>VZZY01019637.1:1932213-2018306 GCA_013400335.1 Eurystomus gularis | reverse complement strand
CCTACCTGGAGGCGGCCAACGAGCTGCTGCGGTGCGAGCTGCCCCCCGTGCCCGCGCAGTGGGCATGGCAGCTGGGCTGGACCCGCTACGGCCCCGATGGGCGAGCGGAAGCCGTTGACTTCCCCGAGGAGCGGGCGGTGGTGTTGGACGTGGAGGTGTGCGTGGCTGATGGCCACTGCCCGACGCTGGCCGTGGCGGTCTCGCCGCACGCCTGGTGAGATGTGATGCTGGGGTCGTGTCCGTCGTGGTGGTGGGGGGGACAGTTTTTGGGGGGGGTGGGGATGCTTCTGAGCAAGCCTTTTCCTGCCAAGCACCACTGGCTTGTGGGGAAGACACAGTGAAGCCCCAGAGCGTGGCTCTGGGACGAGGGATGTGTGTCCTGGTTAGCAAGTGCAGCGCACCCCAGGGTCATTCACCTCCCTCCCATGGGTGGGATCCTGCTCAGCACCCCACAGCACAGTGGGTGCTTTTGGTTCTGGAGCGCTTACTTTATTTTTTATGGCTGTGGGGTGCTGCATGTCCTCCACAGGTACTCGTGGTGCAGCAGGCGGCTGCTGGAGCAGCGGTATTCCTGGTCCAGCCACCTCACCCTGGCCGACCTTATTCCCCTGGAGAGCCCAGCGGGCGCCAGCTGTGCCAGCAAGCAGGACTGGCTGGAGAGAGTGGTGGTGGGGCACAACGTGGCCTTTGATCGGGCATTCATCAAGGAGCAGTACCTCATCCAGGTAACCCGTGGTGTCATTGCTTCGTGCTGGCAGCTGCGGTTCGTTGCCTGAAGAGTTGTTTGCGTTGGCTGTTCGGGGCTAGTTTGGCAGATGCTGTTCTGCACAGAGAGCCCAGGGTTGTGCTCGCCTCATCCTGCAGAACAGGTTGAGGTTCCATCCCTTTAAGGGGGCATATTCTTGTACCCCATAGGGTTGCTGGAGGCTGCACAGTTGCAGCTGGGGATGTGGCAGGAGCCACTGAGCAGCTGACAGCCTGTGCTGGGGATGCTCTCAGCCTAAAGAAGAGGGGTGCCGGGAGGCAAAGCTTTGCCTTGTTAAAAGCAGACTGAGCAGAGCACTTGTAACCCTGTAGTACAGGGTGGTGCTTGCTGGCAGCTGCAGGACGTTTGGCAGCATGTTTCTCCTCCAGCACGCCCAAACCTGTCTCTTTTTCTCTTTGCTGGTGTGTCCTAGGGCTCCCGGGTGCGTTTCCTGGACACCATGAGCATGCACATGGCCATCTCAGGGCTGACAGGCTTCCAGCGCAGCCTCTGGATGGCCGCCAAGCACGGCAAGAGGAAGGGACTGCAGCAGGTCAAGGAACACATGAAGAAAACACGCAGCAAAATGGAGGGACCGGCTGTGAGTACAGGAGCTGAGCCACTGGTGGGTGGCAGGGGACCATTTGATCCTGTAATGGGACCGTTTGGCCCCGTACTGGAGCCATCTGCTCTGTACTACCAGAGTAGGAGCTGTCGAAGCAGCTCTGCTGGGTGTAGCTCTCCCAGTGCCTTCCAGGTGAGGTGGCCTTGGTTTAAAATGGAGCAGCAGCATCCTTTAGCTCTCCTGATCTTGGCCGCAGCTGGTCCTCATCCTGCACTGTCTGACCGTGCCGTTGTTCTCAGATCACATCCTGGGACTGGGTGCACGTCAGCAGCATCAACAACCTGGCAGACGTGCACGCACTCTACGTCGGGGGGGAGCCGCTGCAGAAGGAGGCGCGGGAGCTCTTTGTGAAGGGGACCATGGCCGACATCAGGAGCCACTTCCAGGTGCGGGCGGCCATCCCAGCAACCTGACGGGCAGCAGGAGCTGGGGATGGGAGCAGGGCGGGAGCAGCTGCTGGGGTAGTTTCCATTTTGCTGCCCTGTCTTGCAAGGGCTTTGGATGTGTGTGAGGCTGTCATGTCCCCCATGCTCCTGCCGCCCCGGTGCCTTGCCCTGTGCTGCTTTTCCTGCCCTCACCTGCCTCTGCCCCCAGGACCTGATGTCGTACTGTGCCAGTGATGTCCAGGCCACCCACGAGGTGTTCCAGGAGCAGCTGCCACTCTTCATGGAGAGGTGAGAGCTGCCGAGCTCTGGCTGGTGTGGGCCAAGGGATGGGAATGATCATGGTCCCTGTGGGAATGGGATGCGGCTTTTCTTGTCCTTGGAGTGTTGGTGGGAGGTTGGGGCGCCCTGAGCCCCTTTTCAGGAGAGACTTTAGACCCCCCCTCTTTTTCTGTAGATGAGAAGGAATAAGCAGCACAGCGTGGCTGGAGGAGAAGAGCAGACATAATGAGGCAGATCGGAGTGATGCAGCTTTGGGGTTATTGCACAGGGTTGTTTTTAGGGCACATTGTGGTTTAACCCCAGGCAGCAACTAAGCACCACCCAGCTGCTCGCTCGGTCCCCACTGGTGGGATGGGGAATCGAAAGAGTAAAACTGAAAAACTCTTGGGTTTGAGGTAAAGGCGATTTAATAGGTAAAGCAAAACCCATGGACACAAGCAAAGCAAAATAAGGAATTTGTTCTCCACACCTCCACAGGCAGGCATTCAGCTGCCTACAGGAGACCCAGGCTCCATCACATATAATGGTTTCTTGGAAACAAGCACCATAACTCCAAAAATCTCCCTCTTCCTTCTTGCCCCAGCTTTATAAGCTGAGCATGATTTCATTTGGTCTGGAATATCCCTTTGGTCAATTGGAGAGAACTGTCCCAGCTGTGTCCTTTCCCAGCTTCTCGTGCACCCCCAGCCTACTCACTGGTGGGATGGGGTGAGGAGGAGAAGGGGCCTTGACTCTGTGTAAACACTGCTCAGCAATAATGAAAACATCTCTATGTTATCAACGCTGCTCCCAGCACAAATCTAAAACAGCTACTGTGAAGAAAATTAACTCTGTCCCAGCCAAAACCAGCACGGGGCAGCAATTTATGTGCAGGGCAGGCCGAAGATACAGAGATCCTTACAGATTACGGGGAAGAGCATCAAGGGGTGTGCAAGACCAGGGAACTCGAGGTGAAGACATGTTCATGTCCATTGTAGGCTGGTGCTTCCAGGGCGAATCCCCTCCAGCAGACATCTAATTCCTTGCTGCTTCATGTTCTAGATGCCCCCACCCTGTGACATTTGCAGGGATGCTGGAGATGGGAGTGTCCTACCTGCCAGTCAACGGGAACTGGAAGAGGTACTTGGATGATGCTCAGGGCATCTATGAGGAGCTACAGAAGGAGATGAAGAAGTCCCTGATGAACCTGGCCAACGATGCCTGCCAGCTGCTGCACGAGGACAGGTACCTGTGGGCTGGAGGTGCAGGTCCTGCTGCTTGCAGGACAGAGACCCCATGCTGGGTGCTCCATGGGGGGCTCTGGGTGGGTGGTGAACAGGAGCAGAGCTGCAGTGTGACAACAATGTGTCGGCAGGTACAAGGATGACCCCTGGCTCTGGGATCTCGAGTGGGACACACAGGAGTTTAAGCAGAAGAAGAATCCGAGGAAGAAGAAGAATAAGGATCAGGATGGGAACAGCAAAGCCTCTGTTGTGGCGGTGGGCGCAGAAGGGTCTGCACAGGAGTGGCAGGAAGGTGAGCATGGGTGGTCCCTTCAGATGAGGGGTGCTTGGGGGGATGCCTTCCCATGGGTGCCCAGACAAAGAGATGTCGTTCCTTGGTGCTGGCTGAAGCGTCACTGGTCTGTGTCCCTGTGCTGGGGCACTTGGCTGGGGACTGGTTTGAGGTCCCTGTCATAGTGTCACAGAGAGCTCTTTGCCAGCCTGTCCTCCTTGCCCCACCAGACCCTGGCCCCCCTGGTGAGGATGAGGAGCTGAAAGGTTCTGCGAGCCAGGCCTGCCTGGAACGTCTGAAGGAGACGATCACGCTGCAACCCAAGAGACTCCAGCACCTGCCAGGCCACCCGGGGTGAGTTGGGGACCTTGGGTGTCCCCAGGGTTTGCCCTTTGTTCTCTGACCCATCCCTGCTGCTCCCCAGCTGGTACCGCAAGCTGTGCCCACGCCTGGGGGAGGAAGGGTGGGCACCAGGACCCTGCCTCATCAGCCTGCAGATGAGGGTGACGCCAAAGCTGATGCGCCTGGCCTGGGACGGCTTCCCCCTCCATTACTCGGAGAAGCACGGCTGGGGCTACCTGGTGCCAGGGCGGAAGGACAATTTGCCAGCAGCCCCCTCAGAGGCGGAGGGTCCTTCCTGCCCACACAGGTGAGGAAGATGTAATGGGGTGCCAAGCTGGGGGCTGCCTCAGCTGGGGTTTGGGAGCTCCCTGGGACCCTGCCCAGGTGCTGTCCCAAAGCCTCAGGCCTGTTGTGGTGCCTCAGCTCTGCTCTCTCCCCTACCAGGGTGATTGAGGACCTGTACAGGCAGCACTGCCTGGAGAAAGGCAAGGAGCAGCCCCTGGTGCTGGAGACTGCTGTGGAGGAGGAGATGCTGGTGATGGACAACAGCATGATGTGGCAGGAGGTGAAGGAAGGGATGGAGTGTCCCTTGGTGGGAGGGAGACCTGGGGCTGGGCTTCTTCCCATATACATGTGAAAAACAGCCCCGTGTGTGGCTCCAGGAGCTGGAAGTCAGAGATTTCTTTTAATCGGTTAAATCACTGGAGAGCTGAGTTAAATCACTCCAGTTAAATCACTGGAGAGTTGGTGTTTGACCTGGCTTCCCTTGTGGCCCCTCTGCTGCAGGTGGAGGAGCTGAGCCAGCTGGAGGCGGATGTGGAGGAGAAAATGGGCAGAATGAACCAGAGCCTGATGCAGGTAAAGGGGGTTTCCTGCAGGATGGGGTAGTGCCTTGGTCCCTCTTTCCTTGATTTCGCTCCCCACCATCTTGTGGGCGTTCCTGCATCACCTCACTATTGCTGGTCACAGGAGGGGATGGATGACCTGTACAGGCTGGAGGAGACAAAGAGCCAGCCCTCTTACCACCACGGCAATGGTCCCTACAATGATGTCAACATCGCTGGGTGCTGGTTCTTCAAGCTGCCTCACAAGGCAAGTTGGGTGCTTCTGGGGCTCTTCCTGGGGGCTTTCTGGCCACCCTGTGTCCCAACTCCCCTGGACCTGCTGCACAGCCATGTCACCTTGCCTGTCACCCCAGTGCTGCAGCACTCCTGGGACCCCCCTGATCTTGTCCCATGGGATGGGGTGGTGGAAATGCATCTCTGTAGCTGGGGCAGGAGGTTGCAGAGGGCTTTACTCTGGGTATGGAGTGGCGGCGGCATGCTGAGCCCTGGCACCTCTTTTGCTGCTACAGGACGGGAACGAAAACAACGTGGGAAGCCCTTTTGCCAAGGATTTCCTACCCCAGATGGAGGACGGCACCCTGCGGGCCGCCGTGGGCCGCATCCATGGGACCAGAGCCCTCGAGATCAACAAAATGATCTCATTCTGGAGGAACGCTCATAAGCGGGTCAGGTGAGCAGCAGCCTTTAGCTGAACTGCGACATCCCTGTGGGTGGAGGCTGTGTCGCAGCCAGGGGAGGTTGTGCAGACAATGGGCTCAGCATCTTGCCTGCTGCTTGTCCCCCCAGTTCCCAGATGGTGGTGTGGCTGAAGAAAGGGGAGCTGCCTCGTGTGGTGACCAGGTATGGGGAGGAATGGCCCCAGCTGGGACTATGGTCCCCTCTACGCTGCTCCGGGAGGGCTCTCACGGGAGGATGCTCACCCTCATGTCTGTCCCAGGCACCCCGACTATAACGAGGAGGATGATTATGGAGCCATCCTGCCACAGGTGGTCACCGCAGGCACCATCACCCGCCGGGCAGTGGAGCCCACGTGGCTGACGGCCAGCAACGCCCGGGTACGGCCACGCTCAGGTCCTTGCAGGGGTGTTTTTGGAGTACACTCTGTGTGTTTTGGACTGATGGAAGCAGCATGGGTTGGAAGTAGGACTTTGGGCTGGATGCTGGGGCTTGGGTGGCAGGGCTGGTGCTGGGGCCCTTCTTCTGCTGACGTACTTTGACTTTGGGAGAGGGGAAGGAGTCGGCAGAGGCTCCTGAGCTTCAAAATTTGGTGAAGGAAGAAGAAAACACTGAAGCACTGGTTTCTGTCCTTCCCCAAGCTTCCCTTCTTCTGCACTGGAGGAGTGTGGAGAAACGACCAAGTGGGTGATGCCCCACGTGTGCGTTCAGCCTGGTTTTGACTTTCAGAGCAAAGTTTAGGGGTATGGGGAAGGCTGTGTTGGCACACCACATCTGCAGGGGGAAGGCTGCTCCTGTGCTGCTGAGGAGGAGGGAGAGGTGCAGGGGTTGTGTTGAGATGGGCATCATGTCCTGCAGGCTGACCGTGTGGGCAGTGAGCTGAAAGCCATGGTCCAGGTGCCACCCGGCTACTCCCTGGTGGGTGCAGACGTGGATTCCCAGGAGCTCTGGATAGCTGCTGTCCTCGGCGAGGCACACTTTGCCGGCATGCATGGTGAGCTGGGGCTGCGCTAAGGGGGAGTGGGTTTGCTGGGTAGCAGGCTGACATCCCAAGCCTGGTCCTGTTTGATGTCCGAGCCCTGCTCCCTTCCTGGCAGGCTGCACAGCCTTTGGCTGGATGACTCTGCAGGGGAAGAAGAGCAACGGGACAGACTTGCACAGCAAGACGGCTGCCACGGTGGGCATCAGCCGGGAGCATGCCAAGGTCTTCAACTATGGGCGCATCTATGGGGCCGGGCAGCCCTTTGCTGAGCGGCTGCTGATGCAGTTCAACCATCGGCTGACGCAGCAGCAGGCGCGTGAGAAGGCTCAGCAGATGTATGCGGTCACCAAGGGTGTCCGGAGGTGGGTGTCGCCTCGGGAGGCAGAGGGTGAGCAGGGATGGGGCTGGTGGTGGTGTCCCATGGAACCTGGGCATGGTCACTCTCCCCTCCAGGTTTCATCTCTCAGAGGATGGGGAGTGGCTGGTGAGGCAGCTGAACCTGGTGGTGGACAGGGCAGAGGATGGGTCAGTGTCGGCGCAGGATGTCCAGCGGCTCCAGAAAGAAGCCATGAGAAGGTGAGATGCTGCAACTCTGCATGGCTCTGCTGGCATTGAGGGGTGAGGTGGAGGGAGCTGCAGCCCCGTGGTTGGTGGGAATAGAGGGCAGATGGGGCAGATAGTCCCAGTCCTCTTCCTGCTCTCCCAGGGCTGAGTAGATTTGATCTGGGGACTCTCTCTTCCCTAGTCTCTCTCAGCAATTGGCAGCAGGAGGGTGCAGGGGCTTGTCCAGCTGCCCCAAACCAGGAGGGAGTGTTTGAGGTTCTCAAATGGGGCCTTCAGCCTCCTCCCATGCTTCAGGAACCTCACCTCTGCCCTGCCAGGTCCCGGAGGAAGAAGAAGTGGAGTGTGGTGGAGCATCGAGTGTGGGCTGGAGGCACCGAGTCTGAGATGTTCAACAAGCTGGAGAGCATTGCCTTGTCCCCCTCTCCACAGACCCCAGTGCTGGGCTGTCACATCAGCAGGGCCCTGGAGCCCTCCGTGGCCAAGGGGGAGGTAAGGATGCGGCTCTGTGCTGCTGAGCTCTCAGCTTTACTCGTCTTAGTGGCAACCCCATATCAGCCCTTGAATGTTGGAGACCAGTAACGTCTTGGAGCCATGCAGGAAACCCATCGCCCCTTTTCTCTAGCTGTGTGCTGTCAAGAAAACCTGCCAACCCTCAGTTTAAGACTTCTCCCAGGAGCTCTCCTGTATCAGAACCAGGCCCTGGACCCCAGTGCTTTCTTAGCATCCATCTGTGTTTCCTTTCATCAGTTTGTGACCAGCAGAGTGAACTGGGTGGTGCAGAGCTCAGCTGTCGACTACTTGCACCTCATGCTGGTTGCCATGAAGTGGCTCTTTGAGGAGTTCGACATCAACGGGCGCTTCTGCATCAGCATCCATGATGAGGTGCGCTACCTCGTCCAGCAGCAAGATCGCTACCGGGCAGCCCTGGCCCTGCAGATCACCAACCTCCTCACAAGGTGAGATGTGACGGCTGTGGTGTCTCTTGGGCACAAGCACCAGTGCCTCTGGGGTGGGACAGGGCAAGCTCAAGGGACTGGGGTGGCAGCAGAAGCGTTAGTTTGGTCCACAGTAAGCTGGTGCAGAGCAGCTTTCTTCTGCTCAAGGGAGTTTGGCAGCGCTAGAGGTTGCAGCCACCCGAGTCATGTGTGAAGGAGCTATAAATGGAGCTCGGATTTCCAGGGACAACGTGCTGGCAAGAGGGGGGATAGCGTTAGCTTTTGGCTCCTGGAGAGACAGGGCCCATCTGCTGGGATGCGAGCGCATCCTTCAGGGCTGCAGCCGCCTGTGGCAGCACCCCTTGGGCTTGGTTGAGCAGCTGGGAGCCTGAAACTGTCCCTGTCCCTCGTCTCCCCCCTGCCTGGAGGGGCACAGCACCTTGTCTCTGCTGAGCACCACTGCTGTTGCCCCTTCTGCAGCCTGGGGTGTTCCTGCTGCTTCCCTGCCCTGTGCAAAGTTGAGCTCAGCCTAGAAAGCTCCTGAGCTCAGAGGGCTCCCTGTGATCTGTCTCTGGCACAGCCAGCTTTGCCAAGCCTTCATCCCAGCGCTGTTGGGCGTTTGGTTATACGGGGGCTGGCCAAAGCTACTTTAGGGATGCTTGACCCTCCTTCTCCTCACTACTTAGAGAGCACCTTGTGTTTCAGCTATGGAGTGGCCTGTTAGTGGTGGCTGATCACAGCCAGGTGTAACAAGGCTTAGGGCCATATGTAGCACTGTCCCACCCGGGCACTTGTTCTTCCAGGTGCATGTTTGCCTACAAACTGGGCCTCCAGGATCTGCCACAGTCAGTGGCTTTCTTCAGCGCAGTGGATGTTGACCAGTGCCTAAGGAAAGAGGTGACCATGAACTGTGTGACACCATCAAATCCCACTGGGATGGAGAAGAAGTATGGCATCCCTCAAGGTGAGTGGTGTCTGTGCAAGCTAAACCCCCTGTGATCTCCTCTGCACAAGCTTTTCCACTTGGCCTAAGCCATGGTTCCCCGAGGGCTCCTCCTCACGAGCCCCTTCCTGACCCACGGCCTGCCCTGCAGGGCAACTGCCACTCTGGTGCCAGCCCCTCTACCCCTCTTTCCTTTCTCAATCCTCTTCTCCTTGATGTGCGACAGCATTTTCCTGGTAAGCACTTGCCCTCTGATTTTTTTTTTTTTGGACACATGTGACATTCCACCCTTAGGTAAGCTTTATTAGGAGTCTTACAGGCAAAAGGTGCTTTGAGAAACAGAATTTGTGTTCTGTAGGCAAAAGGGAACTTCTGTTCTCCTTCCAAACAAGGCAAATTAAACAAGTGGAACACATCAGCAAAAATGTAACAGCAAATCCGGCCTTGCCTGAGGAAGCTGCGGCCTCGCTGCTTCCCAGGAGCTGCACACCACAGCTTCAGCTCCAAGGCAGAACAGCTCCTGGCACCAGCTTCCTACTGGTGCTGGTTCCTGCCTTCACACCACCACACACAACAGACGTTTGAATAAACTGAGGGCTCTTTGTGCTACACGCTCTGAACTAAAGCGGATCGTAACCGTCACTCCCTCTGTTACGCAGCCCGAGTGTACCGCAGAACGCAGGGAACTGATTGTCCCATTGTCTTCCAGGAGAAGCACTGGATATATATCAGCTAATTGAAATAACCAAAGGTTCGCTGGAGAAGAAATGATGACGCTAGAGTGCTAGGATGACAAGTGTCCAGACTGCATGCCAGAGCCTGGCTGTCCTTTTGGAAGGAGATCTTTTGGCAGGGACTGATCCTGGTTACTCTGTTCCCTTTTTGCTGTAAGAAGGGATGTTCCCAGGGAAGAAGATTGCGATAGCAGCACGTTCAGTAGCAGAGGCACTTCTGCAGGCAGCAGCCATCTATAGAGTCCGAGACAAGAGTTGCTGCCGCATCCCCATGGGCACAAAGGAAGAAGCCTTAAGTATTTGTCAAGAGAAACAACAAACCACTGTCTCCATAGACGCAGTTCTCCAGGACCAAGGCCAGTCTGCCACAGAACACGCACTGTGGGAGGAGGCAGCAGTGGCAACCCCAGCTTTTATTTTTTTCGCCGTCTCTTCTTCTTGGGTTCCTGGTTCTCATCTGTCTGCTCTGCTGCACTGCTCTGGAGAGGGGAAGGAGATTGTTTTTCTGTGATTAGTCTAAGCACTGTCTACCTAAAGCAAGAAACCAGATGTGCAGACCAGGATTTAGCTCTTTCTTCACCCTAAAAAAAGCACCTGAATATGGGACTCCTCTCCCCCCCCGAGACTTTCCTGGTGGACCCCCCAGTTTATGCTGGAACTTAGACCCCAGGGTAGCAGCAGCACAGGAGGGGGACTGTGTGTGCTGGGGTTTGGCTTGTTGAAACACTCAGGAAAATATGGACAGAAGCGCCAATAAAAACCTGGACAATCAGCAAAGTAAATTGTTTGTTTTTTCGTCCAGCACAGGTGGTGCTGCCTTCACCAGCACTGCCTCACAGAGGAGATGGGTCTGAGCAGGAGGAGGTCTTGCAGGCTTCACCCTGCCAGCTCTTTATCTACAAATGTCAACCTGGGTGCAAAACCATGTTGCATCATGCTGCAAAGGGCTGATCCTGGCCAGCCAGCAGGTCCTCAGAGGTAACGCTGATAGACCGCCCTGTTTGCTGAGGCAAACGACAGGGCCTTAAGAGTGGTCCCACTTCCTTAAGACCAGAGATACTGGTGCATGGCAATAGAAGTCACGCAAGGCCGAGGGCTGGAGTGTAGGGGACACGAGCCAGACTAACTGTTCACTCCGTTCTATCAGCTCAGTATTAAAGTGAGAGCAAACCCAGGGAAGACAAACTCCTGATTTCACGTGCACCTGCATAGCTGTCAAGCACAGCTGGCCTCAAAAGCGGGAGACGCTTATGGGTAAAAGCAGCTCAGTGAGTTCTGACCTGGTTGTTGTCTGGCTCATTTTCAGCATCCTCTGTGTTATGGTCCTGCAACGCGCTGTCTAGCATGGATGCGTTGATGCGGAAGTCCCGGGAGGTGCTTAGCTTCATATATTGCATCAAGTTCACCTGCAGCAACAAAGGTGAAAGGAGAGGACATTATGCCATTAGCATCTTAGTTTAGTTTTCTGCTCCATCTTGTCCTTGGCGCAGCGCTGGGACCGAGGCCATCACAGTAATAATGTTGGATTGAAGCAAAAGGTAGGTGAAAAAGCTCCTGCCTCCATGCAATCCAGTGGTGCAGTTATGCTTCCCTAAAAGCCAAGTAATCAGCAGTTACTCTCACTTTCATGTAGTACCTCATCATAATACCTTTCTCTCCTGCTTATGAAACCAACTGGGGAAAGGGGTGAGGAAAGCTGGTGTTAAGAGGTGTAGGTTTCTGCTCAACCAGAAACCACAGGATGTTAGGTCACAGGCGGTACTGCCCTTGGTACCTGCTGGTATCACTGTGACAGCACTTGAGTAGTGTTGGGCCAGGAGCTTGGGTAAAGGCTGAAAGAGGTGCAAGGGGCTCACACCTTCCTAATTTGAGCATTAATAGAGGCTTCAAAAGATGGACCAGCACTAGCCACCCACCATGCCACTGATCTCACTGTTCCACTGAGTTCAGGTCACAGAAGAACCCTGCTTTACTTTACCTTAGACTTCTTGGAGAGATGGATAAGGAACTTCTCATACTGCTCTATTGCAAAAACCAGGTTTGGGATCGGCTTGGTGTCCCGAAGCACCTTGGCCTGAAATACAGAAAGGAGGGTGATGGGATAGGTCAGATTTGGAAGCAAACAATGATGCTGTAGCATGATGAAGGTCACAACAATCCCAGTTTAGAAGTGTCTTCAGTAGCCTTGCTCCATACCAGTCCTGCCCCAGCAAGCCTCGCCAGTTTGTTACTGGTTTTAAACTGACTCCCACAACGGTTCTGCAGTGAGGCTCGCCCGTGTGTTGTTTTGCCCTCTGCCAGCTATCGGAGCAAAACCTCTTCTGCTCCAGCTCTGCAAAGGCATCACAAGCGTGCGCCTTCCAGGCAATGAGCGCATTGCTGTTCCACCATGGCTCTGCCCTGTTTATTTACCACCACTGATCTTTGTTCCCCATGGTGACAGAGCAGTAAAAGGACACCAGCATTTCAGCCCATTTCCATACGCTCAGGGACCAGCTCGGCAGATTGTTCTTGTGGCTTTTAAACCCTTAACATCACAGGAATGTCTGGGACAACTGACGAGACAGAGGAAATGCTGGCTGGGAGCACAAAGAAAGCACATAAAAAGACCAGGAACCTGCCAGCTTGCTCCCTTGCTCCCAACCGAATCATCTGGTTGTTCTCAGCTGCCTTACCTTAGTGGAATCCACTGCTTTATCTTTAAATGTACTGATAAAATTAAGGAACACTTAAACAGAGTACACTATTGCTTCCAGTAAATTAGCCCTTTTCTGTAAATCCATAGCTTACCCCAAGTGATGAAATACCAGACAAGACAGGCTATCCAGACTGGCCTTTGTTTCATGTCTGTGAGCTTTTAGGCTGCATTTAGCGAAGGTGGCTGTTTTGTTTGTTTGGGTTTTTTTTTTTTTTTAGACTTTTCTCTGAAGTTAAGGTAGAATAAATTTGATTTTTACTTCAAGGCCCAAATGACAATTTGTCATCGGTGATCTATAAGAAGCCACCAGGTAACACAAGCCTTGAAGTATGGTCTTAAGATCAAATACAGGCCATGTTCTAATAGAGTGAGTCAATCTTACCATGACTGTGGAGATCGAAGCAGCTCCATCCTCTTTCTTCTTCTTTTTCTTCTCTTCTGCAAAGCTTAAGCTCTCACTGTGGATGTTCTGAAGGAGGATGCCAAAAGATGTGGCGTTACAGGGTAAGCAGGGAAGAAAGGCCAGCTATGTCAGGCCAGGGCTGGTTTTGCATTACTAGCTACATGACAGAAAGGCAGCGATACAAGAAGGATGGAACTGGGGGCAATCTCAAAAAAAAAAAAACCCGAATGAAGGAAAAACTAATTTTGTAGTTTCCACATTCAGAAATATGCATGTGCGATAAGTCCCTAGGAGTGGTAGCTCCTCACACCACCACCCCTTCCCCAATAGGCCATGTCTGTTGTACAGTTCCTCACTCAAGCACCCAATTCCTCTCCAGAGAGCTAAATCCCACCTTCAGCACTGCGGTCTTTGGCACCCACGTTACTTTACGCTGTGATGACTGCAGTGCTGTTGACCTTTATTTGCCATTGTGGTTAACAGCAGTATTAATCTCATAAAAAAAAAAAGAAAAGAAATGACATGAGAGGGGAAAATAAAAGCTAAAAACCAGCTCCCTCAACACTCTTCCTTCCCTGCTCCAGCAGAAATCAACATGCTTGGTCCCAATGGTGCTGAAATACCTTACGCTATTATTTGACATAGTAAAGCTTGAAATACAAGGAACTCAAATCATGTCAAGAAGATTAATAACCCCCAAAGATGCCCATGTATTGCAGCTGATGCACCACTCTGCATCAGACAGACTGACTGTGATTTTGCCACAGTTAATTTACACCTTACCTGTACATAAGTAATGAATGAGTAACACTGCGGGGTCAAATGGGAACCCGAGAGCTTCACCTGCGAAGAAGCAGAGAGGCTGGTGTTGCTCCCGACTCAAGGCAATGAGCCATTTCCTCCAGCAATTTGTTTGCACTCACCAGCTTTTCTAGCCTTCCTGGAATCGTATTCGAGGTGCTGCGGCAAGCTTGGATATACTGCAAGGAAAACAGAGGAGTTTCTTCTAGATAAGCTATTTCCAGGCAGGGCTCAAAGCAGCTCATCTAACAGCACAGTGGGGAGGGCAGGATTTGCAAGAATTACTCTCCCCAGTGGCTTGCTACATCCCAAATGCTATGTCTGCATTCCAGAGCTGTGAGAGAGCTTCGAGAATTCACCACCTTGCCCCAGACTAGCTCCACTGGTCTGTTTTCACGGCCCAGGTCTCCCAGGTCCGATGCTTCAAGCCTTAGGAAGGAGTGGCAAGGGCAGCATGGCTGAGCACTGTGAGAACATCACTCTCAAGCACCACACCCCAAGCAACACACAGCCAGATTCAGCTGGAGAGAAGCTTTCCTTACTCCACTGGCACAGCTATTACCACTGCAGAAAGGTCATAGAATCTAGAATGTTCTAGGCTGGAAGGGACCTCCAGAGGTCATCTGGTCCAACATCCCTACTCGAGCAGGGACAGCTCTACCTAGGTCAGGTTGCTCAGAGCCCCACCAAGCCTGACCTTGAATGACTCCAGGGATGAGGCCTCCCTGGGCGCCTCCCTGGGCACCTCTCTGGGCAGCCCATTCCAGTGATCTATCACCCTCATGTTAAAGAACTTTTTTCTAATATACAACCTAAATCTATCCTTTCCTAGCTTAAAACCATTAGTCCTTGTCCTATCACTACAAACCCTTTTAAATAGACCTTCCCCTGCCTTCCTGTAGGCCCCCTTCAGGTACTGGAAGGTCACTATAAGGTCTCCCTGGAGCCTTCTCTTCTCCAGGCTGAACAGCCCCAACTCCCTCAGCCTGTCTTCATACGAGAAATGCTCCATTCCCCTGATCATTTTGGTGGCTCTCCTCTGGACATGCTCCAATATGTCCACATCCTTCTTGTGCTGGGGCTTCCAGAACTGGATGCAATACTCCAGGTGGGGTCATGACATTGAGGAGATGAAAGCAAACAGAATAAGGAAGGACTCAAGCCCTGCAGAAGAGTCCTGAGCAGGAGAGTCCTGAGCGTAGCTGCTGCCAGGGGTCACTGTGGGCTTGCTGTAGCAGACAAGGAAGAAGTTTTGAGATCTCAGCCAGCCCACTGTCAGCAGAGCAGTACTCACATGTTTGATGAGGGAGGTGAGAATTGCGTATGTCTTGCTGAGGCTTCTCAGCAGCGTGTCCACACAGCTCCCTGCAGGAAGTGCTGTCTGTACCAGCTCATGATAAACTGTCAGTAGAGTTCCCAGCTGCAGAATTACACCTTTCTCCAGAGCCTGGGTTTGGTTTGATGCCTGAGAAGATTCTTCTAGAAGAAAGAGATGACTACCCAGTGAACATGTGTCTAATGAATCCAATTATGCAGGTGGGAGGCACAAAAGACCACCTTTGTGTCTGGTGCTCAAAGCACCAGTGTGGCACAGGGAAAACAATCACTGGGAGGAATTTCATGGCAACACTTTCTATCTTACATTGTTTATGTCAAATCAGCTCAAGGGAGAGTTTAATCTGCCCTCAGATGATGCTGCCTCAAAACCCGAAAATATAATTTGCTCTCTATCTTCATCTGTTTTTGACAAAGGAGTAACGGTAAGAAGTGGAGCACTTATATTACCTGATGTGTCTGATCCCACACTGGAGAGTTTCTTGATAAGCCAATCCACCTCTTCAAGGACCTTATCCGCCTGACCCAAAACCAGCAGCTGTGACAGAAGTACCAATAACAGAACAGGTTCTTGGAGGAGTTAGGCACAACAGGGATCTACAGGCCACTTGTAGCTGAGTAGCCCTGGACTTTACAGGTTGTTCCATACCACCTATTTTGACTCACACAGACAGTAGGGGCTGCAGTCTTGGCATTCACTATGGCGAAATGGGACCGACTCTCCACTTCTATGTCCTGATCAGAAGACAGAAACGTTCCAGTGAGTAAAACTTCAGCTGCTCTCACAGTTTGCACCAGAGCTGCACTCAATTCTGCCCTGACAGCACGAAGCGATGAAGAATTAGGCTGCTTCTCCATCATACCTGGTCGATGTCTCCCAGGCAAGCGTGGATGTCTTGTGCGAGTTCACGCAGTAGACCGACAGGACTCTTGTACAGAACATGGAGACTGAAGAGCAGAGACAGCAAACCCTTGCAGCAAGCAATATCCTCTGTGGGGAAGGGAGAACAAAACAACATGTTACCAAGCGCAGAGCTCCCCAGCTGTTTCAGAACATCAGATACCCAGCAAGGGAAAGTCTCAGATTGAGTATGGACTGAACAGTCTGTGTTCCCAGAAACGATACACAGTAGGTGAAAATCCTGCCAAAATACTGCAATTACCAAAACAGAGTTAACAGCATGGGGCATTCCATATCCCACTGCCAGGGCAAGTATGGCACACTGGCGCCCTCAGTTCATACAGAGGCACTGAGGAAGCACAGTACAAACTCTGGCAAGAGTAGTATCTTTCTAGAGTATAAGTTTGAGCAACAGATGTGCTAAATAACAAGGGAGAAAAGTCAAGGAAGTAAATGGCTTCACTTTCTTTAGCAACGCTAATATTTATAGACAGAGTTTCTTCCCTAATACTTGTGCTAATAACCACACCACCATGGCAATCTGCCACAGAACAAGACCTGAATGTATCTGTAACAAAGAGGTAAAACCAGGAGAGACAATAGCAGAGCATCTCAGGGTCTAATATCAGACCTGACACATCGCATCTAAACATGCTCCCCAAAGCTTACTTACCGAGAGCGTTTTCTTTGCACACTTTGACTGTCCAAGTCAGGAATTGAAGGAACTGTACAAGAGGAGAAAAGACATCATGGCTTTGAAACAGTATTCAAAGCACAAAACTAATAATAAAATGGAAAAAAAAAAATTAAAGACAATGAATCACAGCAAAGGGAGATGAGCAGAGTCCCTTTCTGGCAGAACAGCACCCAGCCATGCTCTGCGAATGTCCACAAGGGACACGTAACCTAGTGACAAGTGAAAAGCTGAGATCCAGGACAAGGGAACAGCAATACATGCCCTTGGACAGAGTAGCAGCTCCATTTAATTTAAGGTAAATGATGACTCCAGATTTCTGGCACACTTTTAGTGCAGTCCCTAGCTTGTCAAATTGGGGCACTTTAGAAAATGCCTCCTCGCATGGAAGGAATTAGGCACTTGGCCAGTCTGGACTGGTCACAGGTCTGCTGGCCTTTTCTGGCTCTATCCCCATATAGGAGCCATACAACAGCTAGGCTCTGTGAGGAGCCCCTGCTCAGGCGAACACGTCATTCAGACTCTGGGTGCCCAAAGACAGGATCAGAACATGCAGGAGTGGGGAGAGAAGACAACCTGCTCTTAACTGTCCTTGCAGGTGTGCAACGGGTGTGCTTGATAACATACAACTGTCACTTTGACATGGTGTGGTCTGCAGGAGAAGGCAGAACACACACACGTGTCAGAGCCCTCAGATGTCAACCCAGTCTGGTAATCTTCTTCCCACACGTACAGCTGCCACCCCATGAAGGTTGTGAAGTACCTGCTGAGAGGCCGGATCCAGGAGTTTGGACAAAGTGGAGAGAACTGTGATGAGTGACTGTGTTTCCTTGGAGTTGAAATCATCTTCAGCACTGCTGAACTGGTTCACCAGGGACCTCTGACCATGGGAAGGAAAGACAGAGTTCCTGAGTGTGCATGCTTGACGCAAGGCTATTTTAAGAAGCAAATAATCAGAAGCTGCAGCAGCTAAAGGAATCAGCAACAAGAAGAATGACAAAGAATATAAAAAGAGGTCTCTTCTAAAGAGCAAATGCTGTTTTTTGTTGAGCACTTACACAGAAGCCCACATATGATTCAGTGTGATTTTTACAATACTCAGATAAGTTTATGCTGCACTGAAGAACCCTATAGCTCTCTAAATACAAGATACTTCAATTCAGCTCTGCACAGCACCCTGAAGAAGCTTTCCTTAGGGATCAGAAACTTTTCTGAACTGCTAGTGAATCACTGAGTATGTGACAGCAATGGCAACAATCCTGTGGTCAAGCAACAGAGAGCTAGCGGCATTTTCTGCCAGAATTACCAGTGCCTTGGAACACACGCAGCACACAGTGGTACTTACCTGAAACTGTCGGATCTGGAAGGCAGCTTTCTCTGTGACATTAATATCCGCTTCTTCTGCGTCACCATCAGTAATATCTGGCAGAGACAGAGAGGTGCAGAAAAAAAAGCTAAATGCCAAGAGCAGAATACAGGATTTATTTCCAAAAGTGGGAAAGACTGCAACTGCTCACAGCTAGAGGAGGAATACAGACTGCAAAAACGTGGTGAGCACAAAAACGTGTTAAAGGCAAACTTCAAATAGACAAATGCTGTATCAGATCCCAACTGTCCTCTGCTGGCAGACTAAGAGCTCTACAAAAGCAGGTTAAGGTACCTCTGGAACTTGCAAAATGGAAGAAAATCAATGCTAAGTACACCTTGTTACTGAGAGACAAGGACCAGACCCCTCTCTCCCCAATTATGGATAAAGGGCAGTGGGTCCCTAATTGCCCACACACGGCCTGGAACATGAAGGCTAGAAACCAGTGCAGAATTTTGCTATGTGCCTACCCAGGGCTTGTAGAAACTGGGGGATCCTGGCAGCATACAGCTGCTGCACTGTGTTGAAGATCCGCAGCAAACCTTCCAAGCACAGAAGTGAAATGCTCTTGCCCTTCTTCTTCCCTGACTCTTCAACAACAGTGGGAATTGAAGTGTACCTCCAAAGCAGAACCCTGCGGGATGGGAGATGGGTTAACATCACACGCTCTGGTAAAGCTGGCTGCACAGAGCAAGTGCTAGAACAGGGCTCATCACAGATTCTAACCTTAGGATCATACTTTTAATATAAATAAATTGGAAGGTCTTTTTCCTATAGGAAAGTGGAGGGAGAAGAGATCCATTTTTAAGACATTGTTTCAATGTCAGCAAAACAGCTACTGCATTCTTCCTGCACAGCTAAATAATTTAATTCTTTCCAGGTGCCAAGGGACCTTCCAATCCCATTTCAAGTCCATCTTTATACACTCATTTCTTCCACCCAGCTTTCCTTCTGTCTCAGACTACCCAAACACTGACCACTGGTGTCAAATCTGTCAGTGACAAAAAGAGCTTTTCTCTTGGCAGTTTGAATCTGTGAAATGTCAGATATCACTACAGGGCTCTATATAAATAAAAACAGAAAGGCTCTGAAGAAAGCAAAATTGTTTGGCCCAAAGAAAGAAGACTTTTCTATTTGTAGGCAAATATCTTTTTCCTGCTCCTCTAAGCCCACTTCTCCCCTTTTTTGTTCCCTCTCCTTTCTTCTCATTAGTTCTGTTGCCTGCACAGACAATCTTATTCTATTTCAATCTCCAATCACGCAAAACGTGTAGCTCACATGTAGTCCTAATGACTGCAACAAAAATAGCCTCTATTATTTGGGGCGACACACAAAACAGGCATTATTCATGGCAGGGGTAATTTGCATTTTGTGTTCTTTGCTGACTGGGATCTGAAAAGACCCCATGCAGATATGACCTAGATCCCAAAAGACGTTTGCATGGTTAACATTCCTGGATTTCCAAAGGATTAGATGCGTGAATGTCTTCAAGCATCTTGCAAAAGTCCTAAACAAATGTTTTCCAAAGCTTGTGGCCCTCTTACATCTGTTCTATATTGTAGCTAGAAGTGAATTTCATTGCATCCCAGAGGCTTCAAGAATCCAGCTTGTAACCATCCTACCTCCTCTGTGACAATGAGTGATGAACCAAAAGGCGGAAAGAGGCTGAAAATGAGAGTTTGATGGTGTTTGGTTCTTCCAGGCCAAGTACTGCTATCAGCACTGTATCATTCACTCTGGCACAGAAAACGTAGTTGATTTCTCAGGAGCAAAGAAAGGCAATGATCTCAACCCAGTAATAATAACTGTTTGAAAAGGTTATAGACTGCATTCTTCTTTCAAAACCCTACTTGAGAATCAAAAATCCCCCAAATGCATTGCTACTTTTTAGGGCTGATACCTTCATGTGCCACAGTGACTCACCGAGTGATTTTGCAGAGGTTCTGAAACATTTTCTCAGGATTTTGTCCATCTGGTCCATCAGTTTGTCCTGTCTCCTCCAGCTGCTGCACCTTCTGCAAAGCCACGCTGACCGCATAGCGCAGGAACTCTGTGCTAGAGCGCAGAACCGCCAGGCTCTCCTCATGACTTTGGGCATTATCCCTAAAGAATCAAGAGCGCTGTCAGAGAATTGAAGATGCACTGAAAAAGCACAGGGATGGCCTACAAGATTCAAAATCTAAATATGCATTTACAAATAAAATCACTAGCTGAATTCAGGGTGGAAAAGACCCTTTGTTTTGGTAGCTTATAGCAAACACTTGAAGGACAGAGTTCCACCAGCCTCTCCAAATACACTGACAGATATGGTTTGAACTGAATGAAAAGCAGCTTGTGAATAGGCCTTAAAGCTGCTTCAGAGGTGACAATTTCTCACCTGAACAGAGCTGTGAGCAGAGTAGATACAAAACCCATGGACAGGAAGCTCCGTGCAGTTTTGTTGCCCAAAGGAGATTTATTCTTTCCAGCTTTCTCCTTCAGGATTTCAGAGAGTTTGTTGTAACATGTAAAGAGGCCTAGGACATCCTCAAACTTGTTCTTACTGCAACGAAGTAGTAGAAAACATTAACAGAGAAAATCCGGTCTTAGTGTTTCCCATTTGAAGCTTCAGTTGCCAAATTACACAAAGACACTTTCTAAATTATAGAACCATGACATATGACATCTCCTCGCCTCCCTAACAGTTTATACCTCATCCATTCTTCCTTGACCTGCTCTTCTACGTAACGCCACCTCCCACAATACGCGACATTCAAAAGGAGGACACTCCCCAAGGCTCTGTGAATGTCTGTGCCACGAGGCGCTCACTCTCTGAAAACATCACTCTAATTCTGTGCTGGCACTGTTATCCTGTGCCTGCAGTGAGGCTGCGCTCCAAAGGGCTCAGCACAGTACAGCACAGCCAGTGCTGGAGGGTAAGCTTTGACATTTTACCTGAAATTCCCTATGTTGAAATTGTATTCAATCAGGACCTCACAAATTCCCATCACCTGAATAGCGTAGATATTATTCTTTACACCGACGCCAGAAGACAGAGAAAAATCTGCTGATTTATCCTAAGAGGTAAAGGAAACAAGTGAAAAATCTTTTTGAAACCTGACAAGAACTCAGTGTCTTTTTCTGCTAGTCAAACCAAAATGTGATTTACCAGTTCAAAATCTTCCAACTCACTCTTGATCATTCGTCGTGTGACAGATTCTAGCATCTCTTCAAAGTTTTGCTCAAATCCCACCTCCTCCTCCTCCTCATCGTCAGCTCTTTGGCATAGTTGCACAGTGCTCTTATACCAGGCAAGACAGTGTTGGATACAGCAGAGCAGATGGGCCTGAAGGAAGCAGCCACATAATCACTCAGCCTCCTAGTTTCGGGTCACTGGCAGAAGTGGACACAAGCCAGGCTATTGTAGTTGGACGCAAACAGCCATAGCTGTCTTCAGAAGGTCATGTGAGATCCAAGAATATGCCTCATCCCCAGCATGAGGGGATCCCACTCTGCTATGCAGCCCTAGCTTCAGACAACGCTGTCTGCCTGAGCTTGCCTATATGGGATGTAAAGACTTGACTCCCTCTGCTCCCTCAGCCGCTGAAGGAGATGGAAAGGGAATTTCCAAAAGGACTCTCACTGTAGCGAGTGTCTGCTCCCCTCCTGGGTGTGCTACTGCAGCACAGTGCAGGAGCTTCCTTAGGTGAAAACAAAGGGATTCGTTTGAATTTGTTCCCTCCGAAATCCAATGAATCATTGAGGTCTCATCTCCAACAATTTCAAAGGAGCAAAACCAAAGGGCGGGTTATTTCCTCTGCCACACACCCAGCGCACAACTATTTTATGTGGAACTAAGTTGAAGGAGGGGAAAAAAAACCCAGGGTGAGCTCAATAGAGATAACAGAACTATTTTTCACTACACTAGAGCATTTTTCACACAGGTCCCCATAACCACTATGCTAGCAGAGCTCTAGTAGATAGCCTGAGACAGGGGTGAGATGCCCAGCTCTACTGGCATTAAAAGAATTGCTCCAGGCTAGAAGAGGCTGAAGAAACACAAGGTATTCAGCTCATGTAGCAGCACAACTGAAATGCTGTGGAACAGAGGAGCTTGCAGCTGTGGCCAGCCAGTAGAGCTCTTACCAGTGGTTCTTGCAGAAAGATTTGATCTCCTTGAGCCATAATACATCCCTCAAGTTTCAGTGGAGGCAGGAGGTCTGGCTGAGGCAAGTAATACTGCTTTATCTGTCAAAGAAAATGAGAAATAAAAATAACCAGTTACTTGGTAACTGAGCCTCTTAGGTTGTTTCAAAACAGAATACAGTAATCTTTGTACTCCATCCTATGGAGTGAAAACTGGCACTGTAGTAATGGGACTGTAAATGTAAGGGAGCCACATCATCAGCCGTACTAGTAATTAAAATCCTCTCGAGTTGCTTCTGTGCTTCTCAGCCCGGACAGGTCACTGCCCTAGAACAAGTTTCTCTGACCACTTGTTGTTGTGTTGCCTCAACATACAGCACCACTTGCACTTCATCCATCCTTTAAACAGCGAGGATAAGTAACTGCTCCTGCCACCCATCACCTGTACCAAGCTCATCACCCGTACAGAACGCTCGGCCCTGCTATGGCATCCGGCTCCCTGGCCTACTCCTGGCACTGAAACAAATCCATGAGACCACACTTGCACCAGTTCCTGGCTGTTTGGCACACCACAGGAAGGAGATATGCTCCGAGTACTGATATAGGATCTGAATTGAATAGGGAAAGTATATATATAATGATACTGTAAAATTTCATACACTTACACCAAGTTCCCATTAAGTGCCCTCTGCTCCCCAAAAGCTGCCTTGGCTCTGTTCACGTTCCTTTCTCAAACCCTATGCTGTCATGGGAAAGCTGGAATTAGTCAGCATGAACTCTATGGATGATTAAAGGGAAGAAAATTACTTGTCTCAAAGAAAGCACAGCCTGTCCAATGGATTGAGGAAATGTGATTGTCTTGTTGCCATGAGCAACACTGTTGGGGGATGAGTTAATCCTCCCAGATCCTACATGGACTTGGGTATTCTCCCGATGGGAGGACAGCAATAATCATTACTGTGTCAGCACACATCCTTGGGGAAGTATGGGAGGGTAACTGCTGTGCAATGCTAAGGAACAGGGAGTGCACAAAGCGCTACTCTGGGCTCACACTTCTCACAGCATCTCGGAACTGAAGGGCTGGGAAAGGCTCCAAGAGATCCTTTCTCTTCCACCCTGTGACAGGATATGAACCAGTCTCCAGACATCTACCTTGTTTGCTCTCTCAGCATAGCGGGGAATTGAACACCTCCTTAGAGAAGTGCTACAGCACTTGAAAACATGTTTCCAGTGTAAATTTCCCAATATTTAACCTGAATTGCTTGCTGTACTGGTTGCAGTGCAGAATTCTTAGTCTCTGCAGCCATGCCACATAGCAGCACTTTACCTGGGACAAGAGTGTTTCCATTATAGAGCTGGCCAACTGGGAGTTCCTGCGAAGAACATCATAAAACCCCTGAAGACAGGAAGGAAGGACAAGTTGGCTTACACAACACAGAAAATGAACCACATGCATAATAATTTGGCACCATAAGAGAGCAGCGACCTTTGGCACTGCAAGGAACCATGAGGAAGTAACAATGTGCTCAGTGTAAAAGCCCGTACCTGGCAAGGCGAAGGCACCACAGAAAGAAGGTATGAATCAGAGTATGAATTTCCTCACAGGGGCCCTCTCACAAGCTGTATCTCCCTGGCAGCAGTGGCATCAAGCCCAGAGTGACTTTCACTTCTATTTAACACTAGAACTAGATCCAACATCAAACTGTGAAACCCTGCTTCAAAGGCAAAACAAGCCAGTGGGGAAACTGTAGGAGGCAAAAAGATGCTTCAGACTGAGAAAATTCAGTGGCTGGATAAAGCAAGCACAAGGCTTATAGCAACCGTGGCGAACACACCCAAACCTTGCAGCTCACCAAAGGTCAGTCCAAGCAAGTCAAGGAGCAAACAAAATCTCTCTGACCTGAACAGTTTTTCTTCCTCAAGGTAGTACCCTACAGTTACCTCAAGAGCTAAGCTACACATGTAAAAATGACTCTTTATACTGGGCCACTTGTCACAAGAAATCTAAAGGAGAGATAAGCCTTTATAGAAACTTGCAAAAAGGAAGAGGAGAAAAGACAGATCCCTGATTCAGTCTCTACAGAAGTTTCTCCATACTCTCCAGTCAGGGTTTTCTTTGGAGCACATCATTAACTCCCAGCAACTTTGCATCTGTGAAACGCCTGTGATAACACTTCTCCTCATTGAGCATCAAACATGTCGTCCATTTCCTGGGCCACACCACAGGAAGAGAGACTTTGACACATTTTTGCTCTTAGGCAATGTGAGAGATAAGGAAGATATGTCAATATGTCTTTGGGCTTATAATGGTCCAAACTAAAAAGAAGAAGGATTAAAAAAATGTATCTATATAGTCCTTGGTACATGTGTCCCATGAAGAACATAACTGAGATAGGATGTTTTCCACAATAATGTGGTCGTTATTTACCTGGGGCTACAGTAGAACCAGACTACAGAAGAGCTAGTGGCTACTTAAAAGGAGATTGAAGAAACTGTGTTTACCTCATATAACATGAGTCGAACATCGGCTTGCTGGCTCAAACATCGCCTCAGGCTGCCCAGGATTTCAAGGCAGAAGGCCTCATTAGCTGCAGAATTATAGCAGGCATGAACATCTGCCTGGACCTGAGAGGGAATATTAGTCACGTTATAGTGGTTACAGTTCTCAAATATCACAACACGGGAGCAAGGTGATAAGGGGCCTGGCTCCTAAACAATCACTGAATTAGTCCCTGGTGTTCTACCAGGCTCTTTATCATCATCATGGAGCAGTATGAATGCTCCCCAGAATACTGGTGCTGTAAGAGAGAATGACTCTGAGAAGCAATGTCCCTAGGCCAGCTTCTTTGCAGATTGCATTTCCCAAAGCTTTCCTTTCAGGACTAATCCCTGCTGAAGTTTTCTTTCCACTCTGGGGAAACACTCCACTCTTGAATTGTTTCAAACAGTGTATATTAGACATGAGGCTGTCTCATATGTCCCCACCAGGGACAGAACAGCACTTACCTGAGTGGCACCGATGGCCTGGCTGCACTGGGAAGAGGACAAGCTGCCCAGAATCTTAAAATTTCTTAACAGAAGCAAAAAGCCAGCAACTGCAGCTTTACGAGCATCAAGCTGCCTGTGAGTCAGGGAGAAAAAAAAGAGAAGTGTACGGAAAAATGGAAGCAAGAAGCTCAGAAGTAAATACAAGATCAACTCGGTAATGAAAAAGGGTCCATAGATACAGTGACTGAGCCCGGAGTGACCATATCCCCAGGAGTCCCCAGCAGTTAAGAGCTTGGCAGCTTGCTGGGAATCCCTTACTCTACTCTCTCTTTCTGTCCTTGCAATGCTCACACTGAAGGAGAGCCCCAGGCCAAGATTCAAGCATTACATGTCCCCTGAAAACTCGCAGAGCTGAGTCGGAAAAATTCCTCATGAAAAATTGGTGTTTTGCTTTGCCCACCAAAACCCTGAGTCCTTCCCAAGACCAAGTCCCTTGTCTTGAATAATAAGCCTAATTATGAATTCTGTCTTCATAACCAGGCAGCCACTGCCCAACAAAATCCAGTCTACGATCACAGCATTAGCAGGACAATGAGCTCAAAGCATTACAGAGACAACAAGCCTGCTTCTCTAGCACCTTGTAAGGGAACAGAGGGAAGGTGGCAGCTCAGCATTCTGATCAGTGGTTCCTTCCAGGCTCCCCCCGGCATCTGGATGTACTCAGCTGTGTAGACACATGCTAGAATTGTTTTTTTGCCTACTTATTTGGAGTTCTCAACAGTTTACTGAGTTTCCAAAGGCCATTCAGCTGTGAGTTGGGATTTGTGCCTCAGTTCAGTAGAGCTGTGACTGTAGTACAGTCCTAGGCTAAAGGGGTAGCAGATGTCACCATCTAGTTACAGGAAGGACATAGTAAGAAGACATTTGGCCAAAACAAACAGAAAGTACTTCTGCTCCAAAAACATAAATGAATTTTAGAAATCATTTCACAGAATCCCCTTCTCAGCTTACCTGGAAAAGATGGCTTTTTGCAGAACAAGTATCAGGGAGTCCCTCACTGACATGCTGACTTTGAGGAGAGGCTGGAAAGGAAGATACACTTTGGAGAGAAAAGTGCTAGGGCATGCCAAGCCCTTGGGGCATATGAGCTCATCTTCCTCAGGCCCATCTGGCCCTGCATTTCCAACACGGTCATCGGTACAGTAGGAGAACCAGAATATTTTTAAACCATGTTACATTAAACCCAGAGAGGCGTAGTGGTGGGACACTTTCACAGGTTAGCGAGGACACAGCGCAAGGGTTTGGGAAAAGAACTGTTAACTACATATTGGACAACACAGGTAAAAGTTTAATGCCAGGGAAATTTCTCAGCCCAGGCAAAGAGAAATACTGACATGGAGCTTGGAAGGAGAAAAATCAACACGACAGCTACAGCTGTTCAGCTAAACACGGCATACTTAGTTTTCTACAATGTGCAGCATCTGCGCATCTTCCAGATGAAAGGTCAGCGCAGAGCAGTTTCGGTACCACGCCAGACCGCACCATATGCTTTTAGCTAGAGGGCACATGCAAATCCATGCTTGAAGAACAGTTCCATGCTACACCAAACAACTTAGAGTGGAGTATGGAGGTTTGTTTTATGAGGAGGGTTACTAGATCATGCATATAATTGTGGCCTGGAGCTATCGCTGGAACCCAACTAGCAAGGATATTTATGGGGAAATGCAAAGCTTTACCTGTACTGCCCGGAGGAGCCCCTGCACTGTGTCGATGGGCAGAAAGGACAAATTGTCAAAGGTCTCTGTGACTTTGGAGGATGAAGTCTGAAGCACAAGAGGACCCGACACAACAATATTGGACAGCAAGTCTGAAAAATAAGAGGACAAGAGGAGCAGCTGCTGCCAAGGGGCCAGAAAAGTCTGAGCAAAAGATGTCTGTAGAGTGAAAAATTACAGAATAATCAAAGCCCTTCCATTACAGAGGAGTCCTGATAGGATGAGCATTAAAAATCCAAGCTCTGCCGCAGGCACAAAGTGTAAAACTCACAACCCGGTGGAAGGGCCTCACCCCACCAGAGGGCACTGAGGTATAAGAGAAGAGGCTGCAGCACAGGCCTCTGGCAGCCCCAGCAACTCCAAGCACCTGCCCAAGGAGGAAAGCAAGGTAAGGCTAGGAAGGTGTAACAAGTTAGAGACTGATGGATTCTAACTTTCTGTGCGTCAGCTGTTCCATGGCAACTGCCTGCAAACATGGTTTTCACCTGTGGTGAATACAAGCTAATGTGATGCAGCTGACACCTCAGTGAGAGGAGAAGGAACAACTGATTTTCTTGGCTTCAGGTCACTTCAGAAGGAATTTCAGGAAGCCAACTGTATCTTGGGCTGCATCCAAAGCAGTGTAAGCAGCAGGTTGGGGGAAGTGATTCTGCCCCTCTGCTCCACTCTGGTGAGACCCCCCCCTGCAGTGCTGGGTCCAGCTCTGGAATCCTCAGCACAGGAGAGACATGGAGCTGTTGGAGTGGGGCCGGAGGAGGCCACAACAATGATCCAAGGGATACAACCACTCAGCTGTAAGGACAGGCTGAGAGAATTGGGGTTGTTCAGCCTGGAGAAGAGAAGGCTCCAGGGGGACCTTACTGCAGCCTCTCAATATTAAAGGGGCTTATAACAAAGATGGGGACAATCTTTTTAGCAGGGCCTGTTGCGACAGGACAATGTGTGATGATTTTCAACTAAAAGAGGGAAGATTCAGACTAGAAAAAGGGAATTTCTAGGATGGTGAGACTAGCCCAGATTGCCCAGAAAGGTGGGAGAAAGCCCCATTTCTGGAAACTTTCCAGGTCAGGTTGGATGGGGCTTTGAGCAACTTGCTCTAGTTGAAGATGTCCCTGCTCACTGCAGTGGGGTTGGACTCAATGACTCTTTAAAGGTGCCTCCCAAAACAAACCACTCTATGATTCTATAGCACATAGCTTCTCAGAACAAGTTATGTGCACATGTCCACAGAGCAGGACACGTTTCTCTCTCTTTCCTGTTACCTATGAAGTGGCTGACAGGAGATGCTGCTTTTGTAAGGACTCTGTTCAGGACCTGCTCAAGAATATCACTTCTGATGGGCTCATGAACCTGAAATGAGAAAGAACAATAAATAAAAATCAAAACCAACATAAATTTAAGATACTCTTGTACTTCACAGCACAGGCATCGTGTAGTACAAAGGATATCCAGATCCAACAGGTAGGCTGGAACTGGTTGCCAGAAGTTTCCTTTCAGCTAATTCACACAGACTGATGCAAATTTCATCCCAGGCCAATCAGAACCAGCACAACAGGAGCACACGCAGTACACTTGGAATATAAAGGGTCATATCGTCTGTGGGATGCAAATTTACCACTCGAGTGAAGATGCTGGTTTCAATCCCACTTCTGACAGATTTTCTTTGTACCTCTGAATTTCTCTACCTTCTTGGCAGTTTCTTGGAAACTGTAATAGGGATTACACAAGTATTATGGTAGCTGGAAAAGATTAGGATCAGGTCTTTATGAGAATGGCCTCTGCCAGCTGGACAGGGGCAAATAGGAGGCTAAGTCAACTAAATCTAGTATTGTTTGTACAACACGTATGATGGGTAAAGCGGGTAAGGCTTTGACACCATTTACCTAGAGAGAATATGAACAGAGCTCCCTCTCCCCCCCCTGCAAAAAGCCTCTCCAAAGGCTATATAACCTTAAATGTCTCCAGCAGGATACTTGCTCCCAGTCTGCAAGCCTGCTGGGCTGGCATTTTTGAAAGGCCATAAGTGGTATCAGTAGCTTTTCCTCCAAAGGGCTTTTTTGGTTCATATGATTCCATTAGGCTGAAGCCAAGATCCACCAGGCCCTGAGTAACATGGTCCCAGCCAAAGGCACTGAGGAAAACATTAAACAGACAAGGAAAAAAACAACTTAGTCACAAAAAAGGTTTCAATTACTTTTACTTTTTCACTGCTCTAAAGTGAAATGTTCTGCAGTCATTCCAGGGCCCAAAACAGCAGTGAGAGATGCTTGATCACTCCAGGGAAGATGACATCCCTTACAGCTCCATGCCTGTCTTTAGGCTGAGGGACAGGTGCTTAGCACAACACATTGTAGACCCAGTTCTGCAACCACCAGACTTCCTTTCCTCGCTATGAGGAACGATGTGTGCTCAGGTCTGATCTGAACGTGACAGTAGGCTACAGTCGGGATGCACAAATATCCTACTGATCCTGAGATCTTCTAGTTAGAGAGGACGACAGAAGAGGAATGCCTCACATCAAACTGAAAGACAGCTGGCGACAGATCACAGAGCTGTCCCACAGGGTGCTTAAAGGACTGTGTAGGGGAAGAAAACCATGAACCTATCACTCATCCCTTGATCAGAGCACAGCCTACAGCCAGCAGCGCAACTTATAACATCATCTGCTTTACCACTAAGAAGCGGACAGGGTCCGGATCAGTTTAGTCCTTTGTACCACCGGGTGCCAAGATTTGAGGTAGAGGGAGCAGATTTATAGAGTTGTGTTTTGTTGCCTTTTTTTTTTCTCTAATTCACCAATATAAAACTGGGATTAAAACTTTGGATTTTGACACTGTTCCCTGCTGGCACCAGGTCACCAGTATTTAGCACTCCAGAGCATTCAGAGAGGCTGAAACTTCCCCCCCTCCCAAAGCCCATTGAGTGTTCTGCAGCACGTGGCAAGAACTCACCTATTTTTCACCACTTCCAGAATTATAGCAGTTACATCATATTGTTGAGGAAACAAATCCTGCAGAAACTTGGAGGCCTGAAGGAACTGCAGGTCCTTGCAGCTTCTTGTGATTGATGTTTTCAAGAAATCAAATATCTGGAACACAAAATCATTGAGTGTGAGGAAATGAGCTTTGAACTGGGACCTGTATAGTCTTGGGTATGTTCCAGTAAGAGCACCAGCCAGAGGCCAAGCTTCAGTAACAGCCTGCCAAAAATCTTAACTCACTTCATTCTCAGGACAAATATACCAGCCCCATTAAGTGCCTCAAGGAGGCTAACTTGCTGCCAGATGCTCTTCAGGTAGCCACCACAAAAGCAAAACATTAGAAAAAGACATTGCTTTTCTTCTCATCCTACAATATCAACCCACAGGAATCACAAATCTGGAAAATTCTGACATTGCTCTGGGGTCTTTTATAGCGTTCAGTAAACAAGAGCACACCAATGACCTAACTGCCTCCCCATGAACATCCTGAAACCATTTTAAGTCTAATTCTGATGGGATTATGACCTAACCACGCTTCCTTTCCTTTACAAGGAGTGCCCTGTACATCCCCATGGATGTTATCACCCACATACCTGCTCTTGCTGTCTGTGTTTTACAGCAATCGACAGCAAAAGAGCCACGCTGAAGGGGCACAGGGCTCGACCAGGGTCCTTCTGTTGCTCAGTCTAGAAAAGGGCAAACAACAGTCAGAAAGCTTGCTATCGTCAACTGCAGTGTCCCGCAAGTGCAGTGGAGCCATCAGGCATTTGTCTCTTCAAATATATCAGAGCACTTGTTAAAGTAAACATGACTGCAATCACAAAAATTATTAAATTATTTCTACAGATAACCAATTACGTTTTTAAAGCCCTATTTCAACATCCTAATCAACAGTGCCTGCACCATCTTTGCCATACCTTTAGATGTCTGATTAGTTCCTCGCCTAGGTCCTGATCCAGGTTGATAACAGAGACAATATGGAGAATAACGGTGCCTTCCACATGGCGGAGCTGGTCTAGGGGCATTGTGGCTACCTCAAGGTCCACTGATCTGTAAGTTTTATCAGAAAAAAACCAAACCATAAATAATTTCTTATGTGTGAAGGAGGACATACTTGTACCAGGTTGAGCAATCCAGATTCAAGGAGCCCCAGGCAGGACCAGGGTGATTGCAAATACCCAGGAGTCAAGCAAGGGAATGACAGAGACAGAACTTACTGTGGAACCTTCTCTTCTTCCTTTTGCCTTTTATCCAACTGATTGAAAAAACTGATGATTCCTTCTAAAACAATCTTCTTACTGCCCTGCAAGGCAGGACAAGACATTAAGCTGCTGCGGGGCCTGCAGTATCCCAGAGAAATATGCTCTATTCCCACACCAATTACAAATGTCATGGTATTCTTCATTTCCCCTCATAAATCACTGAGGTGGGGGAGAGGTCCTGGGCAGCTCATTTCCAGATGAAGCCACTCTAGGTTTGTTTGCATATTGCACTTTTTGAAGAGTTGGAAGAATTATAGAATCATAGAATTGTCAGAGTTGGAAGGGACCTTAAAGATCATCTAGTTCCAATCCCTCTGCCATGAGCAGGGACACTTCCCACTAGATCAGGTTGCTCAGAATCAGCTGATGTTCTGTTGGTTTTTTTTAAAAGTTGTTATTAAATGAAAGGATCCTTTGTGTTCTAATCAATTGGGAAGGCTTTCAAACCCCTAATCTTAAATCTAACACCACATTTTGGCCAACGGACCCAAACAACCTCCCACTGCACACATGTAATTTGTCTTTGACTGGGTCCTTTTGGCATTGACTTGGTCACAGATGAGACAAGCAAGAGCCAGATCACCCTGTCAGAGGACAGAGATGTCATTGGCAGCCTCTGCTTGCAGGAAGAGCACAAGAGATGAGACATTTCCAGTACAAGTCAGACTACAACCCAGAAGACAGTCATACTGCATGAGCTGTTATTTTAGCGTGCAGACCACAGAGCAAGCAAAACCACACTTAAGAACACTGAAAAAACAAATCCTCTCTGCTGTGGTCTGTGCTCATCCCTTATTTCCCAAAGGTTTCCTTCTTTCCCCACAAGGAAGACCAAGGTTATATCTTTTTCTGAGCAGTCAGCTTCTTCAGGCTAGAGGGAGTTAGGGAAAAACCTTACTGATGTCCTGCTGTGTCCTGCTCCCCACAGCACCGTTTGGGAACAATCAGAATCCGCACAAAAATCCAGCCTATAGCTCCATCTGTACATACTTTTTCTCATGGTATACATGTAGGGGGAGGCCAGCTCCCGTGAGCTTTTACCTTTGCAGAAAGCAGCAGCAGCTGATAGACCAGAGGGGGAATTTCCTGCAGGTCTAATTTGGAGAACATCCTAAGGACCTTTTCCACCACAAACTGCAGCTCTTCTCCCGATAGTGGAATATCCCTGTTAAATCAAAGATGCAGCCTAATCATGTTCACTATTTTCTTTCAGAATCCCATGGCAGATTCAACCCGTAACTAGACAAATGGTCCTAACGTAACAACAGGCAGCTGGTGCTCTCAAAGTCCTCACCAGATGGAGTTGCTACAGTTCCCCTACCACTGTCCCAGACAGATCTCCTCCACTGTGTTATGCTTGCTCATTAATGTATTGTTAATTTGCCAAGACTCACTCATACATGGAATAAAAACCATGATGGCATGCCCAGTCTTTGGATCCAGTGTGGATGTTCATCAACCAACCATCCATTCCTGGCATGGTCACACCTCCTACTTGTACTTGTGCCAGACTACATGTGAAATGGGGCACAGATATGACCACAGCACAAGAAAGTGTTGATGTTGAAGGGAAACAGAATTACCTGAACATGTTGGCAAGATGTATTACACTCTGAGGATCCCATCTGGTAAGATAAAATAAAATAAAAATTGAGAGCAAGCAGAATTATCACTTAGCCCTTCCCTTCTTGAACACAGTTATTTGGTGTCACCATTTCCCTGTTACATTCCAATATTAAGATTAGAAGCCAAATTTCCATCAGAAATCACGACCACCACCCCAACCACCCAGACTCATAATGGTTCTCAACTGCTCCAGCCTCCCCCAATAACAAATACCAAGAAAGGAATGAAAACAAGCACTTCCTGAGACCAGTGCATGCAATGCTGTTACAAGATCTGGGAAGAGGGCATTCCCTTGCCTTCCCAGCCAGAGAAGACGCTGCCCCAGAGGGCACTGACACAGACAGTGACATCCAACTCATCATGACATCTTCTTTCAAAGCACAACATGAAGCACATTGTTTTGCCATGTAACTAAGAGCTGGCAGAGATGTACGTACTTGCTGGAGCAGAGGGTATTTATCAGCTGTTTCTTAAACTCTTCCCCATTTAGTTCACCTGCAAAAGCAAAAGTCTTCTAAGACTTGACTCCAGAGGAGGGCAGGGCAGGACAGGCTGGGGAGAAGGAACTTCGAGGGGTTACCTTTCCCATAAGCCAAGCTCTCCTTTGAACTGGCCAATGCAGTGAGAACAGTAGAAAACAACTCCAAGGACTTCCCGTTAGACAGGCTGCCGCCTTTAATAACATCAACAAACAGGGTGGCGAGCTCAGCCAACGCGTGGCCTGGCAGCTGGCGAGCCTGGGAGAATATACAACAATATGGAAAAGCCTGAGGCAGTGCACAGAATTCCACATGTACACCCAAACCGTCACCAAAACCCAGCAAAGAACAACAGTGAAATGTCTCCCTAAAAGGGGAATTCAGCCCCAAGATCTCTGTTTTGCACTGCCCTTTATAGAAGAGAGCAATAAATCAAGCTGATGTAGGTATAGGTTTGGAGTTCCAAGTCTAAGTCTAAATATCCAAAGACAATCACATTTACACGCACAGCAAATCCCAACACCAGCCAGAGTGGGTCTGTGGAAAGGACACTCATTTCCCTCAGTGGCCTGGGTGAGCATCTCAATCTACATACAAAACCACACCAGCAGAGCCCAGGAAAGCCAGTCCCAATGAGCTTCTACCTCTAGCATCAGCAGTCCTATGATTTCAGACGCCTTGCCCAAATGCAGGTCCCCTGACTCCACCAGTGGGACACAGTGCTTGTAAACCTGAAGCCTCCTGAGAACACCGCTTTGCTGGGAACAGGGGGAGCCTTATAACAAGGAAATAAAGAAAACAAAGAATAGAAAAAAAGTTACTCAAGTAACAATATGATGCTAAACAACAGGAAATTAGCAGGGTTAAACTGTCACCTGACTGCAACTCCCTGTTTTATCTATCTGGCAAAACAGATAAAAAGCCAGAGCACAGGAAATGAGAATCTCTTGGATAAAACAGCTGAAGCACTCAGCCCTGTATCACACCCTGTGGTTCACTCAACCTGCTGCCGGAGAGCAGGAAGTGTCAAACTGGCGAGAAGAATCACCTTGGCAATTAAGTCTCAGCTGGCCAGTTCAGTTCTACTTCAAGGTACCTAAAGGCTCCCAAAACCAAAGCCCACTTACAAGTTAATTAAAAATATACTAGTCCAGTTTGCTATTTTCCCAGATCTCTTTCAGATGTCATGTTTCCCTGTGACAGCCCTGACTCTGACTAGCTGTTGTTTACCAGAAGTGACATTTCCTTGTGCAGCTGACCACTCACTTCACCAGCCAGCCTGTAACCACCGGCTCCTCGGCAATCAGCAGGGCTGGGCCCACAGCGCCCCTTCCACACCCACTGCCAAGGCACAGCTCTGATGCCACCCACCTTTGAAGATCCCTCTTAGCAAAGCTGCCGTCTCCCTGCCCTTCAGGGCCTGCCTCGTCACCATATCGGCCAGCTGAAAAAAGAAGGGGACGCCGTGAGCCGCACTTCACCCGAGGAGAAACCGCCTTCCCCCGCCTGACCGGGCCCGGCGCCGCACACCCTCCACACGGGGCCCAGACCGCGGGGCACCCACGCACCTCGCCCTCCCCCAGGCTCTGCAGGGCCTCCTGGAGCCGCTCCGGAGCCTCCTCGGCCGCCAGCGCCAGGATGTGCTGGGCCATGGTGCCGCGGAGGTGCCCGGCCCGGCCGGGGATGCGCTGCCGGCGGCCGCCGCCTCCCGAAATTCCCGCCCGGAAGTGCCCGCCCGTCACCCCGGCAACAGCTCCCGCCCCGAGCGCTCACTTCCTGTCCCCGCTGCACGCCACTCCCGCCTCCCCCGGCCCCGTGAGGACCCAGGTTCGAGTCCCGCGGGGTGCAAGTAATGTGGGATGATGGCAATGTCGGCTGTAGGAAATGTGGGGTGCCGGCAGCGTGGGGTGCCGGCAGCGTGGGGTACAGGCAATGAAGTGTAGGATACAGGGTGGTGTGGTATGCACGCATTTGGGCTGCAGCATGGAGTGCAAGATGGCGTAGGGGTGCAGGGTGCCATGCACTACAAGCAGAGTGCAGGCACAAGGGGTGCAGGCACATGGGGGCCAGGGTGGCGTGAGGTTCAGGGTGCTGTGGAGCACTGCTAGCGTGGGGTGCAGGCAACGTGGGGTGGGCAGCCGAGGGGGCAGTGGGGAACTCGGCACAAGGGACCCGCTCAGGGCCACCCCACAGCAGCAGCGCCCAGTCCCTGCGAGTGCCGCCCACGTGGGGCGCGGATCTCTTCGGGTAAACCCCCTAATTCCGAGGGGCACGAGGGGTGGCCGTGGGCACACGAGGCGGTTTAGCCCGCCTTTAAGCAGCCGGATTTAGCTGAAGGATCCAGTGCCAGCACAGGGTGGGAGCTTTCGCAAGCCTCACGGGGAGCGGGAGCTGAGGCTGCTGAGCGAGGGGGAGCAGGTTCGCCCGGGGCCAGGGGCCATGAGGAAGTGAAAAACTGGACTTGGACAAGAGCTTCCCTAAGGGATCTGCCCGCAACGTCATGCCACCCCTTCTGAAGACCCCTTTTCCTGGGACAAAGCACCCACTCAGTGATGCCAGGTGTTGTGCATGAATCTGCAAAAATGATTTCATCTGCGATGAGCATGATGGCCAGGATGCCCAGGTGGGCAGGGGAGCACAGGTCCCCTCTACCACTTCTGTGCAGGGCCATTGAGTCTGTTCAGGAGTCCCCATGCTGACCATGTCCCCCAGTCACACACTGTCTTGCTCGCTGGGCTTCAGCCAAGTGTCCAACGAGGTCTAGGAGGGAGCTGAGCCTTGCTCCAGGGCTGGAGTGGAAAGAGGATGGAGAGGATAGGAGGTCTCCAGTGGAGAGCAGTGTGTGGTGCCCCTGGCCAAAGCGGCATCACTTGGGGTCTTGGCACAGGTCTGGGTTTTCCCTCCCGGGTCCCTCTTGCCTTTCATGTGGAGTCTCGTGCCTTCCTCCTACTCCCTCCCTTGCAGCAGGGGCTCGGCTCCATTTGCAGGACAGCCCTGTGGAAACAAAATCTGTAAATCCCAGTGGCATTACAAAACATGCCTTGTGTAAGCCCCTTCAGACCTACTCTGGTGCTTAGCCTGGCCCCACCACTTCCCCAAAATCCCCATTATAGTAAAAGCCCAGCTGAGCTCCTCTCCTGGGCTTGGGGAAGGAGCCATGCACAACCTTGGGCCCAAAAAGAGTTAAGGCTGCAAGAGCTCCCCTGCTCCGCATGGCTTCAGCATGCTGGGGTGTGGGTGACCCAAAAAACCTCATTTTGTCATCCTGCTGCGCCCACATGTGGACTTGGCACAGTCCCTGCTGCATCCCAGGGCCTCCCTCCCTTGCAGGTCCACAGCATAACCCCGGGGGTGGACTGGGTTCCAGTTCCCAAAGCTCCAAGCAGGTAATAATCACTTGGAGGCATTGTGGGGAAAAAAAAAAAGTATCTGTCCATGTTTTTTTTATTTCAAAAGCTGAAAGAGGCCCTGAGTGGATGCTGGTTTCGGTAGCCTCATTGTGGAGAAGCTGGAGTGCTCAAGGCAGGACTAGCACCAGGAGCATCCTCTACCATGGACCCATCCCTGCGACCGGACCCTTTCCACATGGCCAAATTCACAGCAGGACCTTGCCAGGCTTTTTGGGGTAGAAGCTGGGGAATAGAGCTGGCCCAATCACCCTGAGGGAGCAGGCTGGGATGGCAGCCTGCCCACCGCCTGCCTCTGCCCCTGCTCCGTGCTAATGAGCGAGTTACACAACGAGAAGCTTTTATACTTCACTAATCGGGTCCGGCATCCCAACCCACCCCTCTGCACACACTGTGGCTGGCTGACAGAGCCCCGGCTCCCTCCTTCCCTCTCCTCAGCTGCCTTTTGTAATGTTTTAATGGGGTTTCTTGCCTGGGTTGTACTGGCTTAATTACAAAGCCGCAGTGAGTTGATGCCTTGTGACGGTCTAATCCCAACCCGGTGACTCTACAAAGCTTTCGCCCAGCTTTCTTCCTGCTCCACTCTGGCCTCGCCGTTCGTGTGTCCGTTTCAGCCCCGTACACTGACCCTCTGTGGACAGTTCAGCTTTTCCTCTCCCTGGTGAGTATCCAGGACTTTTTCCACCTGAAATAACTGCATCGGAGACCATCATCCAATCCACCCTTAACTTGGCACCTCCAAGGCTGGGATTGCTTTTAGTGCCTGGAAAAAGGGGATGCCCATCCCTTCTTGGGAGCTGGCAGGGAACAAGATGCCCCTAGGAAGTGGCTGAGCTAGAGCCAAGCATCCCTTGCACAGCCTGGGCTCAGAGTTGGTGCTACGGTTTGCCAGGGTTGAGCACTGGAGGGGGGTTGAAGGCAGGCTTGCTCCTCCTCATGCATTGCAACAAGGTGTTTCACCCAGATAGTGTCAGAAAAATGCTGAGAGGCTTGTGGTCCAACCTTGCAGCCAGAAATGGGCTCTGGGCTGGGGTAGCAGGAGCTCGAGGGTTTGGGAAACACCTTGGGGATAACAGGGCAGTAGAAATAAAAGGCGGTAAAAGCATGAGCTGGCTCCCCACCTGGCCAAGGCTGCCTGTATGAGGATGGTCTGAGATGAAATGGCGCTGGGTGAGCTCATGGGGTTGGGGGTCCCCATGAGATGCCCCCAACCACCTGTTGAAATGTAGACCTGGAAAAAAAGGTTGAAGATGTCAGATGGTCAATACCCACATTTTCATCCCTGGTGTTTCTCCAAGATGCTCAGCCTCTGGCAGGCAGAGACACAGGTGGTATGTGGTGGAGACGAGGACAGCTGGGGTCTGAGCAAGAGGGGCAAGGGATGGGGCATAGGGGGCTATGGAAGCCGTCAACATCCCCATCGATTCCTCCTTCCTTCTCCCAGTGCCCTGCAGTTGACGGAGGACAGAGGACAAGATGTCTGCAGTTGTGAGTACTGTCCCCATGCCTCCCTGTCCCCTGGGCTCTGAGCAACTTCTCTCTGCAGCACCGGGATGGGGCTTACCCCCCACACCCCTCGCCTCTTTGGCTGCTCTCAGCCCATGGCGGGGAGCCTGGGCAGCATACAGCTCATCCCCATCCCATGACACCCCATCAGCTGCAGGCATGGAGGCTCTGCCCTTCCCTATAGCCCCCCATCCCAGGAACCCTGTGGTGGGGCAGGGAGTTGGGGGACTGGATGGGGAAACCACACATCCTCTCCTCATCCCCAGACGGGCACCTTCCGCATCGTTTCGGAGGAGGAGCAGGCTCTGCGTACCAAGCTGGAGCGCCTGACCACCAAGGACCATGGCCCTGTTTTCGGGAAGTGTGAAAAGATCCCCCCACATACCCTGCAGAAGGTGAGGGTGGCTGTGGGGAGCAGGGGTTGAGTGCAGCCCGGGGCTTCTGCTCCTTCTTGGGGGCTGGAGGAGACCCTTGATGGGCTCCTGTGTTGAGGGGGGCATGCACTTACTCCAAAGCAACTCTGAGTATGGGACCTACTTCATATTTAAAGGGTAGCTATAAAGAAGATGGAGACTCCCTTTTTACAAGGAGTCACATGGAAAAGAGAAGGGGTAATGAGTACGAGTTACTCCTGGGGAGATTCAGATTGGACACACGAGGAAAATTTTTCACAATGAGAACCATCAGCCATTGGAATAATCTCCCCAGCGAAGTGGTGGATTCCCCAACACTGGACTCAGAATTCTAAGATTTAGCTGGGCATGGTACTGGGCTATCTTGTCTAGACTGGCCTTTTGCCAAGAAATGCTGAATCCTTGAGGTCCCTTCCAACCTGGTGTTCTATGATTCTATGAATCTATGACCTAGATGACCTGCCCTCCCCACACCTGTATACTGCAGTGAGCATCACTGCATCCTGCCTGGCTTTTGGGTGCCTAAACAACCCCCAGGGTGTTTTGGGCTGTGTGTGGGGCATCACTGAGCTGGATCTCTTCTCCACTCCCCCTCAGGCGAAGGATGAGCTGAATGAGACAGAAGAGCAGAGGGAGGTGGCGGTGAAGGCGCTGCGGGAGCTGGTGCAGGAGCGGGCAGGCGGCGAGGAGGTGTGCAAGGCTGTGGCCGAGAAGGTCCAGGGGAAGGATGACTCCTTCTTCCTCCGCTTCATCCGTGCCCGCAAGTTTGATGTCCACAGGGCCTACGAACTGCTGAAAGGTGGGAGGGGTCTTGGACTGTAGCACCGGGCAAGGAAAGGGTTGTCCATCACCCTGGCAGCTCCGGCCCCCGTGCCAGAGCCTCCCGGCCCCTCAGTCTGGAGTGTACCAGCAGAGCAGGAACCTGGCATGGGAAGGAGATGAGGAAAGAGGATAAAGAGAAAAAAAGCAAGGCTGGGGCCTCAGGATGCAGGGGAATGAGTTGGGATGGGGAAGGAAATAAGTGAAGGTGGTGCCAGGCATCCCACAAAACCGGGACATTCCCATTCCTTGCTGATTCACTGGACAAAGTGGGAAAAAACCCGAATGTGTTTGGTGGCAGCAGGCGGCTAAATTTGTGTAGCAAACCCAGGTGGTTTGGGCTGCATCCCCTTGAGAACCCCATGCCCTACACATGTCCTGTAGACACCATATACATGTCCCAGGGAACATATACGTGTTCCCTGTGAGGAACCGGTCCTGCACCCACCCTGATTCTTCTGAGAATGGTGCCTGGTGGACTCAGCACCCCTGGGGGGGTGGGGGCAGGCTGGGGGGCTGGGAGCAGGCTGGGGGGCTTGTGTCACCCCCTCTCCGCGCCGGGGGTGACTCCTAGGGATGGGGGAAGGCGAGGACAGCCCGGGGGGTTGCCGCCGGCGGGGACCTGCCTGGCCCCGGCTCTGCTTTCCTTTGTGTCCGCAGCCCGGGGGATAATGAGTTGTAATTATCGGCGCTGGCTCTCGGAGGAGAGGTTTTGTTTGTCCGCATTTTCCCAGGATGAGATTCCTTATTTCGTGCCCGCAGGGTGCCAAGGGAGGGGAGCTGGGGGATGGCACCCTAACGGGGAGGAAGGGGAGAAGGGAAACGAGGGGAAAAATGACTTTATCTGATCGGTGAGGTGTTGGAGAGAAGGCAGGCATGGGAAGCCCCTGGCATGGGAGAAATAGCACTGAGTGTGCTGGGGCTGGTCTGCTACTGAGCTCCATTCCCACCCCTGTGCTGGAGGAGACCTGACCCATGGCTCAGCCAGTCCGCATGCAGCTCTTGGGATCAGGACCAACATCTCACCATCACCAGTCCATCTCATCCCTGGTGGCTCCCCCACCTTTCCGAGGCCAGGTGAGCAGCCATTGTCCTCCCCAATTTCTGCCTCTCTCCAGGCTATGTGAACTTCCGCCAGCAGTACCCGGAGCTCTTTGACAACCTGACCCCCGAGGCCGTGCGCAGCACCATCGAAGCTGGCTACCCCGGCATCCTGGCCAGCAGAGACAAGTATGGCCGGGTGGTCATGCTCTTCAACATCGAGAACTGGGATTATGAGGAGATCACCTTCGATGAGGTCAGCTCAGCACAGCTGTCACTGTCAGAGCAGCATGGTCCTACTCCCAGGCTTGTCCTGCTCAGCATGTCTGAGCAAGCATCTCTTACACACATGCATACATGTGTCTGCACACAGCCTCCAGCCATCCAGGTAGAAGCAAATCTGTAGCCCTTTGAATTGATCCTTCCAGGGAGCCTGGGAGATCACAGCCCATCCCAAAGGGCTCCTTTTACTTCTCACTGATGCAGTGCAAGGTGCAGGACAAATTCAGGTGTGCATCCCCCAGCCTAGGTAACACAGGGTGAAGAAAGGCACCACACCATTAAATCAAGGTGCTTTAGAAAGGAGGGACCTGCAGGGCAGAGGAGGAAACTGAGGCATAGGGCACAGAAAGGGCTTCTTGGTGAAGACGTCTTCGGGCACGTAACTCACAAGTTCTCCAAGTTCTGTTTTCTGCTCAGCTCTGAATTTGGTGGCAACATATCCTTGACCCAGACCTGAGATGTACCCACCTTGAAACGGGAAGGTGGTGGCTGAGCATCCCCAAAATGCCCTCCCTGCTCTGAAGTCCTGGGGCTGGCTGCAACAAGCAGGCTGGAGTCAAGCAGAGCCTGGCTAACACTCCATGGGAATCTTCCTGGGAACCTCCTGGGGTCTATGGGAGATGAGACCTAATACCAGCTCCTGCTGTCTCTCCTCTCCTCTCCAACAGATACTTCGTGCCTATTGTGTTATCCTGGAGAAGCTGCTGGAAAACGAAGAGACCCAGATCAATGGGTTCTGCATCATTGAGAACTTCAAGGGCTTCACCATGCAGCAGGCATCAGGGATCAAACCCTCTGAGCTCAAGAAGATGGTGGACATGCTGCAGGTGAGGCGGCAAAGTCTGTGCCCAGTAGTGGCAGAGCAGGCACTGGGGGAGCTGAGAGCTCAGGGGACGTTGAAGGAAGGGCTAGCAGGGTTTGGTATTGCCATGACACTGGCACCATGAGAAAGCACCATAGAGAGGCTGTTCCCTGGCACATGCTCCTTCCCTTGCCAGCTGATTGGCTAAATCCTGCAAGATGGATCCTATTTTTGTGGCCCCACCTCCCTGCCCTCTCAAATGGGCAACCAGAAGTAGTACCGCCACATCTTGCAGCATCCTATAGCATGGTGCAGGCCTTTCCTTACCACCTTCTCAGTCCAGCATGGTCCAGGCTGGACAGAGACTCACAGGCACTCCAGGATTTCTGCCCTTGGGCCAGAGGCCAAAGATACTTGGCTCTCTCCAGGGAAGGATGACAGCAGAGATGTGGTCCTTCTCATGGAGCGGGAGCAATGAACCATCTGTGAAGCTCTTCAGCTTCCCTAGTCCTTAAGGGGCTGGGACGGTTGGTCCTCTGGGTCAGAACAAAAAGGGGCCATCAAAGAGAGAAGGGACAATGGGGCAAGGGGAGCTGTGGCAGTGCTGGGGTGTCCATTGCTGCCCATCCAGCTCTGCGTGGCCAGCACTTTTTGTAACTGTCTGTGTCTGGGTTTGGGATCCTAGGACTCCTTCCCAGCACGGTTCAAGGCCGTCCACTTCATCCACCAGCCTTGGTACTTCACCACCACCTACAATGTGGTCAAACCATTCCTGAAGAGCAAACTGCTGGAGAGGGTGAGTGTGGGAAAGGGAGACAGAGGCATATCCCTGGGTGAAACAGAGTGTCTGGGAAGAGCCATCCAGATCCTCTGCTGAGGGTTGCTCCTGTCTCCTGTCAGGTCTTTGTGCACGGGGAGGAGCTGGAGTCCTTCTACCAGGAGATTGATGCTGACATCTTGCCAGCAGACTTTGGTGGCACCCTGCCCAAGTATGACGGCAAAGCAACTGCAGAGAAGCTCTTTGGGCCCCGCATTGAGGCTGAAGACACAGCTCTCTAAACTGGGGTTTGCTCTCCCTCCCCTGTAAAATAGGATCTGAGGTGGCCCTCTAGCCCCAACCACCTCCTTACCGTAGCATTGGTTGAATGACTGCTTGCGATGAGGCGCTCTGGGCACGATGCTCCATGCCTGTCCCTCCTCTCCCTAAACCTGGCAGCGGGCTGCCCGGCAGCTCTGTCCCTCCCCAGCAGAGCACCTTCCCTCGGGAGCCAACAGAGAAAGGAGGCCACCAGCCCTCTCCTGCAGCATGTCCTGGAGCTGCGGTGGGAGGACGAGGAGAGTGTCTGCTCTGGGAAGGGAGGGCTACAGCGAGGGAGAAATAAAGTGTTTAACCGCAAAGCTCCAGGCTCCCTTGTGACATGTGGCACAGAACAAGGGTGCAGCTTTTTAGGCACAGATGCTGGCTGTGGTGCTGGTTCTAAGGAGGCCAGGAGTGTCAGCACTGCTTCCTCATCATTGACTACCCTCTGGCACAGGGGCCAAGGAACCAGCCACCTCCATCCTCCTCGTATCCCAGAACGAGCCCTGTCCTGGTTGGGCAAGGACCCCAAGTTCTCAGTCATCTGCTCTAATCAGGAAAGAGAAAACAGCCCAAAAGATGCAAACAAGAACCCAACCAGGGCCCAGGTGGAGCTGGCTCTGCCTAATTCCTGCTTAGCCAGCCAGGCAGGGAGGGAGGAGGAACAGAGGCTGCAGCAGCCACTAAGACCCGGAGATGGATTTTAACCACGTAACAGTGAAAGACAAGCAGAATATACACTCCTAAACCCTTCAAAAGCCTCAGTACAGCTGTTTCTCCTAGCACTGCATCTTGAGAGGGAGCTCAATCAGGGAAGCTCCACCAAAAGCTACCACCGAGGGCAGAGGAGGGTCCTTTCCCTGCAGAGCTGTGGCTGATGCTAATGCTAATTAGCCCATGTTAAAGTGGAGGCAGCTGGACTGGGATGGGGATGAGGGAGGCAGTAGTAGCTGTGTCCCAGGCAAGGTAGTCTGTTCTGCTTCACAAACCAGCCATCTTCTCCAAGGAGTTGACCAGATACTTGTCTCCAGAGTATCTTCTCCTCCCTTGGCCAGCAGTAGGGCTTGGAAAGGAGCAAGGTGCTGGTCTCTGCCCAGGCTACCTTCTTCTCTGTCAAACTGGTCCTGCAGTGTGCCCTGTCCCCCCTTCACTCCCAGCTCCGCAGCTACACACGGGCGCCTTTCATCAGGCAGAAGACCAGACCCCCACCTGAAGCTGGCTGAGGCGGAGGGTGCTGACAAGAGCCCCATTCATCAGGGCACTGGCTCAGGCTCAAACCAAACAGGACACGGGCTCTGAAGCTGCGGGGAGGATGGAGCCTGTCTGGACAGAGGCGACTGGGGTTAAATCTGTTTCCTCCAGCCTCAGCAGCAGGGTTAGTGCATACGGGGCAAGTTCCAGCCTGAGGCTGCACCAGCCTTGTGCGAGAACCCCAGGGAGAGTGAAAGACACCTCTCTGCTGTGTTTGGCTCACAGGGCAGGGAAGCATCTGGAGCCGTCCCAAGGAAACCACATGTGACAACCCTACACCCATCAGGCCAGTGCAAACACACCAGCACAGCTTGCCTGGGAGACAGAGCGTTTGTGGCTTGCTTGTAAAAACACAAAAAGATAAAAAAACCCCATAGGCACAGACAGGAGCACGGCACTGCTGCCTCTGGGATTTGGACTGCGATAGTCAACAGCACTCGGGAGGTCCCTGTGGCTGCTCACCACCGCTGGGGACAAATTGTCAGCCAGGAACTTGCTTTGATGGGTAGACAGAGAACAAGCACAGCAGAGCAAGGAGCATGATCCATGCTGGCCGCAGCTTCACCCCAGCATGACTCTGACCAAGCCGGGAAGGAGTTCTGAAGTAGTTCTAACAGCTCTATCTCCCCCAGAGCAGTTCTCAGTACGGGGTGAAGAGAAGCGACAGTCCTGGCCCAGCCACCCCAATGGCTCACTGGTCCCAGTCACCCTCCACATCTGTCTCACTTGGTCTGTAGGTAAAAAACACACACAAGAGAGCTCTTGGTGTCACTCAAGTAGTGCTTTTGGCAGGACTTTCCTACGCCCTAGGCTGAAATATATCAGTGTCCAGGTCAGAGATGCTGTTGTGTGTTTCTTCTGCCAGCAGCTGAAAGATCAGGGAACCCACTCATTCCCAAGTAGGGAAAAATAACAGATGATTTCTGCAGAAATGTGTGAGCCAAAAGCTTTGCTGCACACTCCAGAGAATCTGTTGTCCCAGAGGAGTCCCTCCATGTGCTGCAGCAAGGGCCGCAGCTAAGCTCTGCACCCTGCTTTGGCTCATAGTCCTGGCCCAGCCATAGGTCTGGCTCTGGAGGAGCCAGCAACAGTAATCCTGGGACAACCTGGGGGCAGATGCAGAACTGTCCCAACCTGCTCTTGTCCCCTGGCAACAGTAGCCCTGCTTCAGTATTTTTAAGGCTGGTACTCAGCTTTTTAGGCTGCTCTCCACCAGAGTGGCTTCAAGGACCTCTCTTAGCCAGAAGACAAAAAGCAACAGGAAGACTTGAGCATCACTAGTGCTTGTGTCACATACTGCAAGGGAGAAAAGGGGAGAAGATAGTCACCCCTCAGCTAGCTCCCCAAGCTGGGCCTCAGGGAAGGCTGAGCTGCCAGTGTCAGTCAGCTGCCAGGAAAGCCACATGCTCAAGAGTCTGCCAGACACCCACGCTTAGCCACCAAGTCCAGCCCCAGCAGCTGTGAGCACCACAGCAATTGTCGGGTGCTCCTCTACATACAGCAGGATTTGTTAGGACTGACTTCACCGTAGAGGCTTTCTGGAGCCGCTCTGTCCTTGTTCTGCTCTCTGTAGCACAGGAGAGGCAGATGAAAGCTCCAGCTGGAGAGGACAGTGGTGGCAGGGGCTGGCACAGCACCCAGGTGTTGTTACATACAGTCCCTGTGCAGTCTTCCCCTTTATCTACTTGACACTTCAGCTTTCAGTGGGCAGCAGAGCCAGGTCTTTGAGGTGGGCACAGCAGTTGCAACAGGTGAAAGGTGGAGAAGACACCCCCAACTCCTGCCTCAATCTATGCCCTAGGGATGGAAGGTCAGCCTCTTCCCCAGGCAGCCTAGTGAACAAACTAACATCTGATAATTATTCACATGCAAGGTCTGGGGCTAAAGGATTCCTCTTGTGTCTCCTTCACCTAGTCCAAATCTCAGAAGTGAGGGAGCACGTTCAGGTACCCAGTTGCATTTTAATCAATGTTACCTTGTTGGCCAGTAAATTCCCACCACAAGACAATCCTCTCACCCCTGCAGAAGTAGAAAGCGTGGCTGCTTTGCCTGTCAGGAGTACAGCCAGACTTCATCACCCAGTAACACCACACAGTCACAACATGTAGCACTGACTTCAATAAGTCCTTTATTTTTAAATAATGAAATCTCACTGAATCAAAGATAACAAAATTACATTTTGTTTTGCAATGACCTCCATCTTACACCACACAGAAGAAGAAAAAAATCAGAGACATTGTTTTTTATATTTATATATATAATTTTAAAGGTAAACATCAGCAGATATAGAAAAATTGCATTGCTAGTTGCAAATCATCTCCCCTGCAGCTGTCAGCTCCAGAGAATCCGACTCAGAACATGGCAGTGGGGAGGGCGTCTCAGTATACAAGCTTCTTCAGGGCAGCATTTAGAGGTGGTTACAGGGTATCATTTTGCCAATTTGAAAATATTTTCATAGTAAACAGCTCACCAAGACCATCAGAAGTCACTGAGCCTGTTTTAATGCAGCTGCATGGGCAAAACAAGAAGGGCACAGGTCTGTTCTTCCTGAGCTCTCCACATGCCTCTTTATCTTGGGATTTTCAGAGAAAGAGGTTATGCCTTCTTGAGAAGAATGTCTAGCGACCTGTCACTGGGAGTTATGGTCAAGTTGTCAAGGAACACAGTGGGAAAACATGCTCCTTTGGAAAGCTGCCGATGGGCTAAGCAGTAGGGTTTGGTTATATCAAATACAAGTGGGGTTTGTTTGGCTTTATTTAAGACTTCTCAGTTGGCAGGAGCAATGAGAAGGGTCAACATCCCAGTAGAGTGATAGGGGAGATACTAGAAGAAAGTTCTGTGTCTAATCAAAGCTTTTGCATGATCAGAGACAGTCCATGCAAGCTTGTAATTCAGAAGCCAAAAGGCTTTGTGTAGAGCCACCTTGTGGGATCAGGCTCCTTACTGGCATTAAAACGACCTGTGTTAGGCAAGGCCATTGGGAAAGAAAAGACTTCATCCACAAGTGATGCATGCTGGAGCTTTAGAAGAGCATTATCAGACAGACTTGAAAACAGCTGTTCAATACCAGCAAAGACAACCCAATAAATGCTGCCCTGGATTGCCCTTTGTGTCCATCGATTAACCAGCAAAACCAACAGAGATGTTCAGAATGTAGCGGTTCAGGATAACCCTAGAAACCCTTCCACCACAGCACAGAAAGCTGGCAACTGCTTGACTCAATGGCACTTATGCCTAATCTCCCCCAAGAGCTGAGAAAGTCCAGGCCAGTGTAACAGACATTGCCAGTAATAAAAAGGGTGCAGTTACAAAGCACCCCCAGCTTGGGCTGGCTCTGCTCTGAGACATTCTCAGCTTGGAGAAAACTCAGTAAGTCCTCACACCAAGAAACGCTGTTTGCTTTTCACCCAGAAGCCATGAAGGAGACACTGCTTTGGAGTTCACTGTGGCTCCAGGACCTACCCAACCAACAGACCCATTTAAGGAGTAAGGACATACAGAGCATGACTCAAGCTGGAAACAAGATGCTCTTCACGACAAATGATTTATACACACAGCACAAGGCTATGGCCTTTTCTGGTCTCCTGGAAAAAGGCTGTGAATAATTTCAGTAAGCTCCAGACAGGCATAATATTTCTAGAAAAACTTGGAAGCAGTCCAGGTGACTAAGCTGTTTGGCAATTAAATCCTGAAGTTGCTACTCTGCTCTTTTTTTTTTGAGATGTAGTCACTTAGGCAATCTACCTCCAGCTATGCTGCCAGAGAGACACAAGAACTTTGGGATTGTAAGGTAACAAGTCACATATTAAGCAAAGCAAATCCACCTTCTATGACTCAATCCCTACTGCTAGAAGAGCAGAGAGCTGGAAATGATCCACTGCTTATATACATGGTTACTTCAAGCCATGAAATAGACTGTAGTTAGTTGTAGGCTGCCCACAAAGGTCCTTAAAGTCAGCACACACTTGCAGAGTGTGCATTGCCAGAGCTGTCTCACTACCTAACATCTGAAGAGTCATTTACTAAAAAGCAAAGCCTCAAAAACTGACAGAGCTGTTATCAAAGTCTCTAGATATGCTGATGTCAAGGGAGGAGGAGAAAAAGGGCAAGGCACCACGTGTCAAAGGGCTGTGGTCTAGGAACTTGTGACAGACCCAGGACAGGTGACATGGGTAGCTCAGCTACATTCAGTACTGGAGCTAATAGTTCCCAACATCTTTTTGCTTAATGCCCTGTCTTTGCAACATGTATCTTCATAAACAGGAACTGCAGAGAAACACTCGGGAAAGACTGCATGGAAGTTCAAGTGTCTGTATTTACAGTGCAACTACAACAGTGCTGGACCCATCTGAAAACACCTTCAATGTTGAGGTTAACCAAGGGACCATTAAAAATGCTGGCAGATCTGATGTAGTGGAAGCTGCAAGCTCCTTGTGCTCAGTAAGAGCAAGTCCCAGTTGCTTACCTACAATCTTCAGTCTCTCCAGACACTGACAAAGGTGATGGTTGGACCAGCCTAACCATCAAGGACTAACAGTTCTGCAACTTGCTATCTGATTGAGAGAGTCCTTGGGGTTTATGTTCAAGTGCTGTTTATATCCAGTGACAGGAAAGAGGTGTGTATACCACATGAGACTACCTGTGGAAGAGCTCTGCTAATGCTTTTTCTAATCCCAGTTGGAAACTGAACAGAGCACATGACAGATCCATCACGCTATTATCTTGAACTGCACGATCAGACTATACTGTAATGAGCTACAAGTGCACACTTTAACAACCTCCCGTGTCTTGACAAGAGAGAAAAAAAGAGACAACTTCACCTTTAAGACTTAACAATTGATTGTAGTTAAGATTGAGTTCACTGGGCAAATGAAGACCACCCTCCCACATCACAAGACTAGTATTGCCTTATTTTGGGAGAGAAGAGTATTTCAGGTTAAGATTGGACAAAGTCTCATGCATCTTGGGGTACTGGCACCAGGTATTAGTTGCCAGTCACTGTCAGCAGCAAGATTTAACACACAACTTGTCTCTGAAGGTCTTTAGATAACATGCATTGCAGCTTAACTTTCTCCTCTCCCACTTCCTTAAGATCCAAGTTACTGCTGCAAGTTTGACACCACAAGTCTTGCTTAGAAAGCAGCATCAACTGGGTGAGATGGAGAAAATAGGGTTTTTTCCACTGCTTCCACTTATAAGCTTGGTAAGCTGAACCTCAGACTCCAGAAACCTTGCACAAACAAGCTGTGACAAAAGCTCTTCTTCCCCAAGGAGGTTAGAATTAGTTGGTCAAGTCACAAGTGGTTTGAACAGCTGTAGATGGAAAGTGCAAAAACAGATCAAGAGGAGCAAGATAGAGACCCATATGACTTCTGCAGCTGAGTTTCAGACAGTCCACAGCATCAGCACTCCTGAAGTATAAAGGCTTGGGCTGTGGGGGCAGGAAGGAGTATTCCTTGAAAAGACCCTCCAACTTCAACTAAAAAAATCTGTTTGATTAGACAAAGCTACAGCTCCTGCTTTTTTCAGAACTGCCCAGTTACTTCTAGGAGACTTGCTTAAAAATGGGTCATTGATTGACTGGCCAACTGCTGTAGTGAAATTAGTTTGAAACAAAGGTACATTTGAGAAGAAGGTAACTTCCTCATACCTCAGAAACAGAAAAACCCATCTGAAAGCCTAGTACCTTAAGAATGATCTGTACCAAATGGAAGGAGGAAATTTTCTAACAAAAAGCTTCCCAGAACAAAGCTCCACATTCAGAGGGACTGGGATGACTGGCCAAAAAAGCAGAGGCAAAACACTTGCTTTGCCTCAGCATTAAGCTTCCCAGACAGTACCCAGCCAGTTCTCACCCTCCTGACTTTCACGTTCTAGGCCAGTCCACAACTGACCTGTTCTGCCAGTCTGGGGTACTGGGAAGGCAGAGCTCCAGCTGCCTGGGGAGCTGGGCAGAACACGCCTGCTTTTGATAAGGCCTCTCAAGTTGAGGCAGGTAGGTATTTTGCTCTCAAAGGTGGTCACATTCACTCTGACCTTTCTTTCATAGGGTCATATGATGGGTTCTTCACCTCAACAGTGGTGTCAGTACCAAGGAGAACTTCTGTTCCTCTAGAGCTGTCTGAAGTTGATACTCAGCACAGTGGGACTGAGGAAGGACTCCTGAAGCACAGGAAGGGCAGTTCTGTTTCCTCAAGGCAGACAGCCATGACCTGCTTAAGCTACAGCTGTAGTATACCATGAAAGTCAAAGCACTTCTGAAGTTGTAACCCACTGGAGATAAAAACCATATCCTTCTACACAACTAAATTTATACTGTATTTGATGTGTACAAGTGTTGTTTACACTCCACTTCTGTTGAAGTAAGAAGATATTTAAGTCATATCCAATGAATATTACATGAACAGCTACTTAAGCAAAAATGTGAAATGTCTTTTATGACAGATTTTAGTGATCTACAGATGCAGTATGAGTAAGAGGATAACAACAGAGAAAAGCTATCCATCAGCTAAAAATATCCTTGCTAACTGATGCCCTAGAATAGCTCTTAAGGAATAGCCACAGGCATGGCCAAGTCTTCCTATGGACTGATGTGGTCACATATTTTCTTTAAAGAAAAAAGGAAACTTGGATTTACTAACAAGGAGAATGCACAGATATCCACAGTTCACTGTAACAGGCCAAGGCGTATGGCCTAAGGCAAATGAAGGGAGTTTCCTGATATGATAATGCACCTTTGCTACAATTGTTAATTATTGCTTTATTAAAACAAAACCTCACCTCTCCACCCTACTGAAGTTCAGGGACAGGGCAGTCCAGAAGGCTTGTTCCCCTGTATTACCAGACTGAAGTCTTGCAGCTTGTTTCGCCCTTAAGCTATAAACTAAAGTGCCTGGAACACAGACCAAGGCTGAAGCAATAAAGTGCTAATTGATGTGGGAAGTGTGACAAGAAAAGAACTTCATTGACACTGTGATAAAGAAGTCCTAAGCATGGATTAATGAGACTACAGTATTGACAGAACAAACAGTAAAAAAAAAGATTTTGACCACAAAGTTTCAGTCTCCAGATTGTCATGGGACAACTTCCCTTCCAGGGGATAGATCAGAGTCTTTAATAACCATCTTGGCACAGACCATAACAGCCACTTGAGGGAAAAGCACAAGTGAGTAGGCATCTTTCCTGCAAACAGCTTTCACACTTCACTTTGCACATTAAATCCAGAAGAGGATGTCTGGGCACGGAAAAGGAATTCAAGTAAGGAAGAGTCCAGTGTCTTACTGTAGCCAGTAATCCTACAGTGTTTACACAGATATGGAAGTAGTTCACCAAATATGTATCATTTTAGATGCACAGGGCTAGAGACATCCAGTTCCCCACCAACTGTAAGGCAAGTCTTGCGTATGGAAACCATCTGATGCTTTGAAAGCTAAGGGGAAGAATTTTGTTAGGATTTATCCTGACATATGGGAAGTAAATCTAAATAGACACCTTCCCCCCAACAAATTAATCCCTACCAGAGTACATAACTGGCTATGAAATATTCTTAAAACCAGACTGAGCTCACTAAGATCCTGCAGATTCTTAATCACTGGTTTCTATTTGGAAGCCAGAGACAGCTTTAAAAAGCTCTGGGTCAAACAATAAAAATCCAGTACTAAAAAGAGGTACTAAAGAGGGAAAGGTGACAAGAAGGTGACTGATCTGGTCTTGGTGTGAGAACATGCTTACATAGAAACAGTAACTGCTATTATCAGTCTGCAGCTTTTCTCTACTCAGGGTCCCAGCATAAGGACATCTCAATCCACAGATAGCTGAAGCATGGAAGAGTTAAGTATTTTTAAACTGATTCACTTGTGTAAGTACATTCCTAGGAACAAAAAGGCTTCCCTTGAGTTGGTGCAAGGCTGGAACTCCACTTGCGGTCAAGCATCTGCTTTTCCAAGCCACATTTTAGTAGTTTACAGACTGAACCACTCACTGGCTTGTGGCTTGGTACAGGGTTTTTCCAGCACAGGGACAGAGAACAGAGGCATAGTTACCCTGTCACCCATACCTAAAAACACTGCAGATCAAGTTTCTGACCAGCAGGTGAAAAGATTTTGACATTTGAAATTTCTGCTATATTAAAGCAAGCAGTCTTTAACTCAGTAACCCTGTAACAAGTCACAGTCAACATCTTAATTCTTCAAGCAGAGCAGTAAATTACAAACCCAAGTGAGCGTATATGCAAAGATGCTCTGACTAGGTATTAACCTCTGCTTTAACTCCCCTTTGGAAGAAAACATTGTGACCAAACCCCAGCCATAGGATATCAAGGAGAAGGGAAACCTGAAGCAGCAGGTGAGGGAACAAGATGTTCCCAGAGGGAGAGATATACTGAAGTGATCCAGAGTCTTTGGGTCAATTATTCCTGGCCAGATACAGCCTGCTCCGTGTCCGAGCAGTGAGACTTTGTCTTCTCCCACTGGCAGATGGCATTGGCATACTGCACCACAAGCTTATCCATCCAGGTAAGAGGCTCTGGGAATAGTACAGACCCCTCAAAAAATCCTAGGTGGCCTCCATGAAGGGGCAGCACATGCATGACGTTTTCTCTTTTCTCTGTAAAAGAAAAGAAGGCAGAAAGTTCCAGGTAGTTAGCATGCTCTGACACTACATCAGCCAACTTGTTCATGTATAGTGAGAAAATCCCTGTGCTTGCTTCGGTCTGGAAGCAGCTGTGGGTGAATTTTCTGCTCACAGCTTTGAACCAGTAAAAGAATGAACCCTGCTTCCCTCCCTGTGCATCCACAATTTGTGTGACAAAGCAGCAGCCAGCTCCCTCTGCGCTTCTAAAGGTAATTTGCCTTTTTTTTAGCTGAAGACTGAAAGGAGTTCTGTGAGCTGTCCAAGGAGAGACCCTAGTTCAGTATTAAATAATACAGCATGTGCCCCCTTCTTCAAAGGGCGCTGTTCATCTGTACCTGATTAAGACATTATCACTGTAATAACCTACCTTTCTACTAAATCCTAGTGAGGAATGAAGACACAAGGAAGCATTTCTCCATTCAAGAATGTAACCTGAATGTAACCTATCTACTATCAACACAAGCCAAAACAGCAGAAGGTGCTTGAAAGGACTCCAGTTCTTTCTGTTCAGGGTTAGCTTTGTTAGTTCTAGCAACTGGTGATTTAAAGAGGCTTAGTACATCTCCCACAGGATTACAGATGTAAGGAGATGAATCCAGCCACTTTGAAAACATGGATCATGATGTTAAGGAAGCTGCAGGTACACAAATATGCACAGCTGGTAAAGACTGCTTCAACATACCTGAAAGAGCTCTTGGAATTGATAGAAGACTCTCGTGCACAAGAGGATCATCAGCAGCATTAACCAACAGAAGAGGAACATAGATCTGCATCAAGAAACATGGCAGAAAAGGAAAAAGTAAATGGATGGTATTTAAATTTCAGTCTACCAACTGCAGACTCATCTTGCCTTAACTCAAGAAGACATCTTATTTCAGAATTGCCCTGTACCTGCAGAAGTACCAGAAAAGCAGAAAGTCAAAATTTAATACTGGCAGCTTTGTTGCACTTGTTTTTTTTTTTTCCAACTCAATTGTATGAAAAGGGGCAGAGGTGCATCAGACCAAATAGATTGAGTCACAGATCTTCCCCTTTCTCAGAATTAAAGTAGCTACACCCCTTTTTTGCTCTGTATTGCTTTGCATATCAGACAGCTAATGCCAGCTCTGTTATGGACACTTCGGTTCAAGTCCAGGACACTCCCTTGGAACATCTCCATCCTCTGGCTCAGTAGATCAAGGAAGAATTCATCTTGCAGTTCCACTTCTTGAAAACCCTAGTCTGCTAATCATCAGTCTGCCAGATAGCATCTTGAGTCTCTTCCACAGTTATCTAGTAAGTCTTTCTTCCTTGACACAGAGCCTGTAGTTTCATCACCAGTTTCCCACCTTATCCTCATACACTCAGAACAGTTCAGCTGAATGTGTGGGTTTGTCTAGATCACTTGGGTGCTATTACTTTTCAGAATTATAAGCTCTTAAAACTCCAAAGCATTTAGCCCCAGTATTAGGGATATCAAGAACTGAAATCCTCCTCCAATATACTGTGGCTGATTTTTTTTTTTAAATCCCAGCTAAGACAGGCATGTCCAGGTATCAATAACAGAAGCCATGAGGCACTTTCTCTTCAGTAGGAAAATGAAGGTACAGGAGCAGTCTATCTCAAGAGATTACCCTGTGCAAGTAATGCAGGCAGCTTTCTTCTTCATAGTATTCCTTCAGGGAGTTGTAGCCATGGAACTTCCTGAAATAGAGAAGACTGTCATTGCAATCATCTGCTTCTAGTACCCATGTGACTCTTACTTTCAAGTGAGGATGTATCCACAGATATGGGAACAATGCCTTAAATTTCATGGATAATGATTTTTTTTAGTGTCTCTGCAACATTCACCTTTGGCAGCACAGGCCTTTATGCTTTCTGTGCTCACTCAAACATTGTGATGGCACAAGCAAGTTAAACATGAAAGTTGAAGTCTTGAAGCCTTTAGGGTATTTCTTTTAAAGTATCCCACTTAAGCAACAGTTCATGGGGAAGAAAGTTATGGTCTTATTCATCTCTACCTGAAAGCCTTTTCAAATACTTAGGTTTACTGAATTATATACTCCAGAGCTTTTTTTTTTTGACATGAATCAACATAGCCATTGGCCCAAACTAGAAAGGCCTCAAGGATGAGGGAAGAGTAGGGACATTTCCATAGGAACGGCTTTCAAAAAGCAGTCAGCAATACTCCCTATCTGCCAAAAGTGTTATAGCTGCATAGCCGACAGTTTACAGCTGTATTTTGGAAATGTGTCAATGCCTGATACAGAACAGGCCCGGTATGAACACTGCCACTGGAGAAAGTGCTATGTTGTTTTCAAGGACACAGGCAGTAACAGGCTACTACTTAAAGCAGAGAGCTTAATTTAGGCATTACTATGACAAATAAAGGTCACAGTATCTCTGCCAACTTTAATGTTTATTATGAAGGCAGTAGTGGCTTTTAGGGAGAAATTTTCAACATTCACGTAGGGCTAAAGGACACTCAAGAGCTGTTCTGAGCTGCTTTCCACATTCTGCACTGCTTTTTGCTAGAGCTTCCAAGCAGAGCTGGTTTCTTCCTCCACTGAAGGCTGCAGGTTCAGACATTACTGACAAATAAATGCCTCCTAGATGATTTTACAGAAACTGTGACTGTCCATAGTGATTTTTTTCCTGGTAAGTTTTATTCAATGTTAAGGCATGGAAGAATTTGAGGTTGTCAACACTTTCAGCAGATTCCTACAGGCACAGCAAGGGGCATGCAAGAGCAACACTTGAAAGAAGGTGCTTCCAGAGTTCTACAAAAGATCAGAGAATCACTCCTCATACCTCATAACATTATCATCAATCTGCATCAAGGATGTTGCTGTATACAGTCTGCTCAGATCAGCATCTGACAGGTTCTGTGGCTTCTTCATGTTGTCTCCAAACAGAACTTGCCTGAAAGAGTAATGCCAAGAAAAACATCCAAATAACATAACAAGGGCAGCAAAGCCAGGACCTACTCAAGGACAACTGAGTTTACCAAGTCTGACAAGATAAGACTACAAGTGGGCTATATATACCTGAGGCTTTCTTGGGAACAAGCACAGCTTAATTGTCCACTTCCCTCTGCAGCATAACAGGAACCCTAGCAGCCTCTTCACAGAAAAAAATATTTTCCTGTTACACTAAAAACTTATTGAGAGGCCTGTAAAAAGAATCCTCCCCGGACAGCACTAAAGGTATTTGGAATAGAGACTGCATGTTAGAGGGAGGGTCCTTTGGCTTTAGACCAAACCCATGGGTGGCCTGGGTGAGAGCACTAGCAGTCCTGGGCATAGCATCTCCTTCACCATCTGGTCCCAAAATCTCCCCAGCACAGATATTAGATTAGCTCATAGAGCAGAAATTACTTGGGGCATTACCTTAGCAGAAAGCTATTTACTATGGACACTTGTCATAATTAGTTATTGCCCTTGGGAGAGAATGTGCTTCTTTACCAGAACAAACTGCTCCCCTAACAAATACAGCAAAAGCCACAGGCTGGAAAGGGGATTTTCTTCCCTTTCAGAGGCAGCTGCAGGGCAGAGTAGGAGAGAGGCTAAGTTTGATTTGGGGAGTTGTCTTTGAGCACAAGTGATTATGACAAAAGTTTACTTAACAGACTTGCCTTCAAGCCAGCACTGGCTGTTTCTGGGTTATGAATTTAAGTACCTTTTAATGGGAGCTTACCTAACTTCACATGTTAAATTTGGTCAAGTTGTCTAAATATTTGTCAATTTGGAATGAATTATGTGAATCATACTATACGCTGGCTGCCCTAATTCCTTCAAGTGTTTGATACTGCACAGGAGTGCAAATAATGAACTACAGGTTTACAAATGACACATACTCTAAATTGGAACAGGTCTTAGATATTCCCCTCCTCTTCCCTTGAGTCAGACAACTTCAAGTATACACAGATGAGGCACTTAACACATGTATTGCCCTAGAAAAAAGTACCCAGAGACATTCTGATGGAGGAAACAGTAACATTGAGCATGTCACCTGTTTAACACACACATTCCTCTGTTACGCGAGAGCCACAGATCACAACAGCAGCACAGGGATCCTACAAGTACCTCTGCATTCTAGGAAGAGCAATATGAAGTATTTTGCTGGCTACATGCTCTAGTTTCTAGAGGAACAGCTAGAAGCCCGAGCTACAGTCTGACTATTTGCTAATTTATGTCCATACAGCAGATCTTGAAGATTAGTCCTACCTCAGGTAGGTGGCAGAACAAGAGGTTCCTCAAATAGGGAATTCTTTGGCTAGAAGTAAAACAGATGCAGAATACTCCACTTTGAAGTCTAATTGCAATGTTTCCCTGTGCACATCTTGTTTATTCATGAAACAAGTTTCCTCAGGAGGCAAAAAGGCAGAGCCTGCTTGCTTCTAACAAGATCACCAAAGCTTATTTGTATATTTTGCAGTACACGAATGAGACCAACATGGGCTTCCCTTCTCTGTTGGTTCATCTAAAGACCACCAAGCAAGGAAGTGGTGCATAATCTTTCAGGAGTCTTAAAGGACCAAGAAGACAAATCCAATCCAGCAATTGTCCCAGTCAGTACTATCAGTGTCAGTGATGTACTGCAGTACCTGTGAGAAAGGATGATCTTCTTCATGTTGTCTGCCATGAGGAAGTTATAAAATCTTCTACATTGATCCCACTGCATGAAGGTTTCCTGTGCCCTAGAAAAACAAACAAACCACAGTGCAGAACAATCAAAGTTGTTAATGGAGATCTTGAAAGATCAGATTAATACAGTAACATCTTGTGTCAGCCTATAGGCTATGTAAACAAGTCTCCAGGCCTTCCCTGTCACGCTTAACCTTTCCCAGGAAATGACTTCCACTTTGATGAAGTTTGGTAGTATCAGAAAACAGATCTGCAGTCTCATTTTGCACAATGCAATTAGCTGTTTTGATCAGAGCACTTAAGAGCCATCAATCAAGATCTGCAACACTGACAAGAGGATTTTAGTATCCCTTTGCATAAGTGGAATATAATTTACCTAATGGGACTACCAAGAAAAGGGCTAAAACCTGTTGCTGAACAAAGTGTTGTCTAGTCTGCAGAGGAAATAATTTGTGCAGATGTTTCCAATATGTACAGACACTTGTTTTACTTCATTGGCAGGAACTGTAGGAATAAATACTAGTTGCAGCTGCAAGTGGCATCTGAGTTGGGAGTTTTCTACCTCCTCTCAAAGCACTTCACAGCTTATCTGTTGTTACAACAGAATTAAAGCCGTCCAGACTTCTGTGAGCCCTGCCAGATACCAGCACTCCTTTGCTATGCAGGGTCATGGGCAGGTTATAGCTTTACTCTTAGCAGGGTTTGCTGTTACTGAGGAAACACACTATCATTTACTGAGCTAGTTAAGAATGCTGGGAGCAGTTTCAGCTACTGAAGTACTCCTACCATTTAAATGGTAACATACCATAGGAACTACAGCAGATTTAGCATGACCTCCAAGCCATAACCTGCAAGTCTCCTACCAGGGCAAAAGCAAGCTATGTTGTCTTCGTTTTCTTGTAATAATCCATGCTGGGGTATGAAATTATTTAAAAAAAACCACAAAACCCTTTCATATCTTTGTCTAACTATACCTACCATATTTATGCTAGGGCAGAGGAATGAAGGAAGACAAGATGATCTACGTTTTTCTTCACAAAAGATTTTCTGGGCGAACCTAATTTATTACAAGACGTTTGAAGTTGAAGCAACTATATTTCCCTGCAGCTCCTGTGGTGTGCAGCAGCGCTCCCAATATGAAGAGCTGCAAGCACTGAAAAAAGGCAGCTTCTGGAATTTTGAAGACTCTCCCCTCAGCCTGTAGCTATGGTGAAGATGCATTCCACAGGATCAAGAAGCAGAATCAAGCCCGTACAGGCAGAGATTAAGGCCTAAGGAGACTTGTCCCTGTTTAGCCTCAGGGAACAAATTCCTCAGATTGTGTTAATTCATTGAACTAAGAGCCTCCTATTCTTCTGGTAGACCCTAGTATTGCTGCTACTTTCTTAGGCCCATCTATATGACTCATGCTTAATGCTCTGGAAAGGCTTTCATGTATCAGAGCCCTGGTGCACCTTGTTCATCATCACTTTATTCCTTCACTTCCTAAAGTTATTTAGGGGGATAAATAAATAATAAATGGGGATAAAGGCTGTACAAGACAATGCAACTGAAAACTATCTGGTCATGTCTACCTGCATAATCCTCTTCCATGTAGCCCAGAGGGATGAGGCCAGTTACTTTAACCTACCAGACCAGCCCTGGAAGGCTAAGGCTTAACCATTCCACCTGGAGGTGCTTTGTACCTCCTCCCACCCACTTCTCCAACCAGGGACACAAGGCCTTCCCTATCCTGCCTTTTGCTTAGTAGCCATTTACTGACGTTGCTTCCCCTAGATCTTCAGCTGGTTAGCATTTAAAAGCAGAATTAGACATTAGGTAGGCATACACGAGGCCTGCAAAAACCTCCCTGCTGGTTGCCCAGCAGATGTTTTGTGACTCGAGATTTGCTAGTAGATGTTTACCCAGCAGGTGGAGTCAAGAGCTCAGCAATCTGCACAACCCACTGAAGAGCTGCATTAAATTTAGATAAGCAGCTGTTATTTTTCCACACAAATATCCAAGAGTACTATTGTTAAAGAGGTTGTCCTTGCCCTGCTATTCTACCAGGACATCATGACATACTACTACAGAAATCGGCTTAGGCAACAGCATGACTTGCAACACCATTTGAGACCAGAGATACAATATTGCGTAATTGCAGAAGATGAACCAAGTGAATTGCAGCCAGATGTGATCCTTGCAAACCCTGTCTGATGGCTGCAATTGAGGACCTGGCTTCAAAAGGATGCTCTGTGCTCTCTGCCAGAACCCCAAGACAACCAAGAACATTTTATTTGAAACAAAGCAGAAAAACTGTTCCTGAAAGCATCTGTTTGGATTCTATGGGTGTGAACTTAAGGGGACCTAGCAGTAGATCATACACTTTTAGTAGCAGTCAGACCTGATTTCAAAAGGGATAGGTATGCTGGAATATTACTGAAGTGCATGTCAAGCCTTTAGTAACATTCTTAATGCTTCCAGAAAAAGCTTCTTTCATCTGTAAGAGCTTAACTCATAAAAGGTGTCTTCAGACTGACTATCAAAGTGGTCCCTGTACAGGAAAAGCATCAGAAGCATCAAGGGAGTTCCAGCTACTGTGACCAAGCTGGGAAGACAGATTCGGTAGCAAGCCCCTCACAGGGCCACCATAGCTTCACTGTTTTTATCTGCCCAAAGGATTTATGACACAGATCTAGTCTCAACTGCCCCTTTTACCTTTCAGATAGTCTCAGGGCTCAAAAGTGGAGTTAAAGTCAGCTACACCTTAGCTGTCCATGTGTACAGGTGGCAAAAACCAGAAGCAGTAGCTCAGCCAGTCCCACTGCTTGCTGTATTAAGCATGCATACATGGAAAGTTTCTGCACATCAGTTGAGTCCCCCAGTTCGAGCAGCAGCAGAGCTGTGCCCAGACCCCCCCATCAGTACACAGCACTAGGTGCTAGTATCAGCACTAGGGTAGAGCCATTACAGCTCCTGTGAGGGGCTACAGCCTCAGCTCCCAGGTGGGGAACCACAGGTTAACATTTCAGGCAGACTTTAGGGCTATAAGCCTTCTCCTCCCCACCTTCCAAATTGTGTATCAGGTTGTGAGTGCCTCTCCATCTCCTCATCAGCCCACAGCATTGTTCCAGTGACACTAAGAGGGGAATAAGGATGGACAGTGTACAAGCTGTGTACTTCCAGTTTCCCCAGGTAAAAGCTATCAGATGAAGTGACACACTGAAACCAGAAAAACTATTATGAACCAAGGAATACTTCTCAGAATGAAGAGAAAGTGTAAACTGTTGCTTGCAAACTTGGCATCACCTCAGCAGTTTGTCATGCTGCCCAGCCTGCCTGGTTAATCACACCGGGACTGCCCAGGGAATACCAGCTCTTAGGACATGGCAGCAACTCTCCCATGACACCAAGTTAGGCCAGCTCACACGCACAGACCAGAAACTGCCAGAATGTACCTGGCCAGGTACAGAAACTTATTTGTATCACTGACAGGCACCTTTGCCTGCTCCTTCAGGAGGGTGGCATCCCACACACTGCAGACTGTCAGTTCAGTTCAAGACAAAACAGCCTTCACCCTGCCAAGGATCTACCCACTCCTGCACCCCCAGAAGAGACCAGCAGGGAGAAGTCTCCAGACCTACCTCAGTGCACTGTACCCCTGGCACACACTGACGCAGCACAGGACTCGCTCCTGGTTGGACTGGTTCTCTCCCAGGTATTTACACACAATGTTTCCACCCAGACTGAAGCCCACAACAACCAGCTGGGTCTGAGGGTAGGTCTTCTTGATGTAATTAACCATGGCACCAAATTCCCAGGTGCAACCTAAAAATAAGGACAGAGTCAAGAATCACCTCCTAACACACTTAGATTCCCACTTCAAGCTTTGTGTGCTTTATGCTCAGCTGCTTACTCTTTCTGACTTTTCAATAACCCTAAGGTTTTAAGAGCTCTGATTCACACGTGTTCATGTATCTGTTTTATGAGCCCTGTGGACCTTAGCTCATGCTTAGTTCTGACAGAAGGCCAAAGTGAGATGAACTTTCTTAAAAATCATGGCAACAGCTAATCTGACAATCAAAACTTCCTTTCCAAAGCAGCTTGAAAAGCAGAGTTCAAAAACTTTGGGCATAAAAATACTATCTAAGAACTGCACTCATTACCTTCCAGAAAGCGGCAGTTTGCCACTTCTGAACTGAAGTGAGGTGTTCAGAAAGCAGCTTGCTCCCTTGCTCTTAGCAAGGCTACCATGGATCCTTAAATCCATTCTGAAGCAGGGAGGGGATGGAAATGCAGAGGTAGCTTGCCCAGGACTGAGCTCTCAGGGGACTTTTGCAGAATTTGACTAAGCAGGTGCTTGCTAGAGTCAGAGGGAAGGGTTTAAGCAGAGGCAGCTAGTGCTTTTTAGCCACCAACTAGGTGAAGTTACTGCAGCTTCCTAGAAGACATAATGGGTATCCCCTCTTCAAGAGAAGGGGGTTAGTGCCTCTACAGATCTGTTTTACTCTCAGCTAACATCCATTAGCATCCCACAGGCTGCAGGCACCAAGGGGTCCAGCTTCTGGGAGAACTGGGGTCCTCATGTTTGATAGACTTGAAGACTTCCAAACATGCAACACCTGGGTACCTACAGCTCTCTCTCCTGTCTTTGAATTCAGGAAAAAAAACATGAAGAGAAGCAGCTGCAGAACTGATGGCATTAGTACACTGCTCCAGTGTACCCCCACCCCAACTGTAGCACCCTTGTTGGACACCAGATGCAGGTTTTAGCTAGCTCTGGAGTAGACTGAGCACCAGGGGTGTTTACTTCAGTGGAACAGCAAGCTTCTGGCTGAGCATTTCAGCAGGGCTTGGGCACTTTTGTGAACATTGATTCTGTGATTAATGAACAATTTTCCCCAAGATGGCAAATGCTGCACTGCTCTATTTTCTTCTGGAAGAAGCCAGCAGTCAAAATACTTTGTTTGACCTTCATGATTTGAGGGCAGCTGGCAACTATTTCATAAACCTGAAACTAGAATAGCAACAGGTCAAGCTTGATGTAAAGGCTGGAGGATTCAGCAAATCCTAAATTTAGGCTACTTCTTCCTCAAATATGTTAGGAATCCAGCAAAAGCCAGGACACTGGGGTATCTGGGTTGGAGGCATAGTAAAGCCTGCTCAGTCTTGCAGGCACTCCACTTAACAAGCAAGTCTGCCAAGTGATTTACTGTCTTATTCAAAGGAAGTGCTAGGCATTCCTTGCCCTTTCCAAGGCTATAAAAGACTCAGAAAGGTACATCTCAAAAGATGCACTACAGAATAACTCCCTAAGGTCTAAAGCAAAGCTCCATGGAAGAAAGCTCTCAACTTTTATCAAGAAAGCAAGTGCTTTCAGGAGACGAAGCTTAGTTCAAGACATGGTAGGCTTGATGCCACTAACAGCCTAGGGTCTCAAATTGGGGTACTTGGTATTCCTGAAATGCTTTCCATTAAGGAGTAGATTTAATAAGTATAAAACAAGCACCAAATCACTATGGCCTATTTGCCTGCCAGACCCAGGATCTCAAAGCACAATGTTTCTATTCTGGCAATGTAACTGTTCAAGATAAACATTCTAACCGTTAATCCAAATTCTTAATGGTAAGTATCTTGGTTATCTTTTAAAAAAGAAACAGAAACTTAACACCAGCCTGCTAAACCCACAGTTGACTCCTGACATAATGTACATACAGATGTTTGCAGTAAAGAGGGACATGAGGGCTCAAGAGAGCTCAGGAACAAGCAGATAGAAGCCTACGTTCTATCAAGATGATGTTGCTCATTAGCAGGGCAGTTAAAAGTATCTGGAGTCACCCTTAACAGTTTCAAATACTTCTTTCCTCATCTAGAAATGGAAAGGAACACTTTCCTTATACTCAAGGTGAAAGCCCCAAATCTCAGTAGTTAAGCACTACCACTTCTGTTGCTTTACTGCCATACTGTAGACTTGTTGCTGTTCCTTTACATTCCTGTTACATCCAGGGACAAATCTTCATGTGTCCCTCCTGGGAGAGAAATGTGGGGTTTTTGATAGGCTGGTAAAAACTTCTCTCTTATTACATTTTACAAAGCCTCAGAAGTAGTGTTTATTCTTCATAGCCAGGTTTGTTTCACATTCCACTGAACTGACATTTCAGCATCTCTAAAATAATTTAAGTAGGCTCTTAGTAGCCACAAGAGGTTTTCTTTCCCTCCAGAAGTTCTCTAAACAATTGCCTCCTTGATTAGGAGGAATGTGTAAGGAGAAGAGACAAGGAAAAGACTCCCAGTATTAGCCTTCCATTTTCCTCACAGGTAAATTCAGTTGAGTCCCTAAGAAACAGTAAAGAAATTATTATCCTCATTCAAATCCAGCAGTTGTGCTGAAGGAGGCTGATCAAGCCCTAGAAATTCTGCAAGCTTGAAAATAAGTCCCCAGCCACCATGAAGTACCTACCGTATGTGAACATCCGTGGAGAAGTGAGCTCAATGTTTGGTAAAGCTCCCAAGTGATTCAGGACTGCACATCTGTACCCATTTTTTTGCGCATAGTCAACAAAAGTGCGGATATACTGCTTTTCACTGTGGTTAGCAATCCCAGGGCAGATTACCATCGTGACATCCTCTGCACACAGAAGGAGACAGAAGTTAAGTAAATGTCACTTCATGCAAATTAAGAGATTCAGAACATTTCCATTTCAGATCCGTGGGAAACCATCTACCAGAAGCAAACTAAAAATCCTAGTAGTCTGCCAAAAATCCAGTGTGGGACAGGAGACCAGCAGCTCTGTAGCTCTAGCTACAGATGTGAAAGAGTAATTCATGTTACAGGAGATGAACAGTTTTCCAACTTCAGGGAAAGCTGCCCAAACAGTTCTACAGGCACTGCCTGGAGACCAAGAGTAAATTCTTTCATTTGAAGGATGTTTTCAACATTACGCACGTTCTGCCTTCTGACAGCCTGTTGTGACTGCTAAGTGTGTGGAAGCTCTGGAGCCCACTGCTCCTTCATGCACCCAGTAGACTGGTTATGCTATTTTTTCCCTTGTCTCCCCTCCAGAGTTGCATGTAATACAGATCTTCAAAATGAAGCTTTGCTAAGCACAGACATTCAGATCAGCTGACATTAGCCGTCATCTGCTTTGTGGCTAATCTAATGATATTTGATCTGCTGACACTGTTCACTAGTTTAACAAGGTATCATTTCATCAACTAAGGAAGTAATTGTTGCAATTCAAATAAGCCCAGTAAATTACATTGAGGATTAGCATATGCGCTTCAAATTAATTCAGACGCTTATGTGCAAAGCTCCAACATTAGCAGTTCTAGCCAATGAATTTTTGCCTCATTGGGAAAGCACTGCTCCGATTCTCTTTAGTGATAAAGATAACAGTAGCTGTTCCAACGCAGCATTATACCATGCAGATCTCAACATTTACAGTTACAAAAAGACCTCTGCTTTTTCTGGAGGCCAAATGGGAGTCACCAGCTTAAAATGAAACCAGCTGCTGCATAGGTAAATGGTAGTTCTGAAGTCAAGCTACAGTAACACAGTTTTAAGTGTTGCTCTTACTTGTAGTAACAGTGAGTTTGAAAGCTGACACTCACTCTGAATATACGTAATGTAAGAAATCACCACAATTTTCTACTTTACAGAGTTCTCATGTCTAGACTCCTTCATACCTTGTGCACACAGAGTTTGTTTCCATGCAGATCCTGGAACACCTGCTGTTAGAAACAGGTTCTTGGTAGTCTGTACTAAGGGGGAGATAAAGTCTAGTTTCTCTTCCATATGCTCCAGGCTATGAGGAACCCCATGCAGCTAACCTCTGCTCTGTAATACCCACAGCCTTAACAGGCCAAGGGCACTCCAGCCAAGGCTTGCCACCAGATTTTTTTGCCAGCTTCTCACTTAAGGCACAGGTTATAGAACATTCCTTCTGTTCCTTAACTCCCCACTCCTTGCCACAGTTAGTCTAGTACAGTCTCTCCTGATGTCTCAGATACATGTATATAGCACAATGGCCTCAGCCTCCACACATCGGTTAGTATTGCTCAGCAGTCCCCTTCCAGCACCAGAGTGAACATCTATTCTTTCTGATAAATCAGGGAACAGTGTCCTCGTTCATCTCCTAGAGCACAGGATCAAGGTTAGCAGCTAAACACAGCCAGCAGCTGTTTGACTGACCTCCAGTGCAGTGCTCAGACTGCGGCTCAAAGAGATCAAAGGTGGCTGTTGCTCCATCTGGCATCGTGAGGTACTTGCGAAGTCCATATGGATGTGGTGATCTCACTCTCCCCATCTTTCCATAAAGGGCAGTCTGGATATGTCCACTCTTTCCCCAGATCAGAGGTGGAATGTACCTGAAAGAGGCAGTGATTTAATTCTCTGCTGTGTTAAAAGCCTTTGAGAACAGACAAGCACCCCCGTAACAAATCTCCCCCTCGCTAACAAATATAGTAACAAACATGAAATTGTTTTTTTGCTGTCAGCACTGATCTCTGCAGCCTTACACCAGTGGAGACAGGCTCTCAAAGCTGAGATATCAGCACTGATAGCAGCAGTCAAAACCCAGACATTCCTCTATATTGAAACGTTACATGCACAAATGCTTCTCAAACACAGAAGCCTTGTGCCTAAGTGAGACTGGGAGAGCACGTTGCTAGCCAACAAGACTGACCTCCAGAACCTGTAGTGTTGTAAATCGGTTTTAATTGAAACACTGGAGCCTGCTGGGTTGAGCCACATGAACTTGTGTAAGCACTTGACTGTATAAGCCCGTGGCAGAACGGACAGTATTCACAGCAAGTTCTAGAAGACCAAAAGCCCCAAGAATTGCTGATTGAAACAATTTTATGCAGAACTGCTTCTCAGTTAAGTGAAGCGTGGTACAGGGTGATTTTACCTCTCAAGTTAGGTAAAGCAGGGACAGTTTTAAAAGGACCTGTCAGAATTGGTAAACTCCAATGAATAATAAATCCCTTTCAACATAAGAGGGCGGAGTCTACCAATTATGTTTATCAAGGGCATATTAAAACAAGGTGACAAAGCAAATTGTCTCTTTCCTGGCTTACTGGTCCTCAGAAGAGACATGGGGAAAACAGAGCTATTAGCTGGAAGGTATTAAAGGCTTAGTTATCAGGTTTTTGAGTACAAGCAGAGCTGCAAGTGGTTTACTAGGAAAGACACAGCTGCCCACACAGTAGTAGCAGGGCAGTCACCTGGCTACTCTGCAAGGGAGAGACTGAGAGATGCCTTGAAAGAGATAATTACATCAGCTCTCAACAGGAAAGCACGAATGACTGTTTAGAAGAACCGCAGCCCCTGGGGACATGCTTCCAATTAAGGAGCTATGGTCTCTGCTATGCAGAGCAGGGTATCAAGAAGCAGCTTGAGATCTGCTGATGCCACCTTGGATCCTGAGAGATTAGCAACTGCCTTCCTATTGTGTTTTCTAGGGCTTCCTTTTGACTTCTTGAGACCACAAGAAGTAGAGACCATGTTCTTCCCTGTTCACAGAAAGCTAGGCAGCTCAGGACTCTAATTTACTACTTAAGCCCATAATTCACTAGAATGTGACAGAAACCTTGGCTTCATGCTCTGACTCTACCTACTCACAGCTGGACCTCCTTTCCTGTGCCAGCTCTTGTGTCATATCTACAACTCCCTGTTCCCCCTACATACTCCTAAAAAAGGCTTCCTATAAAAATAACTACCTAGGCTCATTTAGCACAAGAGCAGCAGTATATATTCTCACTGTTCTCTTCCCCTGACTGATGGAGATTTCTTAGTCAAAGCAATTCAGCAGTTCATGATAGAGTTTCACTCAGTTTTTGCAAGTGCACTTCCCAAACAGACCCAAAATAGAGTCCCATAAAAGTAGACACCACTTAAAGGCTGCAAAAGCTGCCAGCTGATGCTTGTAAATCAGCCCTCAGTGCATCTTGGATTTGATCACTTGACTATAAAGCTTTTCAAAGAATTTGTGAGGCTAGCAGCACTACCTTTTACCAGCCCAGCACCTCTGGGAGCTATGCACTGCAGGTGGGTCTTGCCAGGAGCAATGTGCAGCATGCCAGCCATGCAGAGATCCCCTGCAGTGAGGAAGGCTCTACAATCTCATTCTCTGCAGTTGCTTGTAGAGATAGAAGGTAATCAACGGATACATTCTTGCGATTCAAATGAGCTATACATCAGGATAGTGCAGTCAATGTAAACAAGGCTGCACAAGAATGACAAGTGGTTCTGCTCAAGTGATACAGCTCACCACAGAGGGTTCTGAACAGCAACTATTATGTCAGGTGGAAGAGATACTGCTTGTCTAGCACAGCAAAAGCAGCTGGCTTCACCTCAGTCATTTACTTTACAACCAGTTCAGGTCAGCAGCCATACCCCACACTATGTAGTGGCTTGACTGGCTTTTTGTCTTCTTTCACAGAAGTCCTTTGCAGATGGGTTTTGCCAGCAACTTCTGAGGAGCTGTCAAATACAACCTATAGTAAGAATTTGCAGCTCTTTTAGAGAAGACTCAGACATCAACATCATTGCATGGTTTCTAATCTTAGGTTAAGCACATGCATAGAAAAGTTCTGGCAATTCTGGTTCTATATAGCACGTTTCAAAGCAAAGATTAGCCCAGGTAAAACCCAAAGTCTTACCCCACAGGGCTAACAGGAAAGCTATTTCCTCCAGCTACACCAGCTAGGTTATACAGCAGTGACTGATTACTGCTGCAACCTTGATGAAACAAGAAAATCCAGGATCTCTGCAAGCACCAATCATTTCCTCCTGTTTACCTACTGTACAGTTTCCAGCTGTAAGTTACAGTCATCCAGTGGAACAGATGGAGCAGCTGCAGCAGCACATACCACAGGATGTTGTTAGAGAGGAAATCAGAAGAGTCTTCAAAGCCTCACCACTGCTGCCAGAGTTTAAATGAAGACAAACGGCTTCAAGTATACTGCTCACCAAGAGTGTGCTACCAAACCACAGCCTGCTTCCTCAGGTCACAGCTGGTTTTCTCTGGGGGGAAAAGAAACCCCAAACCTGCCTTTTAATAACCCAGCTGGAACTTATCTGAAGTACTGATCTGCAGTAAGTCAAACCTTTACACCAGTTTACATAGGCAAACAGCACACACTGTTTCACTGATATGTTCTCCATTAAAGGCTAAAACCAAGGCAGGAACCCCTGTGACTCGATCCATAACACTGGACAAATGCTACCTGTGGGTTCCACATTTCCCTCAGAGCTAAACCTGTGTGAAGCCCTGTGCACAAGGGCGCATTCACTGCTCGCTCCTTTCAGAGTGCACAAGCCGGTGTTGCTGAGCATCCTATGGACAAAGCAACTGAAATGCTCAGCTTGTCTTTTCTGTTAGCTCCAGTCAGTTGTTTAAGCATCACACTGCCTGCAGCAAAGATGTGCTGGAGTTAGTCACTCCGCATGTAACTACTCTTCTAGATAAATATTTAAAGGTCAAGTTCCAGCATGAGTAATGAGCAGAGGCCAGTACTCCGTTGCAGAGATTTGTTATTCCCGCTTAGTCATACTCAAGCATGTTAAATATGTTTCTGCAGTTTGCACTTAAAGAAGTTAAAACTCTAAAATACATCAAGTGTTAGAGCAGCAGCTTATCTCACCTGTCTTTTCCTTTACTACTGCCCAGACTTCAAGCAACAGGCTTGTTGTGAGAGATATCCTAAAATCCCTTAAGTATCCAGGCTGTAGGAAACTGAACATCACAAGATTTCAACAACAAGGGGGAAAGAAATTGCTCAGGTTGTATAGATCTTGCATAATTGGTGAAAAACTAAGATTAAAACTCGCTTTATGAGACTGATGCAAAAGCGAGTAGCTATCAAAACTATTAGGCTTTCATTTACCAAGACAAGTTTCCAATCTAGCCTACTACAAAACACTAGAAAGCCTTGACAGTAATGAAGCGATGCCTCTCCACCATCGCATTCCAGTTAAAGCCATCCTTTGCAAGTTTGCCTTTGCAAAGCATCCTTATAATCTACAGCAGAATCAGGCATATGATCTGTCAAACTATTTCTGTAGACCCTCTAATTTGGTAATGGACAAATCTGGTTTTGAATGCCTTCCTATAAGCAACTTCTGTCTACATCTTCCAGTGACAAAGTCTACAAATACTTCTAAGAACTGTGCAAGACTGCACAGGATTGAAGGACAATACATTTTTCTCCAGTGTTTTTGGAGACTTTCAGCTTGTTTTTACTAAAACCAGTCAACAAGGAGAGCATAGAAAGACCTCTTCAGTCATGAAGCTAACTGATACCACACTGGTGATGGGGGAAAAAGAAAAAAAGCTTGCCAGGAATTGTGCAAGAGTCTTCATGCTCTGAAATTGCAGATCAGATATGCTAAATTATTTAAGCCTGTTATGTGAAAAACAGTTCCATAGACATTTTCATACTCAAACCAGCTGAAAAAACCTAACCAGCGCTGATAGCAATAGCCAGCACAGATTGTTCTGTCACAAAGCCAACATTTCTCATGGCAAACAGCAGAAAAGAGATGCTCCTCTGAAACCGCCATCCTGGAGGCAGAAGAGCATGTACTCAGGGTATTTTTCTTACAGCTTACCTTAACAAAACAAGCTCAGCAGGGTGTGATCCATGGAAACAAAAGCTGGATATCACACAGACTGAGAAACTCAGTAGTAGTCAGTTTAAGGAGCATTCAAGCATCGCCCTTTAGATTTTATGCTAAAACTATCACTATGGTTAAATTTAACCATGTCTTCCAAATAAGGGGCCCTCACTCAAAAAAGCAGGGGCCTTCCCTCCAGCATCAAAATGAAGCAGAAACATGGAAAGTGTTCAAGTACAGGACAGAGTTTAACTTCTCTATAAAGCCTGCTATAAATCAAAGCAGATTTAAAAAGCAGCGTACTGCAGAGATTATCCCAGCACAGCACATTTCACTGCATGGAGGTGACTCACCGTGTATTCCTCAGCATGCCCTCTTCCAGCAAAGCTGCTCATAGATGTATGAGAACCAAGGCAGACATGTCTGTAAGCAGCGTTACCACTGTTCTGCAGTTGTGGTTTACAGATGACAGGAGCTGAGCAGCCAGCTGGGTGGTGAACAGCACTCAGGAAGACCAAAGAGGTCTATGTCACATAACAGCCACACGAGGATGTACCCCAACAGCACAGACAAGCAAGTACTGATAACACAGGAGATCCAAAGGCAAAGTTGTGTTGCACTAGAAACAAACAAAAAGGTCTGTTTCTGTGAAACCAAAATGGCTTCCCAGTTTGCTCCAGACCCAAAGCCTTTCAGTGACTCATTTTCTGGTTTTGATTTGGTCAGCTGCAATAGATGTCATGCACTCTGAGTAAAGACAAATATTTGAGGCCTTAGCTAGTAGCCAGTCCCATAACTTCCAGTAACAGAATTCTGCAACAGAAGGCAGACAGGAGAATAGGTCTGGGGATGCCAGTTCCTCATTATGGCAGCAGACTTACATGGCACAAGTACAGAGTTCAGTCTTAACTGGCCAAGTGAATCTACAGCCAGTTACACAAGTTGCTCACAAGTGCTAATGTTTTCTCTCCAAATGCTTCATTTCAGTTGTGCAGCACAACCCCACATCTCAGGAGGTGGCTGTCTGCAACAGTATCCACAAGCAAGAGAACACCTAGGTGTTCCACAAACATTGTCCTAGTATTTTAATACTAAAAACAATTCCAACCTGATTGCAGATTAAGTTTTAGCGGCTCTCAGGCAGGGGATTATGCTTTTAGAGCACGTACATCACCCAGTATGCAGGAATTTAGGAAAGCAGCAGCTGTATAAGCAGCTCACACAAAGCACATAAAAACTGTGCTATTTTTATTAGCAAGCATCAGCATTCAGGTCCTCAAAGATCTGAAGTGGAAGTTCAGCAATAGGCTTATTTCTGGAGCATTACTTCATTTCATCTGAGGAGATTAACACTTTAAACATTAACTCTTACTTCACCTTTAATGTGCTGTAGTACATTGGATACTGATAGCAAGAAAAGAGAGCTTGCAACTTGTCCATGTCCAGGGACACCCTGAGAACCGCTGCCTCTATTACAACAGGCAACAGGTTGGGTTTTTTTAACCCCTACAGAGCAGTTTGGAGGTATTTAAAGGATGCTTTACAAATCACATCTTGTCTGAACCTTGCCCCTTATTTGATGTTAGGGAATGCAATTTAAATTCCAATCAAGAAAGCTCATCTAGAAGTCTGCAGGGTTCACCCCCCAATATGTGGAAAGCAGCTTTTCCTGCATCAGCTCAGCTAGACTGTGCCATGTGATAAAGACACAGCAAGTATGTGAGAGCAAAAATTTAAAGCAGCTTATGGAGTTTCCATGTCCCCTGAGCTTCTGAAAAAGAAACTAACATAAGTGGAGTAGAAGTGTTTGCTGCCCATGGAAACTATATGAAGTCAGAACTATTTAAAAGCACAGACTGGCCTCCTTGGTTAAAACACTTCCTTCCCAATTTAGGCAGCTTTTATTTAGTAAAGTGCCCATCACACCCCTCCTCAACCTTCAGCGACTGCAAGAACTGTTCTAGTCAAAACAGGACAGAAATATTACAGCACATCTTCCTTGCTGATAAAGAGCTGGAGAACACTAAGGCTGCTGCCAGTGCCACAGCAGAGCATCTAGCAAGGACTCAGACCCACCCAGGGGCTTCTCTCCCCAAGGTCAATGCTTCAACTTACCCATAGGGAGCTGCCGTTCTTCTCTACCTCTTGATATGTTCACCTGCCAAAGCTTCAGGAGTAACACTGTTCTTCTAGTTTATTATTCTCCTGGAAGTGTTCCTCCCAGGGTAAAACACTAAGGAGCTGACAGGAATCAAACATTGCTTGCTCTTAGACGGAAGAAAAGAACACTGAAAAGCTTGAAGGCAGCTTTCTGACTGCTTTTCTCCTTGATGCAAGGAGACAAGTAATGACAGTGCAAAAGAGTCTTTCTGGTACCAGGCAGCCTGCTTATCCAGTACAGGTTACCGTGCAAACAAAGGATAAGAAGGATCTAGGCTGGATCTTTGACAGTGTTTACCAACAGCCTTGACAGATATTTGCCTCAGTCTTTGAGGAGCTTGCCTTTATTAATGATAAAAGTGTGCAGACAGCAAGGATAATTATTTTCGATAAGGATGACACTTGTGCTACAACTCTACCCAAACAAAACACACACTTTATGATAGAAAAATAAAATCTCTAGCCTAGTACAGCAAGCACTGGCCAAATTTGTCCTCATGAATCAAAGAGCCAACGAATAAGGGAGCGGATGGCAGACTTTCTGCACCCATTTAAAAGACAGGAGGAGACAGCTGCAGCCAGGGGTTAGGCCCAAGTGCTCGAGGACACCAATAGCTGTGTTGATTTGCAAGAGATTCCATGCAAGATGCAGTTCTTTGAACGAAAAAGGATCTGATTATGCTATTCCACTTGGTGAGCCAAAGCACAGAGCTGGGCAGGGACAGAAGCGAAATAAAGAGGCAAGAAAACATGAGCTCTAGGAAGACAGTCTCTTGCTTACCAGTGTTTGATCAATATGTAGAAATCTTCTAGCAGTTGAGAAAATTGTAAAAAGCAGTACTAACATCTGCAAGTACAAGGTACCTGGCATGCAGCCATCTCAAACAGTTTTACTGTCCAAAGCTCTTAAATTATTCATCCACCACCACTTGGCTTACTGAATGCTAAATTGTATTGAAGAAGTCCATAGGTGAGAACAGCACCATGAAAGGGAAATAAAGTCTAAAAGTGCTTTTTCCAAGTATTTTTGAACAGCCATACAGAGTAACTTCACTTATTCCTGCTTTCTCCCTGCCACCTTGTTTTTTCCAGCAATATTCTCGCTTCTTCCTCCCTTAAACACAAGGGAGCTGAATGAACCAGGTCTGAAAGCCTGTTCACAGCTGTACAAAAACACACTGGTCTTAACAGATCTTACAACAGGCCCAGTACTGATATAACAGGAGGGATGGCTGGGCTACTTATTTTGCTTTCACAGTAGAATTTGAAAAGAGCTGCTTAATCAGCTTTCCTAACACTCTGAATAATTAGCAAGTAATCAAAGCCTTGCAAGATTTTTCAGTGGAGTATGGCACAAGCTGTTTTCACAGAGCTTTTGGCTAATTAGTCTCACAAACTATTTCATGCATAATTGCAGGATTTAAATATATTTGTTCCCCTCTAGTTTCCAGGTGACTTTCATGCCTGAGGGCAAGACTGATTTATTTTTTCACTTCTGTATTGAAAAATAGTCTGTGATAATATTGATACAATAGCAAAAAACCACCAAAAATCACATACAGATAATCTGGCAGAGCTGTCTTTCCTGTAAGCCCTTCCAACGCCCAACAGCAATTTTATTCCTGTCTCTTCTACCATAGGTATACAGGTAACAAGACTAAAGAATTACCTATTGACAGATTTTGTTGTAGTTTCAGTGGAGTTTCCTGGGGTCATAGAGGCTTTCAGGCAGTGTTTTGCCCAAGAACTGTGCATGGGAAATCACTGCACAGTTTTCAGAGAAACACAAATGTGAGCTCGAGTTGATTCAAAGAAAGCAAGCAATCTGAGATTGCACACTAACGCATAAGGGTTCTGCAAGAAACTCTTCACTCCTACAATTAATACACAACAGGTGTATTGCAATTTTTAGATACATTCTGCATTTTCACTCCTTTGGGAATGCTTTGTTCTCCAACTGAGTGAAAGTCAGAAATGTGCCTCTAATACAGTAGTGCCAGGAGCTCGTGCCATGAGAACAGAGCTGAAGCAGGAGTAAGATGGACTCTGAATTAGCTCACAACCTGTTTCCAAAGATCAGCCTGAGAACAATATGCCTTCAAGACTGGAATCAACACAGCTTCATGCTTCCTCTTTCAGTGACTAGGGACATTTCAATCTGAAGCCTCACTGAGATGACAAGTGTCTAAGCTAAGCAGGTTCTAGGTACTTGTATTTTTTAGGGAAGCAATGGCTTTGCAGTTAGGGCGCTAGCCATAATCCAATTTCAATGCTCAGCTTCAACACACACTTAGTTACATTCTGAGTTTGGTAGTATCAGGGAACCCTCTTTGGGCTCCAATTTAAAACAAATAATGCTTTGTTTCCTCTAAGTTTACAGACCCTATGGCCTAAAATCTCACACCTTATGTAATCAAGGTACCTAACAGCACCACTAAAAGCCTCTCATCTCCCCTTGAATGACTATTAAAGTCAGCTCGACTTTTTTGATTCAAAAGGAAGGTTCATACAGCTGCACTCAGCACTTATGGGATAATTGATGTATTTAGGGCTTCTAAATAGGACTTGCAAGTTTTCAAAGTGACTGCAGAAAAGAAATACTGTAATCAAAGCCCTTGTCCCTCCAAAGCCTCATGAAACTGTAGTAAATGCTTCATATTATTGGTGAAGGTAAGGGCAGCTGTACTCATTCTGGAGGTCCTTGAATGGCAGGGTGAGGATCAGCCTGCTTAAACACAACTAACATAAGGTCAATTTGACAGTGGATTCAACAGGGTTAGAGCTGGCCAGTATGTCATTACTTTATTAGACTAGTTACGATGCTGTGCTCTACCTAGTAAGAGATTTCATTAGTCTTCAATCAACTTAAGACACTTCAAGTCAGAGCAGGCACTTGAAAACTAACAGCCATCCCTGTGTTCACTGCAGTGTGCACAGACACACCATGAAAACGTTTCCTTGCAGTGAGCCCTGACAGACCCCTTCCCTAACAGAAAGTGCTGACTGCATCTATCCCTCCCCTACTTCCACAGACAGTGGGCTGTATAATGCTGGGATAGTAGTATCAGCATACAGCTACTACACAGAGGAGCAGGGATGACTTTTTCCACACATCCATGGAAAACCCTGCACAACAAGACTTGGCCCTAAACCCAGGTACCTGGAATGTTCACAATAATGAAATGTTTACTTGGAACATGTTTATTTCCCCAAGAGAATACCCTGACATTCATTTGTACTCAGGTTTAAGACACAGCAGGTAGAAGAACGGTTAAGTGCAGCTCTTCTCCCTAGAACACAGGTCAACATGGAAAAAATATACTACTTACTCTTTGGTCAGAAGTGGGCAGGATTTGAGTAGGAAGCGGGCCAAAGCAGAGTCCTGGTAAATGAGTTCAGGAGGGGCAGTTGGGCTTTTTAAGTTCAAGCAGCGAACAATAACATATAGAACAGCAGCAACAGCAGCTAGCTTCACCCCATCAAACACCGCCGGCAGCTCAGGGGTTTCCAACATTGCACTCATTTTGAACCTGGAAATAAAAACAAGATTAAACCCTTTGCAAATATACTATTGGATATTTAACATTGCCATGTTAAACATCAGATTGATAACCAATTAAATTAGTCAATGAATAGTGCTACAAAAATCCTAGCATATCCACTTAGATTAGCAGCTCTTACAATGAAAGGAAGTGTATTTTGTACTGCTCTAAAAACCCCAATCACCACAAGAAATAGAGACTGCATGACCAGTTGGAAAGGAGATTTATTCATAATCACTGCTGCACTAGAATTGCAACAGCATCTCAGGTGTCAAGCCTCACGGTCTGAGGACAGTCAATACTTTCAGGATCTTGGCCAAGACTATCTGGCACAAACAGAAGCTGAGTGAAAAGCCAGGCTACAAAGACACATCGGCAGCTCTGGATGTGTGCTCCTTCCCAGATGTACAAGCCAGGCCTGAAAAGGAGAACTTGAAAGAACTACTGTGTTTGCAACTCCGTGAGAATACTGGTACTATCTCCTGTACGTATTTAAGGTGGTCACTTTACGTACCAGTAAGTTCAACATTTAATTCCCTGTAGTTCTGCAGCTAGAGGACTAGATTAACATATTGTCTTTAAAGGCTTCAGAGTAAACAAAGTAGGGCAGGATAGAATTAAAAAACCCACAATATCCTTCCAGCTTGAAATCAAATTTTTTAAACCGATGCAGCTTCTTTTGAACATATGGCTCCAACAGTTGTCTGCAGTTATTACAAGGACATTTCATCCATATTGAAGGGGTAAGTTTTTCCCTGGGTCTTTCCTCAGCCACTTAAGTAGCCCAAGTAAGACAGCAGATGACAAGTTAAGTCTTACCAACGTCACTTTTCCTTCAAACTAGAAATAGCTACCAGTCCTCTGTAGACTTGTCACTCTGGATCCACGTGCCACTTGAGTTACCCTGTGAGGGGGAGAAAAAGCAAACTGATTAGTATTGATAAGGCTGCAACTCTTGGCTGGAACACCACAAGTTTATACAGAGGTCCCATCAAAAACACTGCAATTGATTTGTTTATTCAGTCATAACCACTCCAACTCTGATCCACCTGCATCAATCCTCTTGCCTATGGGCAGATTCCAGACTAGATCACTTGCCTACAGTATAATGATTCATCTGCAGTATGCAAATAAACCTGCAAAAGTAGAGATAGAAAGTAATAATGAAAGCAGTGCAACTTCAGAGGAAAGCCAAGCTATGAACTTCCAGAAGACCAGTCACCATCTTCACAAGACAGTAACATCGTCCCCAGTTACAAGAATTGCCCAAATACCTTCCTATTTAAAAGGCTACAAGAGGGTACTCTTCTACTCAATGAAGTATGAAGCCAGATTGAAAAGTTCCCTGCTACTTTTCAGGCTTAGCAAGGCAGCTCACTCCTACAGATGGAAGCTTGTAAACAGTTCCCGCTTGTTCCCACACTTCCTTTTTAGAGGTTACAAAACACCACACTTCAACAAGGTGGTGAGAGTCACCAGGAGGCTCACATACAGCCACCTAATTAACACCAGTGCACAGGCACCAAGGTGTGTTACAAAAATTTGATTACACTGATAAAAGAGCCTTCAGTCTGACTGTAAAAATGTAAAGCAGTATTTACAAGTAGTACTGGATTCCCTACAAGCACAACAAACTGATGAGGATGTGGAGCTTCCAGGAAAAAGCTCCAGAACTATCTGTTCTCCACCAGAGCTGCTGCTTCCAACTGGGAAACAGCAACAGGACAGGCCATGCCAAAAGCCCTACTCTTCCTAGCAGGAAGACAAAACCTCAGAAGTACTTTCTGTACTCAGTGCAGCTACATCAAAACACCTTGGAAGAAAACAAGTCTGACATCAGCTATTGATGATTAACATCACACTGAAAAGCTGCAAGTTTCTGCCACCATAACCATCTGCACTGCAGGAGAACAGAGGGTGAGGAAAGCAGAGACATTTCTATTTGACAACTCTGAAGCTTTTATTTTCCAATTCTGAGCTTCACAGTAGAAGGGATTGAGGAGCAGGCTATAAAAAGCCACTTATGCTTCTAATCAGAAGATCACATTGGCATCATGCATCTCAATGAAGAGTTCAAGTACAACATTCAGCTGTAGTATGTTACCTCACTTCCATACTTAGACATTCACCAAAACCAACTGTGTGGAAGACAACAGGCAAACTACAGCAATGGCTTCTCCAGGAAAGAAGAGTCAGTAGAGGAGTTAACCAAGTTCCTGAACAATCACTGACTCAAGGAGAATCACATGCTCCAGCAAATCTTCCCCAGCTGGAACTCCCAGAAGTTCTGTTGGCATCTTCCTTTCATTGTTTTCTTTAGAAAATTAAGAGACACCAATACAGAAGTTGTCCAACACCTTCCCGCTGCCTGGATTTAAAACTGGTTTGCTGTTTACAGCTTTCACATTACTGAATTTGCCCAGATTTATTTTTAACATGATTAGTCATTGTACTAATGACTCAACATAACCAATCCAACTAAGCTCTCTCTCGTCAAGTCTTCTCTCCCACATAATCTTCAGACTACAAACACACCACATCTTTTCTGATACTTCTATATCTCATTTGAGCCTGTCACTACCTTAAAAAAGCATACTAGTTTGGAGTTACTTTCAGAAAAAAATTAGTTGTTGCTAGGTGTAGTTAATCACGTAATTCAGTTTATTTGCTCTTCTCATCTAAAATCAAGTCCTCAAGGCATACATCAGACTTCCCCATCCTTTCATATCACCCACCAGGGCACCCAGGTCCCTCTACTACTGGTCCTTGGTGCAGATGTGGGTTTGCCTTTGCCTGAGGTAGTTTTCCCCATGATGGTTTAATTGCAACGAGTCCTGTGGCCTGACTCAAAGCTTTCTGGGGTGCCAAGTGGCCACAGGACTTGCTTTTCAAGGCCCAGGATAGTGTTCCCTTCAGTGGCATGGGATACACCTCCAGCCATCCAGCAGTTGCTTCTACCACTGAAAGGTTGGAAGGGACCTTTTAAAGGGCCCATTCATTCCATGATTCTATGATTTGAGAGCTCTGCCTCTAATCATAGGACAAATGCCTCCCTATTTACAAGCAGAGACGAGGTCACCTTGCTTCTCTTTTGTTAAACCCTCTTTGCACTGACCCTATAAACCTGTCTGTTTACAAGAAGACAGATAACCAGTGTTGAGCCAGTCAAATTTTAATCTATAGTCTTCTCTAAATGGGTCAGCATTAATACAAACAGACAAACATTTAGCCTTTCCTGTAGATTCCCTTTTAGCAGGCTAGACCAAATTAGCAAGAGGCAGTAGGTGTATCTCAGGAAGCACTCAAGCCTGTTCTTTCATCCATCACAGTTTGCGACTCATATTGAGGAACAGGAAGTTAAAGCTCTTGGGGCCAAGTATGTTATTTTGAAGCACCTTAAGTGTACAATTCTTTTAAAAATCACTTAAAGGCATGACAGCCCCAAAGACTGGCAGTCTTTTCAAGCAATATTCTGAAGTCCCATTTGTGACTGAGAACCAACTTCAAAAAATCAATCAATGGAAAGCAAGCGTTGAATTTCTGGAGTCTTTTCATTTGCCCTTACATCACAGAATAAAAAGCTGAACATCATGTTACAGGAAACACTTCAGTATTGCTGTTAACAGAGTACACCGTACCTGTACAAGCACAATGAGAAGAAACCCATGTCTCTTCCCTTTCCAGGCAGAAATAGAAAGAAGTGCAACAAAAGCCAGCAGAGCTACAGAAAATTCCTTATGTATCCTTTCAAAGACATCGGGTTTTGGGACAGCCATCAAGGTATTTACTTGTACAGTAAGTGATTTTGTTTGACAACAAATGTGAGACTTGTACACATTTCTGTTCCAGGTTCCCTGGGGACTTCTCCAAGGACAGAAGTCACTTCACATTGTGACTCAGCAGGGCACACACAGGATTTGGTAGCTACCAAGCGTTACAGCTCCTCCACCCATGCTGAAGCTGAGCCTGACTGTGTACTGGAAAGTCAACATTAAAAAAGCAAAGACATTAAGGAGGCCACTCCTATAAGGTCCTTCCCTCACACCTTTTAATGAGCAGCTGAAAGCCTGGCAGGCTCATTTCACTGAAGCACTAGAAATGCTTTGGGCTAAGGCAAAGATGCAGCTCTATGGAACTGGCCACATACAAGAGTAAAGGCAGCCTCTTTAAAAGGGCTCCACTAGCAAGATATTTTTTGCTTTGTTACATTAACTGAAAAATCTTGAAGGAATCTCATTTCCAGGAACAGCAGTTTGATCTAAAAGCCTCCTAGATGCCCTTCCACCAGTCAGCATCCTGGCTCACCAGTGCTTTCAGAGCTCATCTGGACACCAAAACACAGCAGTGTGCCTGGCCAACACTGAAAGCCTTTTAAAAAAATCCCCTTTCCCATCCTTTAGAACTTCTACCAAGCAGCTTAATATTCTCTCTTCCCCATTAAGATTCAGAAGAGCCAGAGAGGCTGTTTCTAGACAGGTTAAGCAGATCGACTTCATTAATCAACTTATTAGACATTTCTTGGACTGGTTTCACTTATTTGTAGTTCCTTCCCGGGGAATAAAACTCTGAACACAAGTCTGCTAGACAAGAAGAAAGCAGAACACCCTACTTTAAAGAGTTGTGCCTACACAGATCGAGGTCAGAAATAATTTTTTCCTGCCTTTGAGTGGGGAAGGAGGATGGCTGTTTCACTGAAGTTAGTTCTTCAGGGAATGTTTACAGGAAATTAGTATCAGCCAAATGCCTCTTCCAAAAGATACACTGCAAACCCAGAAGTTACAGGCCTACTGCTACAGGGAAGATACTTAGAACCATGTTATGGAGAGGGGAACTTTATTAAGGAAAGGGTGGAAAGTCAGAGCACTACAAAGGTTTTTAAACAAAGCTAAGTTTTATGCCAGCATATTATTCACATTTCACTCCAGGAAGTGTACAGAAGTGAGTCATACCACTGAGCTTTCCATGGTTTAAATGTAGAGGAAGAGATTTAGAGACCATCCAGATGAAAATGTATGTAGGAGATGTATACGTCTTGGAAAGACTCTGAAGCAAGGGGCCTTGATGGGGAAGGCTGCCAGACTGAGTTCTTGTAAAGCACTGGAGGACAGTCCAAGGTCACACAAGCCACGAGTACAGGAATCTACACAAGAGGAATCATAAAAAACCCTTAAGCTTTATTGCACAGACCTGTATACTGCCTTTTACCCAGCCCTTCTTGCACAAAATATGCTTTCATTTTTCTGGAAAAGTGTTAACCCTAAACTGCTACTTTAAGATCTCACCAAAAATTACATAGATACAAGGATTTTAGGGCCACACCAGTACTATACCTCATCAGCTGAGGCACACAAAGCAAGGCATCACACTGCTTATTTAAGACTGGCATCTAACCAGCCCAAGTTTACCTCATGCAGAACCTCCTATTATCTTCAGTGGCAGCTCAGAAGAGAATGCCTCAGAAGCAAAAGCTGAGATCATCTTGACATCTCATTCAGTACTCCTGGCCATTCAGAACAGCCAGCTAAGCCTCAGATCTCAAAGCACAGAGGGTATAATTAAGAATCAGCTGAGCACCCCAAGCACTTAAGCTTAGGTTTTCAGGAGATGTGGCCATGAGATAAAGCCTAGACCTTGCCAGAGGCATCAGCAATGTGGCAAAGCCCACCACAGTTTTGTCCTCAAACATTTCCACATAAAGAGGCCACCCTGACGTGTGCCATCACAAGGATGGCTAGAAGAATGTTGTTTGGACAGCACTTGGAAGTCCTTGGTGCAAATTGCTCTGCCTTGTGCCAGAGCCAGCACCCAGGCCAGGATCTGGCTGGCTGCCGAGTATACAAAGCAGCAGGTACCATTTATACCATGTTCCAACAAGAATTTCTTGGCTGTTGCCTTCACTGGAATTTGACCTTTTCAGATAAAATACTTGGCTCATACACTAAATTTAGAGGTACTGTGAGGTTACTGGGACAAAGTTCACAGCACAAGGCACTATCAGCACAGCCAGAAAGACAGGTGCCTTCAACTGGAGCTTTTTTTCTTTTGACTTTGAGATGTCCTACACCTTCAGAGCAGAAGCCAAGAACCTAAGAGGGCTGGGTGTACATGCCAAGGCAGCTTGCTTATGAAAGCAGCTGAGAATAATTCTATAGCCAACAGGGCCAAAGACTCTATAGGTCTTTCACTTCTGCTAGAAGGCCAACTTACAGTCAAGTGAGCTCTGAACTTCACTTCCTTCCAACTACTGGAACTGTTTTTCTTTTCTTCACAATATCATTTCAACAGATCAAAATGGTTCTAGCACATGACAGGCAGCTCTCGTATATTACCTATGAAGAAGGTTGCTATGTAGACTCCCTGTATGGCACTACCCGGTTCCTGCTTGTCACAGATGGACTGAAAAACACTGCATTAGCTTTTGTTGGGCACACGTTAGCTTTTATCAGTGCACACACCTGAGGTACAGGATTAAAAATAAGACAAGGCTCTGATGACTCCACAGAAATCAATTAATTGCATCTTATCTTAAGTGAAAGACTCATGTTATTTAAGCAAACAATCATTTGATTACTGCAGAGACTTAGGACTTTGTCACACACTAACCACTGCATTATGGAAACACAGAGCAGAGCTTCAGCTCCTTGTAGAAGGGACCAAGCTTTCTTTGAGGTACTGAGAGAAAGAAATACTGGCTAACACCTTTCCAGAGTCTCACAGCATTAGTAGGTGTCATCTGCCTACCACATAACCCTGTGTCAGCCATCAGCATTAAGGTCAATTGAAGAAATGGAATAAACACATTGCAGAGAACTCAACAATCTGTGCTCACTGGTTGAGGGAACACTACTAGCATCAAGCCACAGACAGCTAAGTGAGCTAATACAAACTGCATTACAGACTAACCCTCCCAGAAGGAGTCCGCCCCATTCCTTCACTGTATTTTAAGATGTAGCATCACACTGTTTAAAACCTCCTTTACCCTCAGACCCCAACCCCTCCATCCCCACACCATCACAGAGCTCAGATTTGCTTGGACTTTGGGCTGCTACAGGGTGCGCAGCTGAGTAAGCAGGGAGCAGGCTCTGCACCAGACTAGCTGTGCAGCAAGGAAAGACCATCTGTCACCAAAGCACACATGAAGACAGCTAAGAGAACTTTATTCAAGACTGGTCCAGTTCAAGCACTCTGAAAACACCTATATCTGAACACGATCAAAAGCTGAAGTACCGCTTCACTCTGAGGTCTTCAAACACCTTGCTTATTTTATTCCCCTGATGAGCTGCTCTGCTCCACAGCACTACAGGAGGTTTGCAGAGTCATTGTCTCAGTCTGCCCATGACAGATAGAAGGCTCATGCAAGATAATTTTAAGTCATATAATAGCATTAAAAATGAAGCAATAACATTTCAGGACAGAATAACCCCATACAAAGAGGACCTGACCAACACACAGCTGCCACTGCTGCAGAGTAATCAAGAGTTATAAGAATGCTGATGAAAACAGATGTTTTCGAGCACTACAGCAGTCACCAGCAAACTTTGAAGAGCCCACTCCTGCCGAATCCAAGCAGGAGGTTAGGGATATTACAGGCACACATCTTAGGATGTTTTCTCCTTACCTCTTACAAGGACATTCACTGTAAGTGTGCCTTTGCTATTTCACTTACGATCTTTAATACTCACATATGCCAAATCAACACTTCACAGAACGAGGTGTTCCTGTTAAGGGACAGCCAGGCTTGAACACCCTCAGCATAATCTTTCTGGAATGAGCATCTCTAAGCAAAAGCATCTTTGAAGTTGTAAATATGTTTAGAAGCAGGACAAACTGCTGAACACTGAACCCCTCACCAGTAGCCAGTCACTTGCCCCAGCTGACTCTTCCCATGAGGTGCCCATGTTGTGCTGTTTGAGCGCTCAGTGCCGTGAATAAGGCTGTAGTTCAATTATTAGTAACTCGTACATCAGAGGTTTCAGAAGGGTTTGGCATTTGCAGGAGCTCAGTCCATATTAGTAGAGAAAGTTGTCATCATCATTTATTTCAGCCAGACTGAACCCCTGATGATGAGAAGCTCAAGTATTTCTCAACAGCAAAGCAAGTGCTAGGCAACCACACTTCTTGGTCAATCTAGAAAAAAAGATGAAAGTCTTCTGTACATTGCGAGTTAGGACACTTCCTTCCACTGCCACTACCTCTAACACAGCACAGGCACAAAGATGTTTCAAGCACCTGGTTTATACAGAACTACTTTGCAAAGCATTATGAGCAACTGCTGCCTGATGCTGACAGAGTAGGGCTGGCAGTCAGAGACAATCTTTATTATCAAGTCAACTGATACATCTGCAGAAAAGACAAGCCCTTGGGCACACAAGCCTTCCTAGAGCTAAAAGAGGCTGAGAGCTGCCTGACTAGGTTAGCATCACTGCCACCCACACACGTTGGGCAAGTGGCACTTTGCATCTCCATAAGAAGGATGGGCTGCCCTTGCACACCAAAACTAAATCAATTGTTTTGTACTGAACTCAACCAGCTGAGTTTGATCAGGTTTTTAACTGCCTATAAGCTTAATCTTTGCAATATATTCAGGCTGAAGAAGGACAAATACTTGCCCAGAAGTTCAGCTGATCTAGTACACATTAAAAACAGCAATTCAGAGCTGTAACACATCATGAAATATGTTCTTCTGGAGAAGCTCCAGTGCAGACGAAGACTGCAGTACACTAGCAGAACTCTGATGATTGAGGCTTTTGCTGAAGAGCCCAAGCCACCAGTTTAAGGTTGGTGTCTGCAACTTTCAACGGGAATTACAAGCACCAAAGACTCCAGCACATGCAACCTTACTAGAGACTTTGATAAATCCTGTTCTTCATTAACGTAATCCAAATTCTGGCATTGCCAGAGCTGGCAGCATGGAAGCAAGGATGCAGAGGCCAGAGATACAGAGGAAGAAAGGGAAATAAAGCAGCACATTGCCATTGAGTGAGGTTAAATTATAACTACAGAAGATTGGAATCACTGTTCTAAAGCCATCATTTTCGATAGTACATAAAGTTATATCTAAGTTACAACTTTGCAGGTTTAGATAACTTCTCCATATGCCTCTATCAAGGACTAACGATGCTATTCTGCAATCTTTTCTTCCCATATCCCATCCCAGAACAGTGATTATTTCAGCGTGTTAATCTCTGGGTTTTCACATGACAAGTTCAGTAATGCAGCTTTATGAAACACCAAGAGCCTAAGCTGCTATTCATTCCCAGAATTGAAAAATACAGCTTTTACAAGAAGAGTAAAACAAATTAATTTAACTTTAACTTCTTCAGAAACAGTTTTGCAAGACAGAAAGTTTTATCCCAAACCTCCACCAAGGGGTCTTTTCCACCTCTAGAAAAGGCAGCCTGGCACTATCTTATAATAGCCTCAACCTTTATGCAGCTAATTCACTCAGCAACACAGAAGACCTCTCATGCAAAAGCTGAAATATAACTACTCTTAAGAAGGAGGAGAACAAAATAACCCAAACATTAGCTTTTAATTCTTTTTTAATATCCTTCCTGTTCTCAGTCTTCATTTGAGGCTGAAATAAGTGATGGCTAGAATAGTAAAAAAAGCTGCATGTCCACTGATCCAAGAAGACACACGAGAATTTATTCAGCCTTCTCTTGTGATACAAGAGCTAAGCAAGCATCTAGGAAAGAAGGTGAAGTAGAGGAACCAAAAAAATAGAACGACAACAAAAAACAGTTGTCAATAACAAAACTCCCTGCACAGGAAAGAAACATTACTGACATCTGAAAATGAGATATCATGAATGCAGACAGCTGAACTGTGCTCTATGAACATCGCATCAGTGGGGACTAGAACATGTCAGTCTAAGCCATATCAGGAACATGGCTGAGCATGATAATCACTGATAAACAAGGCATGTAAGATGAACACACTGTACCAGTTAGCTGACTAATAAGCCACAAACATTTGTTACAGGAGGCACCAGTGCTGTGGAAGCTGAACAGCAATCTGTAAGAGGCAGACAGGAACCTTTAGTACTTACCACAGCAGTGACAACCATACATCAATAATTAGAGGAAGCTGTTATGAATTCTCTGAAGACACCAGCATGAAAAAAATGCTACTACAGAATGCAGTCCCTCAAGCCATAACTGCGGGAATAAATCTGCCACTAATATACCTCTTTTAAAAAGTTAGTGTCAGGTGAGGGATTCCACCAGCTGCACCACATCAACCATGACAGACAGACCTACCCATCCTGTGCTGGAGTAAACCACAAGTTACACGTGAAGCTGCAGAATGGAGAGGACAGAGTCCTGTCACACAGGCTAACAAGCAGGTACAGAGTGCCCACCAACAAGAGGAAGCCTAACGTTGGTGCAAAATGCTAGTATCAGTGTCAGGACCCAGAAGGAGGAGTAACAGGAGAAAAGCCTCATTCAGGGAGAGCAGTGTGACCTAACAGGTACCAGCCAGAACTCTCCCGGCTCTAACACACCAGCATCACCCCCTCAGGGCCTCTCCCGAGCAGCTCAGGACTGCTTCCCACCCCGGCCTTCGCTCCCTGCGAGCACAGGCTGCTCACTCCACCGCTGCTCCTGCCCTGCACGGCCTCACACGAAGCGATGGGGAAGGACATCACCACCCCACCACCTGCACAGACCTTCCAACCCCGCTGAGAACCGAGAAGACAGGCACCGGGAGGGGACCGGACCGTGGGTCCCTGCAGCCAGGCCAGGCCAAACCCCACCGCGGGACCACCCCCGTATTCCGCCCCCCAGGAAACAAACACGAGGCAAGCCTCATGCAGAGAATAAACAGAGAACAGGCGGCTAGGCGGGCACGGGGAACCTGTGGCCGAAGCGAGAGGAGCAGCGCTGACCACCCAGCACTGACAAGACCCGGCCGCGGCCGCCCCGCGCCCCCTCAGGGCCCGTGCCGCCGGGA
>VZZY01019637.1:1918706-1931817 GCA_013400335.1 Eurystomus gularis | reverse complement strand
CTGCCGGCGCCAGCGCCCCTGCCCGGGGCGAGGCAGCCTGGGAGCCGCTCCAGCTGAGGGACATGTTCTCCCCGCAGTGACATGGGGCTTGGTCCTGAGGGCTGGATGGGCCAAAGACCAGTGTGGCGCAAGCTGCTGATAACACATCTGAGAGTGTCCAGGAGCTGCATACTGGTCACGTAATCACAGAATCATAGAGTGGTTTGGGCTGGAAGGGATCTTAAAGATCATCTAGTTCCAACCCCCCCGGCCATGGGCAGGGATACTTCCCACTAGAGCTAGTTGCTCAAAGCCCCTTCCAACCTGGCCTTGATGGGGCATCCACAACATCTCTGGGCAACCTGTTTGGTGTCCCACCACCCTCACAGTAAAGAATTTCTTCCTATATCTAGTATATATCTACTCTCCATTTGAAACTGCTACCCCTCCTATAACAACACTCCCCAATAAATAATTCCTCCCCATCTTTCCTGTAGGCCCCCTTTAAAGGGGGGCCAGTACTTAAGTACTGGAAGGGTGAAATAAGGTCTCCCTGGGGCCTTCTCCAGGCTGAACAACCCCTTAGATATCTTAGAGCCTTAAAAATGGTGTCTGGGACTTCAACATGCAGGTTTTGTTTTCCGTGGGCCCCCAGGCCAGCTCTGTGCGGCCAACCTTGCACTGGGATGCGAGCTGGGATCTCCTCTTGGGCCTCTCCAGCAGGAGGGAAGGGCTCTTGCCCTGGGTCCTCAGAGGCACAGGAGAACCCATATCATTTCCTCCCACCAACTGGAATGTGTGACAGGGACAGGGAAATCTGCTCAGAGGTAAATGGAACCTGCCACATCTGGAAGGCACTGGAGGGAAACAAATAATAAAATTAAAAATGCCTGCAATGCAATGTTTATAAACTTGCTTTTTTCGTAGCCTCCCAAAAGAGCCACATCTTATGTTTCTAGTAACATAAACTGTTCTTAGCTGTGTTAATGGTTGCTTTATATAACTGGATGGAAAAATCCTTTCCCTGATTTCAGACATTTTCTTTCCTCTGTTTACTTGGAGTTGGAGCTTCCTACGTAGAGAAAGCTCTCAAGGAGCAAGTCACATTTTCCAGCGAGTTATGTATCTGGAGAGATGACTAACTGCTGTAGACTGAGTCATGGTGAAGAAGGGAGCTCTGAGGAAGGGCAGAGAGGGGACTGCTGAAATGATGGTGGCAGAACAGGAACAGCGGCAGCCCCATGGCGAGTGTTCCCCTTCTCACTTGCTATAGATGTGATCCCGCACCGCTCAGTCAAAGAAGAGCTGGATTCCTTTTCTTCAGCTTTTAATTAACCTTAGGAAAACACCCAGGGTTTATGATGGTTGCTAAATTCGTCAGCAACTCAGCTGGGCTGAGGTTGTGTCTGAAGGCAGCTGAGTTACGCTTGTGAGATAGGCTTATTAGATAAACTTCCGGTATCAGCCTCTTAACTAAGTATTTGAAGAATGTGTTTGAATTTGATTACAGAAAATTGCAGTCCGATTGATTCCAGGTGTACCTTGGCTCCTCACCATCGATCCAGGCAGGAAAACAAAATCCAGGTAGAAAAACATGCCAGGAACTGGAGCTGAGCCTCCAGGCAAGGCTTTTATTTTAAATCCTCAAGGCTGTTGGAGATTTCCCAGACCTGAGAGAAGCTCAGCTATTAGAAAAGAGCTTTCTTAAGCACACTGTCACAAAGCAAAGCAAACCACACTCTTAGCTGCCCGCTTCTTGCTGCGAAGTGAAATACAGGATGGTCTATGGCAGTGGGAGCCCAACACCTGATCTGTGCTTACTGCAGGAAGAAGGGATGTGGTAGAAAAGGTGCTGTCTCTCCAGAAAGGGAAAGAGGAACCGGTGCAAATCGGTTGGTATCTTGCTCTGAACAATGTTGGGGAGTTCCAGCTGCACCTTCTGGTGCGGGAGCAGAGATGGCGGGGAGGGAGAAAACGTGTTCTGTGACGACAAACCCTGCTTCAAGCTATTAGACTGCGAGCCGCGCCTTGTAAAGGAAGCTGCTCTCCCTCTGAGTGTGCAGGGAGCTGATGTTGCCACGGCCCAGCCAGTGTGATGATGAGCACTGCAGGGCCGGTTGGTGCTGGGAGTACTGGTGTGTGCGGAAGGTGGAGGACTCTGGCCCAGAGCCAGTAGCACCACTGCACCACTCACAGCTAACAGCTCATGCTCAGGAAATACCAGCTGAGAAGTAGCCCAAACCATTCTGTAGAGGAAGGGTGTTGGGAAGAGCCGAGCTTCACTCCCAGCCTTGTAGGGAAAGATTTGGCAGCTCCGGCCCAGCAGATGCTTCTGGCTGATGTTACTGCAGCAAAGTGGGATGGGGGTGTCCAGGAAAACCCTAGTGTTCCAGAAACAGGAGGATCCCTCTTTGACTAGTTTGGCTACTGCCAAAGAGGCCAAATGTATGTGCTGGGAACTGCAGGCACAAGAAAACCACACAGCTTTGCGCTGTGCTTTGGGCAGGTGCTTACCTCTGTACAACAAGGCCAAAAAAAGGCTGATGATAATTTCACCTTTTAAAACCCAGCAGTTGGAAAGGTACCAGACTGAGAGAACTCGGTGTGGTGCTGAGCCAGCCTGAGACACTCCTGTGCAATACCGTGGTGACAGTCACCTTTTGTTCTTCACATCCCTCTCTCTTTTGGCTGTTGCTGCCACAAAGAATTCAAACCCCTTTTCCGCTTCATTTCCCCTGGCCCAGCTTTTTTTGCCGCTCAGCAATCGCCGTGTGCTGAAGGACTCCTGCAGACTTTGCACCTCCGAGGAAGCCTTTTTGCTGGAGGAAGCATCAGGGTGTTGATCTCTGCCAGTGTAGCAGGAGCAAAAGGGAAAACTTCTCTTATGACAGGGTTTGATTGCCGGCTGGAAATAAGTGACGTGCCTGTCGGTGACATGTGAGCACAAAAAAGCTTTGCAGATGGAAAGAAAGGCAATGCTTTTTCCCCTTCGCCTGCTCTGCCTTCCCTGCAGTGCCAGCGAAGCGTTGGCTCGCGGGCTGCGGAGCCGTGCTGCCTGAGAGCCTGTTGGATCTGGATGAACCAGGCTCTTTGGACTCTTACGTCTTTTCTGGAAATGGTGTCTAAAAGCGTAATGGGCACTTTGCAGATCTCTAAATAGACCAGCCTCTGTCCTGAGGAGCTGACAACATAAGGGGACAAATGCCAGGGATGGGAGAACGGCTGTATCATACAAACCAGCCGGGGAGGTGGCACGTGGCCCACCTGCTCAGTATTTTTCCATCACGTTCTCATTCAGCTGCTCCTTGCCAGCTTCCAGCTCTGTCACCCTTCTCAAAAGCTTCTGCTCTGGGTTTACTTAGCATGCTATTTATTTCTTAATTATAGAACTTAACTGACTAACCTCAGCCCTGCTGGGATACTGCTGCCCACCTTTTTTTGTCCCCTGTAGAGCAGAGGCTCTGGTCTCTTCTTATGCCTGAAGGCAGTTGTTAGAGACTTTCTGACTCTCTTTTTGTTTTGTTTTTCTACCAAACCCAAGAGGGCTCTGGCTGCTATTATAGGGAGCTCCACTGATCATTTCGGAGCAGATGGGCTATTGCGTTCTCAGATTCTTTAGGCCAAAAGAGAAATGCCACTGAGCTGAGCATTTTAGCAGGCTGTCCTCCACTGCTTCTGTCCACGAATTCCCCACAGCCAGCTCACTCCTTTTACCCCAAGTCCAGCCACAGCTGGTGGCTGGAGGAAGAGGTTTTGAAAACCACTCTCCAGCAGCAGCAGTGCTGTTGGTCCAGCTTCTGGATGCCCTATGGCACTTGAACACCGCCTGGCTCCACAAGCAGACTCAGCACTCTAGGGAAAGGATCCATCCATATCTCCTTGAGATGGATCTGTGCCACAGCACTCCTGAATTTTCCAAGGAGTCTGGTTAGGTGAAATTCCTTCCTCCTGCACCAAAAGCTGCCAGGCTGAGCAGACCTGTTCCCTGCAGCCACCTCCAAACCTACCTCTTGTTTGCTCACAGCCATTTCTGCCCCTTTATCACACATTCTGGTAAATCCAGACACAGCTGCATGAGCCAAGTGATTCTTTGGTGTGGCACCTGTCCCTAAAGCCATCTGCACAAGCAGGGGGGGTTACGCACAGGGGAGGCTGCGTGAGAGCAGCAGGTATCTGGCCAGCAGCAAGAGCAGGGAGAGGAGGTATCTCCAGTGGAAAGCAGAATGGGTTGGAACAAATGAATATAGTAAAGCCAGAAGGATGTATGAGCTTCTCCTGGAGTCCTTCCAAGATGTCATACTGAATAAAGGAAACTGTTTGTCTTCTGTTTAATTCTGAGTGGTCTGTCTGACATTTGCCATTATACTGTGTTCCTGAGGTTGGAGTTTGGAAAGACTATGATTATCCAGCCTCGGGAAGCCAGCGAGGGAGACTGCTAAAGCCACAATTTTTTCAGTGGCTGCCTGTGAAATGCTTTATCTGGAAAAGTTGCCGTAGAAGGTAGTGCATGAGGAGAATGAAGGGTTGCAATCTAGAAAACTGAAATGCTTAGTGAACTGAACAGTGGGATTATCAGCCCCGTGTAAAAATCCAAATTTTAGTATTGCCCAAGCAATGGGGAAGAGACTCTTCCTAGAGAGCAATATTTATGGAAACAAAGTGAGCAGAGGCGGAAACTACTGACTTGTGCCAAAGTACTGGGAATCTGGATAGGCCTGGGAGGTAGGGAGCACACAGCTATGTTTGGATGACGGTGTGTATGAAGGAAACGGTTACAGTTGTGATTTGGGAAAAGGGTGATGGTGTTTCCTGGAGGTGTAGAAGGAAAGTGGGCTTGAGGGGAAATAGGCTTGATGCTGGCATGGGAAGGTGAGTGAGGCTGGTGGGGATGAGGTTTGGGGAGGAGGAGACAAGGAACAGTGGGATGGTCAAGATGAAGGGATAATCCAGAGCATCCCCATCTGTTGGAGGCTTTCCTGGAGATGCACTGGCAGTCACAGCCAAGTGGGGAAGGTCTCCTGCCACATCCACAGGCAAGCTATAGGTGACCGCCCTCTTCCATGCACAGGGACCTGGCAGGCTACAGATCAGCCTCCCAGGAAAACACAACAACTGCAGAGCTATTGCCGTCACTGACCTCACGCCACTTCTCTAGCTGACCTCACTTGGCTTCGCAGGAGCAGCACTACCCTTTTAAAAACCCTGCCTGTACCACAAATATGGGCTGGAAGGAATCAATAGCACTGCTCATGCTGTGTAATGATCGCTTCTCTGGACTGACACCACCATGGCTCACTGTGAGCTCCACCTTGCAAAGCTGGTCTCTCAGCCTTTTGGAAATGACGTCTAATTTACCACGCCTGCTCGGAACAGACCAGCTTTAAGATCCTGATCCCCGAAGTTCTCATGAAATCCATTTTTTGATTTGGCAGTAATGCTGCAGGAGGATTTTGCTGGACTTACGCAGGGCTGGACATGCAGGGAGCGTTGCAGGACTGGAAGGATGCATGGCTGAATGATGGTGGTGGAGGTCTTCCTTCCAGATCAGCAGAGCTGCTGTCCCGGTGGAGGCTAGAGGGTGCTGTGCTGCAGGGAATGAGTGTCCTCCTCCTGCCCCGCTCAGCATCCCTTCAAAGGCAGGTAAAAATTTGCAGGAAGCGCTGCCTTTGAGCTGAGACAAAGACCAAGATGCTGACTGTAGTTACTTACAACATCCAAGGCTTTTTCAGACTAAAATATAGTCCTGCCTAGCTCATGAGTTAGCACCCAGAAGGTGACATGCAGAAAGGGTAGCTTTCCTCAGATGAATGACAAAGCAAAAAAGGAGGGGGACAGAGACAGGAGTAGGGGAAAGGAGTGAGAAAATGAGGAACAGATCAGAAGATAAAGAAGCTGAGTGGGAAAAAAACAGAGAATGGAAGAATAAAGAAAGAAAATAGAAGATTAAACCAATACAGGGGATCACATCAGCTGCTGTGTCCAATTAAGGGCTTCAGACCTGCTCAAAGATGAAAAGGGAGATTTGCTTGGGAGAAAAAAATCAAGGAGCACTTTTTACTCACAGTGACAGATGCTGAAAAGCCCTCACTGATGGGCCAGGATCAGCTCCTGTTTACCCAGCTGAGGTGTGGCTGATCCTGAGCCTCAGCAGAGCTGAGGAGACACAGAACAGGCAAGGTGGGGGGGGGGCACGTGGGACAGGGCTGTGTTTGTGCAGTGCCTGACAGGCAGCTGCAAGACCAGGCAAAAACACAACATGCTCCCAAACAAGCAGCTCTCTGAGCAGCTCGCTGCTCCCTGGAAAGCCCGCCAGCTAACCACAGGCAGCCAGAACAAACGCACCTCCTCTGTGGGGCTGCACGTGCTCTGCAAAACACAGCCCTGCTACCCCAAAGCTGTGGTTCTGGGGTCACTGTCCTCACAGCTGGCAGATCTGCTCGGTCTTGTTGCTTGCAGCCAGTGAGGCAAAGGTGCAGGCGTAGCTAGAAGAGGAGGAAGCGCAGGTAGATGTTTTCTTACATTCCTAGTTCTTGCAAAAGACAACCTACCAAAAGTGAGAAGATGCAGACATGACAAAGGAGGAGGAAGACTGCAAGGAAGCCTCATTTCACATCTACCATAAAGGGCTTCACCTACCTCTGGGTCACGTGGAGGTTCTGGTGTTCTTTCAGGTAAGCAGTGTCTGTACAGCATGGTGTGCCCGTGAAGCCAGCCCTGCTCATGAGAATGAGCCACATCAGGTCTTGATGTAGGTGACCTCCCTGCTTTTTTCAACCTCGAGCCTGAAGTGGGATAGCAAGGACTGGAAGGGAGCATCCTAAACTGGACACGAGTCCCTAATAACTGCCCTGGCCCCACCAGGTGCACCAAAGTAGGTCCGTAGGTCCCTGGGAAGCATCTCCAGGAGGCACAATCAAATCCAACCCAGACCATGGACCAAAGGGAGTGCTCTGGGAGGATGCAAAGCCCTGTTAGGAGCTAAGAGGGGCTGTGAAACCCATATGTTTTCACTTGCTGTATCTACTTTGGACGTCTCCAGTGAGAACCACTGGATTTACTGCTGGGGCTGTCAGGGCAGCTGCCAGTTGCCAGCTGGGGACAAGTGGGGACTGAGCATTGGAACCAGGGCTGTTTAATTCTCCAAGAGCTACTGGGAGGATGCAGAATAGGTGGGATTTGGATCCAGTATCAGCTGGGCTGTGAGGAGGACAAGGAAGGAACAGTGACAGGTGAAAATGGCTGGAGGGGGTTTGATGGCAGAAGGCAAATCAGTTCATGCTGTAATAAAGGCTCTGGTGGAGGCTGGACAAGGTAATTGGTGTGGTGGCTGATCCTGCTGAGAAGGAGGGGTGATTGCAGAGGACATATGGGGTATGACTAACAGAGTGGATGTCTTAAAAACATGCCAGTGTAAACTTCCCGGCAGGGAGGGAGAAGCACTTGGGAGACTTTACAAGGGTTTGATGCAAAACTAAGCTCTAGGAAAACTCCTTTGGAGGCAATTTGTGAAGCAGCCAGGGGATGGGTGGATACCCCTGTCCCTCAGGACACTCTTGTTCCTGCTAAGGAGGTCTTCACTGCTCCAAACAGTGTGTGTGGAAACTGTATGGAGATGCCTGTGGATGTGCAGATCTATTAGCTGGCTTCTTGCCCGGCAGCTGTTGCTACTGCTGAGGCAGGAGGTAGCACAGCCCCAGGCAGAGCACCTGAGGAGGATGAAGCCACCCCAGCAGTTCCATGGTGTCACCTGCTCTGGCTTCATGTCCCTTTGGGACAGCCCCCCAGGGCTGGCTATATGTGGTCCTCCATGTCGGGTCTGGACACCCTGACCAGGCAATAGTCCTGGCTGGGCCATGGCTGTCACGGGTGGGTTTCATTGAGGACACATCTGGCTTGGAGCTTGTTTTCATTTCCTTTTGAGGCACGGAGTCATGGGAGAGGAGTAACTGAGCGGCTGAGCCGGCTCTCCTGGACACGCACTGCGGTGCCAAACAAGCTCCTGCTGCGGTTTCTGCTGTGGCTCTGGAGGCTGCAGCCCAAGGGGCAGGAAGCAGTGGAGAAGGAGCTTCAAACAGTGTGCCAGTGGTGCAGGATCCATCCAGCATGGGAGAGAGATAGAATCACAAGGGGGAGGCTCTGATGGGTCTCAGGGTTCAGGGGATGTATAGCTTTTTGCCAGCACAGGAACTCCTGCGGCAGCTCCAGCTGAAGGCACCAGGAGCTTCCCTTCAGAGTAGAAGTCCTAGAGGAGCCGATGTCCTGTATATTGGGGCACCAGCCACCCAACACATGGGCACAACTGGCTCCAGGTGGCCTCTGAGAGCCACTTTGGGCTGCACCAACCAAGGAAATAAGGAGCTGTCTTTGAGGTGTGATCACCCTGGATGACCCACAGGGTTGGGTGTCTGTGTGAGAGAGAGGGAGGTGTGCAGGGACCTGTGCATTCTAGCTACAACCAGCCATAGATGTGGCTACTGAAGTGTGTCTTAAAAGGCCCCAAATATGCTTCTTTTCAGGAAGGAACAAATCCCAGAGTGGTGGAAGATCTCCCCTTGCCTGCCGGGCTCTGAGGGATCAGAACAAGTGGGAGGCACGGAGAGGGTGGGACGCACAGAGTTCAAACCTTCTCATTATGCTCCGAGATAGAGAGATCAAAAGGCAACTTCACAAATTAACAAGGCCCCTGCCTGGGCAGAGCCTCTCCCCAGCACGGCTGGGCGGGAGGGGAACGTGCCATAATGAGCAAACTGCCTCTTCTTCACCAGCCGGTAAGACAGGTTCTGGGCTCCTTGCAAACCCTTGTGGCCCAGCTCTTTAGAGTTCATTAGCGTTGTTACATATTCATACAGCATTAGCACCATCAGGCCCCTGATGTCTTATCAGACTGCAAGCTCACTTTGAGCCCTACATGTCTTGGAGGACCTTCCATCAAGCATATGCCAGACGCAGATGCACCAAATTGATGGCTTGACTAAGGAGGGGCCTTGGGAGTATGATAACAGGATGAGGATCCATCCCATGCCACAGAAACCTGGGTTATCTTGATGATAAAGTTATCAAGTACACTATTTAGTGCTTTATGTCAAGGCAGGAGCTTGCCAAGAGCTTCCTGAAAAAGAACAAAAGAGCCGTGGCTTATCTGCCTACAGCATCTGCTTGGTGCTCAGGCAGGGTCAGGCTGCTCTTCACTGCTAATCCATAAGCGGTTTCAATTGCGCATCATGGCGTACCACCGAGCGTCAGTTTGTGTTACCGGCTGGGTGCTTCCAACCAACACGCTAGAGAAGAACAAAGGCGAGTCTGGGATGTGGGCTCTGCTCCATCTCTCCTGGGCAGTCCCCTGAGATGGGTGCTGCAGGGAACCATCACCACTACCACCACCACACAGGGGTTTAGTCCTGGCCAGTGGTCAATGCTGATCCATTGTCAGTGGGGAGACAGCTGTTTCCCTGGGTGATTCATCCTGTAGCAGATATGAATGACCTTTGGAAATGCTGCTGAGGAGGTGTAAGAGGCCAAGCCCACGTACCTACCTTTTAGATGGACAAAATAGAGGGAGATGTGTCCTTTCCTTGAGTCCCTCCAGCTCTTGGTTTCTCATCTGGTAAATGAAGGCAATACCTTTTCTGTTGGAGGTCTGAATGGATAAATCCTTAAAGACTGCAAAGCACTCCAATTCAGAGAAGGGGGTTATATAAAGGTGCTTATATTAAGCACCTTACACAGACACACCAGTTCTAAGCTGGATATAAGCTTGTTTATTGAGGTTAGAGCAAAGGACTTGGAGTTAAACTGGCTGGAATCTCATCTGAGCTCTGACATGATCATCACTGGGAATGGAGCAAAGCTGGGGGACGGTTCTTTGCATTCTTCCTTTTAAATCACAAAGTTTTATGTACCGCAAAGGGCATTCTGTAGCTGTACTGAGCTTTCCATGCCCTGAGGATATTCAGTGTCTGGGTTTCTTCAGATAATTCTGCAGTTCACAGTACTTAAACATTAGGATCCCTAAATGTAAAGCCTGAGTTGGTCACCCTTTTGGTGGAAAGAACAGGGAGTATAGGAAGCCTTTTTTTCACTAGAAAACAAGCAGAGATGTCCAGCTACATGCAAGGATTGTCCCGGCCAGTGGATGCAATCTGCAGCTGTTAGAAACCATGCGCTGGCACACTGGTGGGCAGTGATGCTGGCCAGGGCAGCAGGACATTAGGGATGATGACACTGAGCACTTGGTGATCCTGTTAGGGGGATTAGGAGCAGACTGGGGCTTAATCCTCTGCAATGGTGCCATGGATCACTTCTCCTTCCCACACGGAGTGTCTGACACGTGTGGGAGGATGGGAGGCTTCATCTCGCAGGGCAGGAAGCATTCCCAGGACTTGTGCTGTGGCCTGAACCACAACTTTGAGCCGTGCCTGTGAGGGATGGGGCTGGCTACCTCTGCCAGGGTTTTTTTTGGGCCCTTGCTGCTGGAGTGAGGGAGGAGAACCATGTTGCAGGGAGTGATGTGGGAGCATTTTGGGTAAGGAATCCCTCTGAGATACAACAGTTGCCTTTCTTTCAAGATAAACCTAAGATGGTGAGCTCCTTTATAGAACAGATAGCTGAAACAATAGGGGCTGCCACCCAAAAAAGATCCATGTAAGCACTGAGCGGGACTTTGCTGTGGGTGCGGGAGGTGTCATTGCTACCTGATGGTGGGGAGAGAGATCCCATGGGTCAGAGGTGAGTGTCTGAGAGGGAGTGGAGAGAAGGAACACGAAACCGTGGTGATACCTGAGCCTTCACTGTAAACTCATCAGCCACGAGACGCACCCTGGCCAGTTTTATGGCAGATGGGGGCTTTATGCTTGAGCAAGGGGCTGGTTCTGTATTGTTCGCCTCCTTTGTTCATGGGAAAATACCTTTGTATAAGCTTGAAAATAAAGAGTATTGCATCAGATAAACGTGCAGCCCCATCACGTATTTTCTTCTTTATCATCCCAGCTACAGGAAACAGGATATTGACTATCTGCACAGCTCAGAAAGGGTTACGGCACAGCAAAGCCTGGCAGATCTCCATGCAGAAGAAACCAAACCCAGTGGTAAATCCTGCTATAACAAGGCCTAAGTAGTCCCTGCAGAAGGGAGTGAAATTATGCCTGACCTTCGACCTACCCAACTCTTTCAAGTAGAGCCATCCCTTGCAAAAACTTGGCGGCTATATGAACTCGGGGTGTGGTGTTCACCCGTCAGGGCTGTCTCCATGCCTTGCTGCTTCCCTCCCCTTGACAGGTTGCTCCTCTCTCTTCTCTGACTCCCACAGCCAGAGCTCCCTTCTTCCAGCTGGGACAGCATGGACTCTTCCCAACCGCCGTTTCTCATTGGGATCCCCCATTCCATCACAGGTCTCCTTTCAAAGAGCTACTGGTGCATCCAAGAAGTGCCATTCCTATGGAGAATATAGCTCTGCCTGGCCTCCACTACTTGCTTTTTAATATCCTTTCCCATGCACGTTCCACAGGACATCGGCATTCATGCCCCTGGGGACAGAAGGAAAACATTTTGCTTTCTGTTTTTAGAGAGGCTGATGATTTTTCTGCAGCTCCCTCTGGGTCTTGCATCCTCTCTGAGACCAACCCAGGCAGCAGCCCCTCAAGACGCCGAACAAACACCCTTGTCCTAGTTGCTTGTGCACAGGCCTGGGAATCTTGCCCTGTGCTCTCTTCCTCCTGACCTTGTTTTCCTCAGAATACCACAACAGTAATTACCCTGAGGTTGAAGGGTTATTCGAAAGCAAGTACTGTGTCTTGTCCGCTCCTTCCTTTCCAGTGGCTGTTTCTCCCTACACTGGATTTAAACTCTTCCTGGAGTTGCCTTTGCCTTTCTATTAACTGAAGGAAACACCACCAGTGAGGGTGGTGGGTCTGGGCGGGAATACGTGTCCAGCTCCCTGTGTTCCTCATGTCCCGGTGCTCCAGCAGTGCCATTAACAGCCAAATCACCAGTGCATTGGGGCAGCTGGACTTGCTGGTGGGTCTGTCCCTGGGGTGTTGCTCCCAGTCTGGGTGCTCTCGTGGGCACTGGTTGACTGTGTTCAAGAAAAGCATTAGCTGGACACTAGAGTGGAAAGACTGGTCAAAGTAGATGGTGTGCAGCTGGGCTGCCCAGCATGCTGCGGCTGCGGTGGCTGCATTGCCAAAGCCAGAAATGTAGCAACACTCGGGCAGAGTCACCATGTAAATATGAGCAAAGTGTCTGAGGTGGGTCAAGTTAATGCTGAAATAGAGGGTTTTGCAAGAGGAGATAAAATCAGCTTCATGTTTAGGGGGAAGGCTTATATTGGATTTCCAGTGTGGGGTCAAATGATCCAGCATTCCTGTATTGTGCAGTTCTCTTCTCCAAAGCATTTTGCTGCTGAATATGTATTTATCCTGAATATGCTTTAGCCCAACAGTTTCTGCCTTCCAGGGCAGAGGTCCCCACATGGCACCCACTTGAGAGCACAGCTGGGATTTTCCAGTGGCTGGGCACAGCTCAGAGGAGCTTGTTTGTGGCTGAACCAACAGACCTGTGGTGTGGTGCTTTGGGCAGAGAGCTGTTGTCTCTCTCCCTGTCCCTTTCCCGTGTGCACCCAACCTGGCTGCGAGCTGCTTCCCTTGATGCCTGTTAGAGGGAGCTTGGGACAACCCTGTGCCACTGGCATGAGGGTGGCATAGGGAGCGCATGCATGCCCTGTCCCAGCGCAGGGGAAGCCTTCTCCAGCTTTCACCCCACCCAGGGAGAGAACAGTGGGGTTAGTGCTGCAGAACAGCTCTTCCTCCTCCCAAGCGCTGGCAGCCCCCAGCGCATCCCGGTCCCGCTCTGCACCCCTGTGCCTGCCATCCAGGGCTGGGAGCCATGGGCACTGCCAGGCTCATGAAGTCTCCAGCAGCCAAGGGGACTGGTCTCCGCAAGGTCTGGCGTGGGGCGAGCTGGTGGACTCCCCGCAGCCAGAACATCATCAGCGTGCCGCGGTGGCTCTCGCTTCCGGGCCGCTAATTAAGCACCTCTGGCTCTGAGGCCAGACTCCCAACCCGGCCTGCGCCCCCGCGGCCTGCGCCCCCGCCTCCGCAGCCCACAGCCCCCTTCCGCTCCCCGGCGGGGGCTCTCC
>VZZY01019637.1:1904119-1918546 GCA_013400335.1 Eurystomus gularis | reverse complement strand
GGGGTGAGGGGTGCCGGGGATGAGGGGTGCCGGGGCGCGGGGCATCCGGAGCGCAGGGGAGCCTGGGGTGCAAGGAGTCCGGAGTGCCGGGAATCCAGAGTTCCGCGGGGTGCTGGGGATCCGGTGTGCAGGGGAGCCCGACTCGGTGTAGGGGATCCAGAGTCCCAGGGATCCAGGGTGGGGGGTCCGGGGTGCAGCGCAAGAGGATCTGGGGTGCGGAGTGAGAGGGTCCCGGCTGCTGTGTGCGGGGTGCAGGGGCGGTGGGCGCACAGCCCCGGGAGCAGCAGCCGGGGAGCTCAGCCCCACAGCCCCGTCCCTGCTCCCGAGCCGGGAGTAGCCCGGCCTCGCCGTCCCGTGCTTCCAGGCTTAGATAACCGTGCCCGCGATGTAAACAGCTTCCCTGGGACCGCCTGGCACGGCGCGCCCGGCTGGCCTGGCCAGGGGAACCCCGAGGAGAAGCTGCTCCATCATCACCCGGTGTGCCATGCCTGGGGTGGTTGGCGCTGGAAGGGATGGGTGAGACCAGGGGAAAAGGGAGCAGAGCCCAAGTGCAGGCTCCGGGCCAGGGGACAAAGGGCAGCAAGGGGGTGTGCTGTGAGGATGGCCCTGTTTGGGCTTGCTTTCTCTGGGCAGAGGTGCCCATTTTGCCCTTGTGAGACAGGCTTGACCTGACCTCCCCCAGCCCCACTGGAATGAGCCATCCCAGTTGTTGGAGGATGTTATTTTTGCCTTCCAGCCAGCCTGCGGGTTCATATAAGCAAACATTTCCAAAAGCGGTGGCTGATCTTTGTTGCCTTGGTTCCTGACTGTCCAGCTTGTGAGAGTTCTGTCTCTGACTGTCAAAAAATGTGTGTGTGGAGGATGGAGATGCTGAACTGCTCCGAAACCAGGCCTGAAGCAGCTGAGAAATAGGAGCATCCAAAACTCATTGCCACAGTGGAAAATGTGACCGGTGTGCCTCACTGCTAGTCAGAGGGCTGGCCAGCAAGACCCACCATGCAAGGGATTATTCCAGGGAGGGGATAAAAGGGAGTCCAGTTACTTCGGATAAATAAAGTGTAAAACTGGGACCCCTCCTGCCCCAGCCCTGGGAGGAGCCCTTGCTCCTCCACTGCTGTATCCCACGCCAGAAACTCCTGCGTCGGAGGCAGCGCGGATGCTGGGGAGCACACGTTCGTTGGCGCTCCGTGCTTGTGGAAGCAGCCGGCTCCCACTGCTGAACAGAAGCAGCTCTGTCCACATGGCCTTGGCTGGGTGCCGGGAGAGATCCTTGGGATGGTGTGGCCTGAGACCTGCGGAGGAGCGTGGGGCAGAGGCATCCCCACGTATCAGCCTGAGCTCTCTCCTCCCATGCTGTAACTCATGGCAGCGCATTGATGGAGCATGAGGTCATGCAGAACAGGCTGGGCAGCGCAGGCAGCAACTTGAACCAGTGCCCAAGTTTTTTTGCCTCCTGAGGCTGGGCTAAGGGAGCTACAGCATCTTTTTGGAAACCTTCATGTAACTCTGGCCTGTCTGCCACCGGCGTGTACCCTACACATGTGGAGTGTCAGGAAGAGTAGGATTAACTCAAGGGAAGCCTGCTATTAAAAGACTAATGAGTAAGACCTCACTGAGTAGTAGCTTAGGCTAATGAGAGCCATGCTGTTTGGTGTGGATCCAGGCAGTGAGACCACAGCTCATTAACTTCCACCTTCTCTAGGGCATGCAGGTAGTAGGGTGTTATTCCTGGGTCTCCACCTCGGTTCAGCCCTTGCTCTGTGCCCTGCAACGTGGCAGAGAAGAGCCTGGCATCAAGGGTTGTGCTATCCCAGTGGTTGGTGAGGAGTTTTTGAGGCTTTCAGCCAGATCTGTGGGAATCTGGTCTAGGTTTATGAAGAATGGTGCTGTCTTGCAGCTCTTGGGGCAGAATTAATTGAGGATTGGAGGAATTTCAGCCCAGCTCTTGCAATCTGATTCAGCACTGCAATGGGGAGCAGAAGGTTGATGGGCACCGTGAGTTGGCCTCGACTAGTTGCCAGGTGCCCACCCAGCCGCTCCCTCAATCCCCTTCCTCAGCAGGACAGGGAGTAGAAAAAAAAGGTGAAAAAACTTAGCATGGTCTTCTCTATGGGCTGCAGGGGAATGCCTGCTCCAGTGCCTGGAGCACCTTCTCCCACTCCTTCTTCACTGACTTTGGTGTCTGCAGGGCTGTTTCACATTTTTTCACTCCTCTCCCACAGGTGCTTGTCCAGCATTTTTTACCTTATCTTACATATATTATCACAGAGGCAGCACGAGTGTTGGGTGATGGGCTCAGCTTTGGGCAGCAATGGGTCTGCTTTGGAGTTGGCTGAGACTGGCTTGTCTTCAACATGGGGGTGTCTTCTTGCAGAAGCCACACTGGCAGCCTCCCCCCCCACCTCGCCACATAAACCAAACACCATGAGAGATGCTGGAGGTGGTTGAATAGTCAGGGAAGATGGTGCAGCCCCACTAGTTCCTTGGGGGGACCTGCCTGTGGCCTGGAGCTGCTTTGTGGGAGCTGCTCAGGGAGTGATGGAGGTCTGGCAGGCATTGTGCAGGGGTGGACCCTGTGCTCCCTCCTCGCGTGTCTCCAGCATCTGAGAAACGAAGCATGCGGGCTCCCCCTACAATGATTTTGTTTTGATCTTAGGAGTACTAACTTCCACTAGCAAAACCCAGCAGTGGGACCAGCCCCATTCCCTTGGATAATCCTGACCTGCTTGTGCCTAAGAGAGTCCCAGCCTGGCCACTCCTGCTGCCCAGTTGAGCAGCAGAAACACTTGTTTCAACAAAAACCCAGATTTCTCCTGACTTCGGTTTGATATGCAGGCTCTGTTAAACCCCTTTTTAATATGCCAGGGCAAGTCCTGGCTGCTCTTTCATGCTCCTGGTATCAGCCATCACTCTTGAATGCTGGTAGTCCTATGTAGGATCCAGCAGCTGGTGCCTGCCCGGTGCTGCCCTCCCCATGCATCCGGAGGGCTCTAGTGGATGCCTGCCTTAGGAATGGCTTGTGGTGACACGTGGTTTTCCTTCCAGGTGACTTCTGTGATGTGAACCACTGTCAGAATGGGGGCACCTGCTTGACCGGGATTAATGAGACCCCCTTCTTTTGCATCTGCCCTGAGGGCTACATTGGGATTGACTGCAATGAGACAGAGAAAGGTGAGGGGCTGACCTCCTCACGGGTACCCCGTGAAGGCCGGGAGCCTTGCAGTGTGGCAGCATGCTCTCACTGGGGCCCTGTACCACTGGCCCTGGGGTCCAACCCTGCTGATGGGTGCATAGAGTGTAGATCCAAGCCGGGATGTAGAGACCTCCATCACCTGGGGGGAATGTGATGTCTTCAGGGAGCATCAGCCCGCTGGACGGTCTCATTTTTCACCTGTGCCCATATTACAGCTGTTTTTCCCCTTGCCTAGGCCCATGCCACCCCAATCCTTGCCACAACAATGGTGAGTGCCGGCTGGTCCCAAACCGGGGGGATGTTTTCACTGACTACATCTGCAAGTGCCCTGCGGGCTACGATGGGGTGCACTGCCAGAACAGTGAGTACAGAGAGGCAGGGGCGGTTGAGGTGGGTTGCTCTGTTGCTGAGGGCTTGAGGACATCCTGGGCGGCACTGAGAGGGCAACTGGGAAGTGTTTGCAGCTGTGGCTGCATTGGATGCTGCGCTCTGTTGGGGTCTGTGAGCTGGTTTGGACCTTGCAGGGTGGAGGGAAGGACCGTGATGTGGGGACCTGGCCGCATCTGAGCCTTGCTCTGCAATCTCTGGAGGGATGGCGGTGCCTCAAATAATGGGACAAGGGGTGCTTTGAGCTCAGCCTGCTCCACACAAGCTCCCAGCCTTGCCATGGCTGCGAGTCCTGCTACATCTGTGTGGCTGCAGTCCGAGAGGACAAGGCTTAGGCCACTCCTTGGGTTAGAGCTTCAACTTGTGCCACCGTATCAGCAGGAACACTGCTGTGGTCCTTGTTCAGGGGATGCCTCTCCCTTCTTATTGCTGCACTGAATGAGAAGTCTCCTCCCTGGGATTAGCTTTGGGGTCACCACCTGAGCTCCCCTACTCTGTCTTCCAGGCAAGAATGAGTGCTCCTCCCAGCCTTGCAAAAATGGAGGCACCTGCCTGGACCTGGACGGCGAGTACACCTGCAAGTGTCCTTCTCCATTCTTGGGGAAGACCTGCCAAGTCCGTAAGTCCCTGACACCAACCATACAGAAATCCCTTTCCTCCCTGTTCCCCCCTGCCCTGTGCCTCCTCACCAGCGTGCCCAGAAGAGATCTCACCAGCTGGTTTAGGGAATCTGGAGGGCAGCTGTGGGTGCCTGTGTGCTGACTGCCCTTGGTGCCAGCAAGCCTGGTCCTGATGGAGGGAGCATCCCCGTGGAGATGCCATCTCCTCTCTAAGGGGTCCCCAGAGGCACCCTTTTCCCCCTCAGACCTCTCTGCTGTGAGAGGGGCTGGTGAACGCTGTGGCTGAAGGCTGAAATCTGGAGAGGGGAGGAAATACCTGAGGGAAGGCAGGGCCCAGCAATGGCCTCCTGCCCTGGCCCCGGACAAGAGACAAATGACCCTCAGTTTTGCTTCTTGGTCACCATCTCTCTCTGGTGCTGATGTCCCTACTGCCCCTAGGCTGTGCTGTTCTCCTGGGCATGGAAGGAGGAGCCATCTCCGATGCCCAGCTCTCTGCATCCTCTGTCTACTATGGCTTTCTTGGCCTCCAGCGCTGGGGTCCGGAGCTCGCCCGCCTCAACAACCATGGCATCGTCAATGCCTGGACCTCCAGCAACTATGACAAGAGCCCCTGGATCCAGGTACCCACAGCAGGACTGGGAGCACTGGTGTAGCAGGCAGCCCTGTTAGCCATGGCTGGTTTTGTTGGGCTGCTCTTGTGGGATTTCTCTGCTTCTGGTGGCAATGTCAGGGCTAAATTGCTGCAGGAAGGTGCCACCAAGGGGCATCCTGTGACATGACTGGAGAAGGCAAGGTCTTTGGGAGAAGATAGGGACCTGGAATGGCACTCCCCTCTTCTCTGCCCACCCTCAGATGCGAGGCTGGAGGGATAGAGGTCTTCCATGCCGAGGAAGTCACAGTGCTCTGTGCAGCCCCTTTCCTGGTCCTGATGCTGAGCATGAGCTCACCTTCCCAGCCCATCCTTCCACCCTCCCAGCCAGGCTTGGCAGCACTGGCGGATGCAGAGCTGTGCACCCCATCCACATTCACACTCTTGTCTCCTCCCCAGGCCAACCTGCTGCGGAAGATGCGGCTGAGTGGGATCATCACGCAAGGTGCTCGCCGCGTGGGCCAGCAGGAGTATGTCCGCGCTTACAAAATTGCCTACAGCCTGGATGGGCGGGCATTCACCTTCTTCAAGGATGAGAAGCAGGATGCAGACAAGGTGGGCTGTGATGCTTGGCACAGGGGTCATGCTGGCTTCCCCCACTCAGGGGTGCTGTGGACGCTGGGGTGGCTGTGAGCTGCATCCCAAACTGTCCCCATCTTTGGGAAAGTGCTTTTGCCCTGGGTCAAAACCACTTTGGGAACCATCCTAAGCAGCAAGGCAGGCACAGGCTGTTCCAGCACCAGGCAGTGCTCTCTGGCTCTGCTTAATTGACCATAATAAGCATAAGCAAAGAAGCAGCGCTGACTTATTTAGGTCGTTAAGATAGTATCTTTGTCGCTGATGCACTGTGGGAACTGGGCATGGTCCGCAAGTGCTAGTGAACAGCTTATGTGGCTCGGTGCTGTCTCTGCACCAAGCATGAGCCAACTGTGCGTCTCACTCTCAAAACAGGAATACTCATTGGTTGCAGCACTCTTCACTCTCCGTTTTTTATTGCAAGTGTCTCCTGATTGTTTTTTGAGCATCTAAGGAATGGCTGGGAGTGTCTGCCTCGCTTTGACAAAATAGAAAAGTTTCTCTTGTTTCTGCAGCAGTGGAAAAAAATGCATGAAAACATGACCTGACTATTTTTTGTGCTAAGGAAGTGAGCTGCCTCTCTGCTTGTCACGATTCGAGGAGCTTTGCCATAGTGGGTGGGAGCGGATGTTGCTGTATGTGTAGCTCTGCAGGGCAAGGACAGAGCAGGGAGCGTTGCAAAGCTCTGCTGAGGGTGTTGAAGCTGCTGCAAGGTCATGCTCTGCTCCAGGGTACGAAAGCAGAGCCCAGTGTCCCCTGCTCTTGCCATTGTCGGTGCTGAGGTCTGTCTGTCTGCTGGGCAAGGGATTTGATGCATGAGGTTGCGGGAGAGCTGGGGCACTCAGCTCTGCTCGCTGTTGCAGGTTTTCCAGGGGAACGTGGACTATGGCACCATGCAGACCAACATGTTCAACCCTCCCATCACTGCCCAGTTCATCCGCATCTACCCCGTGATGTGCCGCCGTGCCTGCACACTGCGCTTTGAACTTATTGGCTGTGAGATGAACGGTAAATGTCGGTGGCTCTTCCCATCCCCATGGACACAGGACAGGGCATCACTTGGTTCTGATCTCCCAGGACAGGAGATTTGATAGTACTTGTGTTTCCTCCTGCTGGCTACCTGATGCCTGAAAATACCCACGGGTGTCTTTGGGGAGCACACGCTGTTAAACTCACCAGCTCAGCCGGGCTTGAGCTGCATTCTCACGTTGCTGACACCTTCCCAAGTTGAGTGTTTTTTATTGTTTCCCCTCCCCGTCTGAGCTGTGAACTGGCTGCTTTTCCTGCTGGAGACCTTGAAAAGCACTGGAGGATCAAAGTCCTCTGGGAAATGGGAGGGATGATTAGCCTGAGCCCTTTCCCTGCGCCTCCTGCATTCCTGCCTTGCAGCACATCCCCGGCAGCCGAGCGGGAAGCTGTGTGCTGGGTAGGAGTGGGCGGCCATGGGGGCTTGGGTCATGTCCTGCTGCTGCGTGGGTGCGGTGCCAGCCACGCTTTTGGCCGGGGATGTCTTTGCATTGCTCTCTTCACCCATGAAAGCGTCCTCCTCTGCCTCATTCTGGGGCCAGGCTGTGCTACGGGATGTCCATCTGTCTGTCCCTGCAGCAGGAGGCACTGTGGGCCAGGGAACAGCTGGGAACAAAAATCCTGGGAAAAGGCAAGCTGGCTGCAACCCTGCGGCTCTGATGAGCCTTTCCCTGCCTGGCCCTGCCTCTGCTCCAGGCAGCGGGAATGTGGGATTGTGGGAATGGAGCCTGCTGGGGCTGTGGGGCTTTGCGACGGTGCTGTGGACTCTTTCCTTTTCACCGCCTGTATAAACTGTTGTGTTACAGTGTATTTCAACACGGCAGGTTGCTCGGAGCCTCTGGGCATGAAGTCCCGCCTGATCTCCGACCAGCAGATCACAGCCTCCAGTGTCTTCAAGACCTGGGGCATCGACGCCTTTACCTGGCACCCCCATTACGCTCGCCTGGACAAGATGGGCAAAACCAACGCCTGGACAGCACTCCACAATGGCCAGTCCGAGTGGCTGCAGGTGGGTCTCGGTGCCCTCTCTCCATAACCTCATGTCTCCTCCCCAGCTTCTCCACCTGTGCCCAGGGCCACCTCCTGTGCCAGGGTGGCTGGAAGCAGGACAGGCATGGCAGGAGAGGCCTGGAAGCAGGAGAGGCTGGGCAGAGCTGCTGGGTTGGTGTGGCCAGAGTCTTGCTGTGGGGCATGCACATGCTCTCCATGAGCTGGGATTGCAGGGACAGGTCAGGATGGGGCTGTAGCCACCAGTTTTAACAGTGATGTTAGAGCTCTGGGTCAGAAACATCAGTGCCTGGAGGGACAAGGTGATGCCATCTCCACAGACCTTGTGGGGTGCACTGAGCCCGCAGTACCCCAGTTCTGCATCATCCCCTTGGGAAGTGCCATCCCATCCTGGGGTGACCGTCCTATGACCCTCCAGCTGCCCAGAACACCATGTTTCTGTTTTGCAGGAAAAAATCAGGTTTGCTTTTCTCTTCCCAGCCTGGAATGGGAACAAATAGTTTTGAAATTTCCTTCTCAGTTTCCTTTCATCCCCTGTTTTTATACTTTTCACATGATTTCATGACATAATAGGACAAACCAGTTTAGATATTTGTCCTGCTTTTTATTTGGGAAATGATTAAAAGCAGCTGCTTCACAGCCCTAAATAAACCAGCTTATCAAAACGTTTGCTGATGCGGTCAGCATGACACGCTGACTTGGGCTGTTGCACCACAGGCTGCCCGTATATCGATTTACATGTATATGCATATTTATACATGTATATTTGTATACATATCGCTAGTGCTGCCCTCAACAAGCATAAAATAGGAACTAAGTTAAGAAGACTTTCAGCTCGTTTGCTGGCTTACCCTGTAGTGTGCCAGCAGCAGTAGCGCAGTGTGACAGAGAAAAGAGAATAGAAACCATCTCTCTTACAACCCAAATGTCAGACCGCGCTGAACTGCATATTTTCTCAGCCAGAACCACTTTCCAGTGGGAATGCATTTCCTCTGGGAATCCTTTATTTTTTTTTGAATTAGAGATTTTTTGCTGTCATCCCCACAGTGATCTTTTCAGCAAGAAAATGTCGAGGTGACAGCGGTGGGGAAGGGAGCTGAGACAGGGTTTGTGTCCCGCTTTGGGTTGCTCTGAGGGATGCTGCGAGTGTTAAAGGGTCAAATATTTCACAGTAGTGTTTTATTAGTCTCCCTGGCATTGGGGTGAGGGTCAAGTGGTGTTTTCTCCACTCTTGACCCCTGAGGGCCAGCATGTCTCGGCTGCCCCTGGGACATGCAGGATGCTCTGAGCTGGGAGCGCTGCTTCTGCTGGGAACCTTGATGAGCCTTGTCTCCATGCCAGATTGACCTCCGGGACCAGAAGAAGGTGACAGGCATCATCACACAAGGAGCCCGTGACTTTGGGCACATCCAATATGTGGCAGCCTACAAGGTGGCCTACAGTGACAACGGCACGTCCTGGACTCTCTACCGCGATGGCCAGACAAACAGCACCAAGGTGCGTGGGGCAGGGCAAGGTGGGCAGCATCCTCCTGGGGCCAGGGATGCTGCTAGGGGAAGAGATGGGGTGGGGGCAAGGAGGTCTCAGCGGTGCTGACACCCACCCCTTACCCCTTAGATCTTCCATGGTAACAGCGACAACAACTCACACAAGAAGAACGTGTTCGATGTGCCCTTCTACGCTCGCTTCGTCCGCATCCTGCCCGTGGCCTGGCACAACCGCATCACCCTGCGCGTGGAGCTGCTGGGCTGCGATGAGTAGGCGCCCGAGGAGGAAGGATGGGGCTGCTCTTCCCTACTGCCCGGCCTGCGCCCTGCCTGCCCCTGCCCACTCCTGCTCTGACCTCACACCCCCCTCTCCATGTCCCCACACTCGGGAGGAGGCCAGGAGGGCTCCCCTGCCCTGCATTGGTGCTGGGGCTGCAGCACTGCACTTTACGGGGCTCTTGCAGGTGGGATGTGGGGATGGCTCTTGACCTCTTACCCCGCTATCCAGGGGTGAGACCCCTTCTCCTGCAACTGGAGCTTGGCTGGGGGACCTTCTACTGCAGCTGGGGCTTCCTCGGGGGACCCCATCCTGCAAATGGAGTTTTGCTGGTGAACTCCATCCTGCAACCAAGGCTTGGCTGCATCCTCCCAGCTAAGCCTGGAGACAGATTTTCTCCCCCTTTTTGCTTCTGCTTCCAGCAGAGAGGCTGCAGCCAGCGGCAGTCCTCTGCCTGCACTGGGGCTTGGGGCTCAGCAGTTTTGGGGGCTTAGGGCAGGCACTTCAGGCTCACAGCTTCCATCATCCTTCCTGCTCCCTGCATGGGTGCAAGCAGGGGCTCTGAAAAACCTACTCGGCTGTTGACCCCTGCGCGTTTTGCCAAGCCCCGGGTCGCCTTGCCTTCGGTGTCTGCGCCGCATAGTGTGAGGGGAGTGATGAGATGGCTCCTGTCAAGAGGCACCAGGTCCCCATTGCTGGTGGCTCTACCTGAGCAGGCACCAGGGCTGGCGTTTTGGCAGGCGCTGCCCATTCGCCTTCCTGGGGTGCTGGCTCCAGCATCTTCCAAGTCTCAACATTGCCGCCACCCCCACCTTGCTGCAGTTTCGGGTTCCTGGAGCTCCCTTGTCCCCAGAGCCAGGGAGGCTGCAAGCTGGTAGTGTGGGAGAGATGGTTTGTAGCCACAAGGGTGTGGAGAAAAGATGGGAAAGGTGGTGGTTAAACCACGCAAGTACAGTAGGCAGAGAGCTGTGCCATGACCCTTTTTGTAACCTGATTTCCCTTTCCGTGGGGTGGAGGGTAGCCTCTTGAAATGCTCGAGTCGGGGTTAGCAGTAGGAGACAAGTGAGACCCAGCACCAGCAAGCAGGAGTGTGGACAGGGTGTGTGGGCAGCGGCGCTGGCGACGATGCTTTCCCCGTCTGCTGGGATGTGAAGCAGCCGTGGGGCTGGGCCGGTGACAGGTTTGCTTTGGCAAGTGCCAAGGGAGCCTGGGTGGGATGGCGGTGGCGGCCCCACTGGGGTGTCTCTGACAGTATTAAAACCAGCTGAAACTTTGGGGCTGTTGGCTTGGCTGCTCTGTGCCTCCCCGAGAGCCACTTCCCAGAGCCCAGAAGGTCTGGCCGTCTCCCCAGCTTCTCCGTCCCAGGGGGCTGCTGGCTGCTGTGCTGATCCTGAACATCTCCTGCTTTCACAGACCATCCTGCCCAAAAAACAGAGTACCAGGGCTTTGTGCATCTTCCCTGCTGCCTCCACCCTGTCTCAGCTGCTGGAGCCTGTCCTCACAGATGGCCAAGCACAGTGGGGTGGGACCTGGGGAGGGGAAGCCGCTATCAACACCCCACTCCCTGTGTCTCCTCCTTTGGCTTTGATCCTGGGGTGAATCTCCCAGCTTGGAGCAAAACACTTGTACACCCCAGCTTGCTCCCAGAGCTGGAGGGAACTGTGGGTTTTGCCAGGGCTGCCCATGGGGATGCTCCCAGCAGACCCTGCCTTGCAGGGTAGTGGAATGGATGCTGCTGGGGAAGGATCCATCTGCATGAAAGGTGGGGTCCCTGGTGGGGAAAAAGCACTGGGGTGAACAGGACAGCGACACTTTGCTCTTCTCCAGAGTCTTCTGCTACGCTGGACAGGGACCCTTGAGGTTGGCAGAAATGGCTCAGGGCCACCTGCATCCCACAACAGCTCTCCATTCCCTGCAGCTCTGGACAGCTTCCACTCACCTTCCTGCTGCCAGCAGTGCCCTGCTTGGCCAGGTGTCCCCTCCCCAGGCCCTGCCTGCGGGAGGTGGGCTCCTGCCCGTGTACATGGGTGCCAGCCTCAGGGCACCACAGGGGTTGCTTGCAGAGACTGGGCTGAATTCATTGTGGCTGTGGCTGCTTGGTGACAAATAGCAGCCACAGCTAGAGCCGAGGACATGGGGGACAGTCAGCCCAGTTCATCTCCGGACACGCCATCCTTATCGCCAGGAAGCTGGGGCAGAGATAAGAGCAGCTTGCTCGAGTCCAGCCAAGACAGCCCTGAGACAGGGGCATGACAGAGGCTCCATGGCGAGGGTGATGGGAACAGATGCTGCATGTCAGAGCAGGGGACACATCCTCAGCGCCCAGCCACCGCTTCCCCCTGCCCATCGCCACCCCCCAGCAGAGCCCCTCTGATGGATGCTCAGCCCCTTCCCAGTTCCGCGGCATTTCCTTCCTCCTCCAGAGCCCCAGGACAGGGGGATTGGCGAGGGCCAGGGAACCCTCCACGCCATGCAGAGCCCCTCATGGCTTGTCCCCATCCCTCGGCTGCTCTTCCCGGACGTGGCTGGGTTGCTGGGGCAGCAGGAAGGCCGGGAGGGCCGGCAAGCTGGGCCACGGCACCCCGCTGCCGGCTGAGTCTGCTGCCAGCTGCCCGTGAGCCGGTTCCTCAGGAAGCAGCCGTCGGGGAGAGCATCCTCTCGCCTCCACCCGGAAAGCCCAGCGTGGATCACAACCTCCTCCATCCCACCAGGAACATGGGTTTGAGCCTTGGGCAACAGCTTCCCGCCGGAATTGTCCTGTGCAAGCAGCATTTCAAGGAGAAATCTCCCCAATGGGGCCACAGCAGAGCTGTCAGCTGCTGGGTTTGAGGCGGGGAAGACAGGGATGACATTTTAATGGCTCCCATTCAACCAAAAGCTCAGCCAGCCCTGAACACGTGCCCTAAACACATGCTCCTGGGTCAGAGCTACCCTGACCCTGTGCAGCCCTTCCTACCCTGAAACCTGTGGTCCCACCCAGGGTCCCTCTTGGGGAGAAGAAAACAGATCTGGGATCATCCCTGAAGCTTGAAAAACAGGGTGAGGTGTGGGAGGGAGCAAAGAGGATTCCTCCTTCCTTGGAGGGCTGCTGGCAGCCAGGACCTTCCCCATGCTGCCTGCTCTCTGGGAGGAGGTGGAGGGCATAGTCAGCTGCATCCAACCAAGAGCCATGGCTGAAAGTGAGCCATGAGCAGCTGCTGAAAAGAAATGCATAAAAGCATCCCTCTCCCCTTCCCCACTGCTGCTCCCCTCCTTGGGCCAGGCAGAGGATGGATCCTGGCAGGCGCTGCAGCGTAGGGAGCAGCGGGCACCGTGTGGCTTGTTCCTCATCTCAGACAATGGGGTGGCCACGCCAAGGAGCAGTATGCCCTGACGGGGCTGTCCGTCTGTCTGCACAGCTGGCAGAGTGGGGCACCAGTGGCTGGGATGTAGCCAGGGTGCAGCCTGGACAGCATCCCATCACCTCCTCTAGCTGTGGAACAGGGCTGGGGAGTCCTGGGACCCTTGGCCAGGGGTACAGGCAGCGCAGAAGCTCCATGCTTCCATGCTGGGAGATGTAATTGTCTCTCCATTGTGGGCTGCGGAGCAGCCTGCTCTGGGCAGGCAAGCGGGCAGCGTGCCCGGCTTTCACGCTCCCGTGTCCCCGGGCAGCCCAGCCCTGCTGTGTCCCTCCTTGGGAAGGGCTGACGGCCCTGATGGGTGGGTGTGCAGGGAAAGAAGAGCAAGGAAGAGCAGTGCCTCCAGACCCCGGGGCTTGCAGCCATTCCCGGGCAGGGCTTCCCATGGGTGATGGGGGCTGCCGGGCCAGCGCTGGCGGCAGATAACGCCGTTTCCATGCTGGCTGCTCCCTATCAGTGTGGCGGCAGCGGGCAGACAAGATTGCACCCCAAGAATGCCATGCTGAGGGGCCACTGGGAAGGGGTCCCGGCCCCCTTCACCCCACAGCCAGCCCCAGGGCAGTTTATTTTTGCATGAGTTGTTTTCTTTCCGGCTTGACGCCGTCCTGGGGCCCCCATGCCTCATTTCCTTGCTATAAAACAACAAAGCAGGGGTCGAAGCGGTGTGCCGGGCCGGGGCTGTGGGTCGCTGGGTCAGGGCACATGCTGCTCCATGGTTCTTCCTTGTACTCAGCCCCACCAGCCACCACTGGACTGGCATCCCCCGGCTGTGCCATCACCGTGCTGCCCTTCCCGAGGGCCAGACCTGGGGCTCCCGGAGCTAGGGCTGCATGTTCATGTGCCAGTGGGAGGTGGTGTGGAGGGCATTACCCAAGTCTAGGGATGATGTCCCCTCAGATGGGTGCAACTGGGCACTCCAAAGCTTTTGCCCTGGTTCCTGTGTCTCTGCTTTGCCCTGACAGCCCCAAGTGGACCCCAAAGAGGCTGAACCCTGTGGCTCAGCTGCTTCTCTTGGACCCCAGAGCAGGCAGGTGCTGCCTGCATATCCCGCTGCCATGGACCACCCGCTGCCCACTCTCTTGAGCCACTCGTGCCCACAAGGGCTTGACACCACCGAGGACCATGGCCAGTCCCCCCAGTGGGACATGGGACAAGGCATACCTCTTCTCCCCTGGCACTGTGGCTTCATCGGGGCTTTGCACAGAGCATCACGGTGTCTCACCACCCCGCTCCCCACCACTCTCCCCTCCAAACCGGGGGCAATGCTGGCAGCTGGGACACCACCGACAGGCATGCGGGCAGCGTGCGGGCAGCGTGCGGGCAGCGTGCAGGCACATGGCGAGGCCGTTGCCCAAGCCGTCGGGCAGGTGGGGGGCTGGGGGCACCCACCCCAGCTCCGGGCTGCGAGCAGGGGGTTGGGAAAGGCGTGTGTTTCCCTTTAAGAGGCAGGCCCTGGAGCTGCTTCCTCTCAGTCCTGCGAGAGCCCTAAACACAGTGCATCTGCCTGCAGCCTGCCCGCAACCGGCGTGAGTAGGGCTTGGCCCCGGAGCCGGGCTGGGGAGGGCGGGCACCCGGGGGTGGTGGGCACCTGGCTTGCCAGGGAAGGCAGGGAGGGATGGCATCGCCACGGGGGGTGCCGGGCGTCGCGGCGGGAGGGCCCGGGCCCCCCCCACGGAGGGTGCCGGGCATCGCCAGGGGGGGTGCCGGGCATTTCCACGGAGGGTTCCGCGGCACGACGCTCGCTGGTACCGCGGGTCGAGGACGCGGGGCCTCCCGGCATCTCCCGGCGACTGGGCTCCGGTGGGT
>VZZY01019637.1:1836326-1903520 GCA_013400335.1 Eurystomus gularis | reverse complement strand
GAGCAATCCGTGTTGCTTGGGGTCAGCGCCAGCAGCGTCTGTGGCACAAAGCGGCAGCCCCGGGGGGCAGCCGGGGGTCCTGGGCCAGGCTGGCGTTTGAGTGCCACTGGGCTTTGTCCGGTGCCGGGGCAGCAGAGCCAGCCCCGGACTCTCCCCTCCCCTCCTCGGCTGGGCTGCACGCTCGGCTGCCTCTGTAAACCGAGCTTGGGGCTTACAGTGGGGCTTACAGTGAGGCTTGCCCACTTCTCTCCCCCCACACTCCCGGCCTGATGTTTTCCCAGTGCTCCCTGTTCAAAGGACACTCTGGTGTCCCATTTCCCCTGGCTGTCCCGTCCCCGGCTTGGTCTCAGCTCCGTGCTCCTGGCCGGGCACCCCGCCAGCCCCGCAGGGCGGCTGTGACGAACGCGGTGGTGCCTGGCATGACCCACGCAGGAGGATGAGGATGGAGGGGACTGGGAGCCTGGGTTGTGGGGCAGGTCTGGGGGCAGGGCTCAGGTTGCCTGCACCCTCCTCTGAGGGCAGGCGAGCTGCTCTGCCTGCTCTTCCTGCTCCTCTCCTTGCATCTCTGTGATGGGCTCTGCCCGGCACCACATGCTGGGAAGCACCAGGGTGCTCCTGGTTATTTTGGGATGCTACCACCGTCCTTTCCCCCTCTGCAGCCCGGGCTCAGGTGTCAGCCTTACTCCCCAGCCATGCTGCTGCTCCTGCTGCTCCTGGAGGCCACCCTGCTGCGGCTGGCCAGCGGCTCCCACCATCCCTTCTACAATGGCTTCTACTACAACCATATCATGAACGACAAGGGCAACGGGCAGGAGAAAGGTAAATCAGGGTGCGGAAAGGAGGGCTGGCAGGTTGGTGCAAGGGGCTGAAGTCTACCTCTGCCTCTGAACAGGGCTCGGGCATGGGGGATGCTAATGGGATGCTCAGGAAGAAGAGGAGGTGGTTGAAGGGATGGAGTAGAGCAGCTGCAAGAAGATCTGGGGACACTGTTCAGGCCCGGATCCTGACCTGACCATCACACCTTCCCTTCCTGTCCCCAGTGGTTTACTTCAATGGAGCCAGATTGGTGGTGGAGACCCCCAAAGATCCTGTCTACAGCTCCAATGGTGCTAATGTCACCTTGCCTTGCCACTACCGCTATGAGCCTGACCTGGAAGCCAAACGCAAGATCCGCATCAAGTGGTCCAAGCTGCGGGATGACTACACCAAGGAGCAGGATGTGTTGGTGGCCATCGGCAAGACCTACAAGGCCTCTGGGGACTTCCAGGGCCGTGCTCACATCTTCCAGGGCGGCCGGCGTGATGCCTCGCTGGTCATCAGCGATGTGCACTTGCAGGATGATGGCAAATACCGCTGCGAGGTCATTGATGGGTTGGAGGACGAGAGCAATGTGGTGGACCTCCGGCTGCAAGGTGGGGGCATGGTGGGAACCGCATGACTCTCTGCGCCAAGCCAGTGAGCTAGGCCTTCCTGTGGCACCTCTTCTGTGGGGGAGGTAGCAAGGAAGGGGGGTTGGGGAGCCCAATCATGGGCAGAAAGGGGCTGAGATGCTCAGTGTGATGGGATGGTGGCTTGGGGCTGCCTGACTGTGGGGTCTCAGCAGTGAGTGAACTCAAAGCAGTCTGCCCAGCTGGGATGTTGGGGATGCTACTGTGGAGTCAGAGTTGGGGGTGACCCCATGGCTACAGCATTTCCTGCCTCTAGCCACCCATGTTCCTGTTGTGTTGCATCATGAGCTGCCGCCCCCTCGCCTCTCAGCAATGTGTGTCCCCGTGCATCTTGTGATGAACCCTGATGACTGGTCCAATCCCTCATGCTCACTTGCCATGAGGTACCTGACTCAGCCCTGGCTCCACTGCCAAGCTTAGAGCTGGGGAAATGTCTCCCTTTGCTGTGCCCCCGCCCACCCTTTGGGCCTCTGGGCCCTGCTTCCCATGGCAGCTTGTCCCCACCGGTCTCTGTGACTGTGGTCCATGGTGGTGGTACACATAGTTCTGTTGTCCATACGTTCCCATGTTGGTGGTCCAGGTTCCTTGGGATCATGGCCCATATGTCCCTGTGATACTGGTCCTTGTGTCCCTGTTCCTGTAGCCCATGCAGCCTCATGGTGATGGTCTCTCCATCTTCACAAGGGTGGTCTGTGTCTCCCTGGGACCACTGTCTGCGTGTCCCCAGGACTGTGGCCCATAGGACCCTGTGGTGGTTGTCCCTGCAGCCTCATTATCGTAGTCTGTGCATCCCTATATGTGTCGGTGCTGTCCCCACGAGGGTGGTCTGTGTGTCCCCAGGACCGAGCCCCTGTGTCCCTGTGCCACCAGATGTCGCTGGCAGCTCACCGCTGGCACCCGGAGCAGCCCCATCCCTGCATGCCTGAGCCTTGGGCCACCCTGGAGTGGTCCCTGTCCCAGAGCCTGAATTTGGGATGGGTTGGGACCCCTGTAGCTCCTGCCAGGGCTGGACTCAGAGAGGATGGGCTGCTGCGGAGCTGGCTGAGTGCCCCGTCTGCCCCCAGGCATCGTGTTCCCCTACCAGCCTGCCCACGGGCAGTACAGGCTCAACTTCCACGAAGCCAAGCAAGTGTGCCAGGAGCAGGGTGCCATCCTCGCCACCTTCAACCAGCTCTTCCAGGCCTGGAGCGAGGGGCTGGACTGGTGCAATGCAGGCTGGCTGGCTGATGGCACTGCGCAGTACCCCATCCGCCAGCCCCGCAAGCCCTGCGGTGGGCTGCACCTCGCCCCAGGCATCCGCAGCTACGGCCTGCGCCACCAGCACCTGCACCGCTTTGACGCCTTCTGCTTCTCCTCCACGCTCAGAGGTGGGTGCTGGGACAGGGGCTGGGGGGTGGGATCCTGGGGAAGATGCTGTGTCCCATTGGCGGCATCCCATGTCCTGCCTCCCTCTTAGGGCACAGCCTGAGCAGGGATGCTTCAGGCAGGGATGCTCCAGAAGGGATGCTCCAGATGACCCTCCGCACTGATGGTCCGTTCTCATGCTCCCATCTCCCTCTTAGGAGAGGTTTTCTACCTGGACCACCCAGATGGGATGACGCTGGAGGAGGCCAAGCAGAGCTGCCAGGATGCAGGGGCTGAGATCGCCCGGGTGGGACACCTCTACTCTGCCTGGAAGTTCCTGGGGCTGGACCGCTGCGATGCTGGCTGGCTGGCAGATGGCAGTGTCCGCTACCCCATCACCAACCCCCGGGCCAACTGCGGCACTGCAGAGCCTGGCATCCGCAGCTTTGGCTTCCCCAGCGAGGGCAGGTTTGGAGTCTTCTGCTACAAGGAGAGATAAGGAGTGGGGAGGGCTCTTTCTTGGCCAGAGGATATTTCCAGCCTGACGGTGCCCAGTGTTGGGTATTTCCAAGGGCTGTTTGGGGGTGACTGGGGGGAGGTGGGGTGGGAGGCTTTTTAAAATTTAGTTTCCTTCCTTTATGTTTTCCACACCTTGCTCAGTAGTTGGTATGTGCAGCTGCTCAGGGTGGCTGCCAGCCAGGGCAGCGTGGGACCATCCCTGACACGGGGTGTGTGCGAGGACGATCCACATGGGCTGCTGCCACTCTGCTTGGTCTCTGCCACCCAGTGGGTGGTGGCCCCTTCCCATGGTGGCAGCATGTCACCGACACCCCCCTGCCCTTCCAGGCTGGTCCTGCCCCTGAGCTCTCAGGGTGGCAGCGAGGCGAGGCTGGATTTGGCCAGAGACAGATAGTAGGTACCTCTCTTGCATCCTGGCTCCTCTTCCAGCCCTATCCCCATCTCACTGAAGAATGCCGTAGTGCCTGTCCCCATGGGAGCACCAGTGCCTTATCTCCATGCACCCCTCACCCGGATGCCACTTGAACTCTGCTGCCTTCTTCTTCAAGTGTTTGGTTATGAAAGGATGTATTTTCCTGGACCTATTTTAATAAATCAGTGGAGAAAGCCCTGGAGCGATGTGGCTGTGTCCCCATCTCTGTCCCAGCATGAGAGAGGGGTATGCCAACGAGAGGATTTGGGGAGCTGTGGCTGGACACCCGGGATAGTCTCATCCTTGACTAAGCATTGTCTCATCGCTGCTGGCTCAGCCCTGTGCCTGCCCGAGCTCCTGCAAGGGCCCTGTGCTTCCTCATTAATGAGTGTTAATTAACCCCCTGGGTGTTAGGCCCAGGAAGCTGGAGGGTGAAGCAGTTCCTGCTGGTGATGGGTTTTAGCCATGTGGGTTAACGCCCTCCCAGAGCAAGAGCTGAACGGGGCAGGTGATGTCCTACCCCAGGGTCCTTCAGTTGGTCCCCCACCTCACCTCTGTTGTCCCCAGGGCTGCACCCTTGGGCGCTGGCTGGAGCTAAACTGGTCCTGTGTAGTCTGGAGCACGCTGGTTGGGCTGCCCTTCCTTCCTGCTGCCTTGCCATGGGAGACCCCCCTGCTCCCCCAGCCCACACAGCCAGCCCCTTCCCCTCCCCCCCCAAAAAAAATACTGACGAAGTGCCTGTTCTGATTTCACTCTCTTTATTATTTGTCATTCTTTCAAAATAGGATATGTTCAAAAATATAAATAGGTGCAGGGAACGCTGGTGCCCCGCACGGTCCCCTGGAAAGAGCACGTCATCCCAGGACGGGCGCTGAGCTGCAGGGGGGGCAGTGGGGAAGCAGAGAGGGGCTGCAGCCCCCAGTGCCTGGGTCCCAGGGCTCAGCATCCCCTCGCCTCCTTCCTCCCATAGTTCCTTCCACCGCAGCCCCCTGGCCCTCCCCACCCGCCCCGACATGCTGCAGCAGTAGGAGGATTCTGGGGAATAAAAAAAAACCCAACAAAACCCCAAAAGGTGCTGTTCACCCAGAGATTAAATAACAGAAATAATTACATTGTTCATGGATAAAATCAGGAAAAAATATTCATCTTTATTATTTAACTTAACCCCCTGCCCTCTGCAAACCCACCCCCCTCCCTGTCCCCGAAGGCACGAAGATAATTGGAACCGGACGGTTAGTAAAAATGCTGAGATCTAATTTGCTTTGCTTTGGTGCTTGGAAAAACATTAATTTTTTTTTTATATATATACACAAAGGTGGGTTTGTCTTTAATATAATTTTTTTTTTCCTTATATGACAAAAAAAAAGCAACAAGAAGAAGAAGAAATTGACTCTGTTAATATAACTGTTCTGTTAAAAATCTCTCTTTCTCGCTTTTCCCCTCGGTCTCTCGCCCCGCTCTAATGGGTGGGTCTGTGCGCGGCTCTGCCGCTGGGTCTCGACTGGCTCCTGGGGCTCCTCTTGTATAGCCTGCGCTGGTAGCTGGAGGCTGTGGAAGAGGGAGGAGAAGAAAAGGCACCTTGTGAGCAGGAGCTGGGACAGAGAGGCTGCTTGTCCTGCTCTGGCTGGCCTGTCCCCTGGCTCCCTGGGCAAACAGAGGCAGCCGCAGGCCGTGGTGCCTGGCGGGCGACTGGCTGTGTCCCGGTGCCAGCCTGCCTGCCATGCGCAGCCTGCCCTTCTCTCGCCCCTGCGGCTGGGGTTTGCTTCACCCAGGGGTGGAGGTGCCTACAGGCAGCCTGGGCAGGAACATCATCTCTGCTGATGCTTGTCCCATCCCTCCCCCGTGCCCAGATGGGAGGGCAGCTCTGCTAATGAGGTGGGCATGGAGACCGCTTGCCCATCTTTCCTGCTGCTCTCCCAGTGCCTTCCTGATCCCCTGGGACAGGGTAGGAAATAGCCATCCATGGTGAGATGTGCTCAGGGCACAGCAGGACAAACAGCCCTATCTGGCTGGCAGGGACAAGGTTTCTGCCTGGTCTTTGGTGCCAGTCTCCCTCAAAGCTGGCACTGCTCCAGGCTGCTAATTGCAGGAGGGTTTTGATGGAGGCAGCAAAAGGCAGCTGGGAACAGCCTAGGTCTCTTGATCACTGGTGGTCCATGCCAGAAGCAGCCTGCAGCTCTCTGGGTCCATGGCAGAGCCAAGGGAATCGGTGGCTTGGTCTGCACTACGTGGCCGCCCTTGGACGCCTCCTTCATTCCACCTCCTTCCATCTCCTCCCTAGGGCGGAGGTTTGTCCCTTAAGCCCATATCAACTTTCCCTGGCTGCAGGACCATTGCTTTGTTTTTTATTGCCCAGCTGGACTAGAACCTGGCAAGGAGGCCACCGGACAGATGTGATTTAGCTGAGGCCAACAAAATTATTGGGAAGCTGCAGACAAGCAGGGATGGAACAGGGGTGTAGGCAGGGATGGGAGTGGGCTGGGACAGCAGTGGGAGAGGGCTGGCTGCCATCAGCTGGAGGCCTTCAGCTGGAAAAGGGTCAGGAGCCCAGCCCTGTCCCTTGGCTTAGCTCTGCTGCAGGGGTCCTGTCTTCTCTCAGGGCAGGGGGATGCCAGAGAAGGGCTCAGGGGGGCCACAGCTCCTCCTTCTTTTCTCTCTGCTGATGCTGGTGGTTCCAAAACTCACCCTTTCAAAAGCCATTTATTTTTCTTTCCTTTCTTTGAGTAGCCTGGGTCCTTGCTAAGCTCCTTGTGACCCTTCCCTGGCTCCCTGGTGGTGGAGCCTCCATAGCAGGAATTGCCCAGGCTGCCTCTCCAGCTAGCCCCCGTGGTCCACACCTGCCCAGAAGATGGCCTCATTGTGGGGGAGCTTTCAACAAGCCAGGGGGCCCATGGTGTCCCCTTCTGCCTGGCTCAGAGCTAACCTGTACCCTAAGATGATGCCCCCCTCATTCCCAGCTCCTTCTCCCAGCTGCAGGGAGGCATCAGCCCTAGCTCGAGGGGAAAGGGGCTGAGACTTACGGTTTATGCAGGATATCCGCGGCTCCTCCCACTGCCCGTTGGGCTGGCACCGAATTGTAGGCTTGTGGCGCTGGATGTAGCCTTGGTTGCATTGGTACCGCACCAGGGAGTTTATTTCATAGCGGTCCTTCTTCCGACCAAAGGTTCTGGCGTTCTCCACCACAGGGGGGTCCCTGCAGGCCACTGCAGGAGGTGGGTAGAGACATGAAGAGCTTGAGGAGTCCTGCCTGGCTGAGCTGGCAGCTCACACCTGGGGCAGGCTGGGCACGCACAACCCTGTCACTCCTCGTCTCCTGTGCATAAAACCTTAAATCCCTTTGAGATTGCCTCAGTCCACAAAATTTAAGGACGGGGATAGGAAAATTCTGTGATAGGCCTTGAAATTAAGCAGTTTTGCCTCATGGCTCCATTCCTGCCTCCCTGAGAGGCAGCCAGAGCCAGGCATGACAACAGCCATCTGCGTCTGTAGGAGGGCATGGAGCTAGTGTGCATGAGTGATGTTGCAGCCAGGGTATGGCTCTGCCTGGGGATGTGAAACCCCAGCCTTGGTGGCTCATCTTATTTGTTTTCAAGCCCTCAGGACGCTTCCTCCTAGAGCCTTGGCCAACTTCTATTGCTATCTAACTCCTTCCACCTCTTTGACCACCCTTTGCAGTGTCAAAGCCCACGTTCATGTGCACTGTGGGCTCCACTGCAGCCCCGCAGCCACTTCCTGAGCCCCCCATCCCTGCTGGTGCGGTGCAGGGTGCTGACCTGTTCCTTTCTTGCAGGTGAAAGGGAGGTGATAGTTGCAGGGAACGTCATTCCATTCGCCTTTCTCATGCCAGATCATGACAACACAGTCTTCACCCGCCGCGAAGAAGTTATCAGGCTGGTTGGGCCGCCAGTTCTCAAATTGCTGCCAAGAGAGGAAAGCCCTTTGTCTAAGGCTGAGCCTCCCCTTCTTCTACTCCCTTCTTCATCCTTGCTGCTGCCTTGCCCGTATATCTCACCAGCTGAGACCATGGGTTGCCAGCGCTACTACTACAGTGGTTATTTCTATCGCGACGGTGCCCAGGAGTTTAGCTGACCATCTTTACTAGAGCTTGGAAAAACCATGAGCCCTGCAAAGTTTAGGGCTGCCTCCACTCAATGTCCAACCCAAGTGCTCAGGACAGAACTCTTCCCACCCAATGGGAACCTCTTTTCCTCCCAAAAGCCCATGCTGCGGGCTGCAGGCTCACCAAGGAGTGCCCGTCGGACCAGCGGAAGTCATTCTCCACAGCTCTGTCACTGAGGCCGGTCCACTGGTAGTCCTGTGCGTGGCCTGGAAAAGGCAGAGGAGGAGAGAAGAGTGTGTCGTGATTCCCCTACACCTTGTTGGAAGCATTTCTTTGCCAGCTCAGCTGTCTCTGACCCTGGAGCCTCTGAGTCATTCAGCTCCCTCCCAGCCACTAGCCCTTGATGTCCTTTTTCTCCCTGCATCATGCTTATCTGTCTCCCTCCCCACTCAGCGTGTCATGAGATCCACCCATGTTGGCATGGATCACTGGGCTTGTTGCACCAAATGAAAGTCTTGTGAACAAGCCACATCAGCGATGTGGTAAGAGCGAAGATCTGTCCTATCTGGGAAAGAGACCTCTTCCGTCTCATGGCTCTATGGTTATTCCTCTCACATGCAAGGGGGAGGCCCTGTTAGGAAATATGTAAGTGGGGGAAATCACAGTTTTTACATCATTTTGGATAAGTCTGCCCATAGACTCAGAGTCAAACGGATAGAATCCTGCACAGTCTCAGGTTGCCCTCAGCACTCACTGTTCACAAATTCTTGCTCCTCTGGGGTGATGATACTGCTCAGGTGGGCTTGATGTTGTCGGCATCTGTTCTCTGCATCCATCCAAGTCTCCCTCTCTTCAAAGTGCTTGTAGCAGTGGCCCTGGAACTTGATCCAGCCTTCCTCACAGTTTTCCAGATCTGAAACACACAAAGGAGGGATGAAAAGGAGCTGGTATACGGATCTGGAAGCCCTCCAACTCACCTCTTAGCAGCTCATGCTTTCACAGCATGGAACAACATATGGTCACTTCCACTGAAAAGCAAACCCTGACACTGTTGCCTGTGGGAAATCCCAAGAAATTTATCAGAAGGCATCCAAGACACACACAGAGAGGGAAGTCTGTGTTGACGCTCCTGTGTTTGCAGTAATGTGACCAGTGCTACTAGAAAACTTGAGTGATATAAACTCATTCCTGAGCAATTAAATCCCTGTGTCATGTTCCTGGACTCTGTTTTTGAGCAACATGTCTCTTCCCACTTGTGCTGGCCTGCAGTGTTTTCTTGCTTTGGAAAGCAACTCCAAAACCTGAATCCAGATGCCCAGAATCAAGACAAATGTATTGAAATGAAAGGGGGGAGGAGAGCCCAGCTTCTAGTGGTTGCATTGCTCGGTGTGGTTCTGGGACTCTGGAGGAGAAGCAAGTCCACCAAGATGGGAGAAAAGAGACGGAGGCAGGAACATACCATGGTGGAGAGAGAAAATGAAATCTCAAGAAAAAAGCTTGGAAGCTGCTGGAGAAGTACAAAGAGTTTTCAACTTTTCACAACATCTTTTACCACCTGAGAAATGCTGAAGACTTGAGCCCATTCATTAAAAAAAATAAAACCACACCTGAGGGAGAACCAGAGGAGAATGGAGAAACCACCAAAAACCACCAGCTCCCATACAATGCCACACCCACCACAGATCTGCTCCATGTGACAGAAGGAAATAGAAAATGACATGTGTTTAATCTCAGCCTTCCAGATGCCTGAACTACCACCCTTTCTCAGGCGCTTGCTGCTCTTGGAGTGGTGGGCTTTCATGAGTCCTCATGCCTCTCTCCCTTTCCAGTAAGGTTTTCTGTACTCAGTTTCTTTCTTCTTTTTAAAACTTGGTGTGTCAAAACACTCGTCACCTTCAGTCACACTAATTCCTCCTAATCCACACTTCTGGTGTTCCTCCAGCTGGAGACTGCAGAAGCCTCATAGACGTTGGAAGGGTTGGTAGTGAGCTGAGGCATTAAAAATATTTTCTGCTTTCTTCAACAGATCAAATGGATTATCTAGAAGCAGCTGAAGCTCTAAGGATTCTTGGTTTTTGCAGGCAGATCACTTGCACAAGGTGAGCAGAGAACACTTTTTTCCAGCAGTCTGATAAGAGATAACTCCATGTTATCACAGCCTGGGGATGGGACAGCACATGGCACTGGACCTCAGCAGGACAATTCCTAGGAGAAAGGCCACTCTTCCCTACATAGCTGTTTTAGCTCAAACCAGGACAGGCAGCAATTGTCTTGGAAAAGAATGATGAAAATATTGTTCCCCGGTAGGGACACTGTTGTGGTTACAAGAAGGACTGGCTATGTGCACAGACAGCAGAGCTCACCTATGGTGTCCTGCTGTTCTTGGAGACTGACAGAAAGGATGGTCTGCCTCATGGGAAGAATGAAGTTTTACTTTCTCCACTGAATTCAGGGCACCAGCTTCCTCTTGCATCTCCCAGCCTGTAGCCCACAGTCATCAGGAGCCCAGAAATCAGAGAAGAGGGGAAATTCAGTCTGGCTTGGACCAAGCAAGATCAGAAGCAGCTGCAGGGTAGAAAATCTCTTGTTGGATTACAGGGATCTTCAACAACAGGTAGCAGGGATGAGTAAATCAGGATCTGATTAGGTTGTACTAGGAAAGTGATGTTAAGGCAGGACAATTCCTGCCCAGACAGTTCAATGATCCTGAGCTGCGTTCTTGTGGTCTACTCCATATGTTCATATTGAAAGCGGAAAGAGAGATGCAGAGAAAAGGGAGGAGAAAATCCAACATATATTACCATTAGTTGTGCCAAGGTAAAGAAGGCACTGCAACCTTAATCCTTTCTTTTGGTCTGAGCAAGGCAGGAGAGCTTCCCCTCAGCTAAGCTGATAAAGGTTTGGACTTTCATCAGCTTTAAGAAAAAAACCCACAACTCTTTTTCTTTACTTGTATATGTAAAAAAGAAGTATCAGTGCAGGTCAGAGTACCTAATTTTGATGGTAAAATAGGTCGCTTCGTGTTTTCTCAAAGATTTACATTCCCTGCTGATTTCGCCACAGGAAGCCATGTTGAAGATATGACAAAAATATCATGCTGTGTCAAACCGGTGGAGATTCCTGGAGTGAATGAGGATTCTCTCAGCTACATCTTCACAGAGAGAAACATGATCATTTTTCATGGCTCAGTTGAAGCATCTTCCCATGAAATTCCAGTCTAGCAGAGAAAGTTTGCCTGGGGTGAAGATGTACTTAGATATTTCCCTACTGTTACAGATTAACAGAAAGACCCTTGACCCAAAGAGACAGAGACTTCTGTGATCAACATTGTTAAGATCTGTATGGAGCTTCAGTAGAGAAACTTAGAGGAAGTTGAAGAAGGTGTTAGAAGCTCCTGCTTAGGAATCTTAAAGGACATGGTGCTGTGATGAACAAACGAATCAAAATGTATAAGCAGAAGTCTCAAAGCTTTTCCCTGGTGTATTTTAAGCTGCTGTCAGAGGTTAGCTTACTGAGATGAGGGCAGGACTGATGGGAGCACTTGTGATCAGCTTTTTTAGGGGGTAGGGTGGGAACAAAGTAGAGCAGCAGTTAGTAAGATTAGCTGAAGCCAGGTAGGCCGTACCGATCTCACACAGGTCCCCTCCGTAGCTGGGAAGGCATAAGCATTTGAAAGAGTCGATGCCGTCAACGCAGGTAGCTCCATTCAGACAAGGGCTTGAGTGGCACTCATCAGTGTCTGCAAGAAATCAAGGGCTTCCATTAGGCCTCTGGGCAGACAACTCCACCAACAGGAGAACTTGTTTCCTTGCTTGTTTAGAAGGGAGTATCAGTTGTTTTGGGGGAACTTGGAAGTTGTTAGTTTCTTATTTTAAAACATACTGCCACTGCTGCTGCTGGAAGAATGAAGGCAAGACACCCAACCCACCCTACAAGGAAGACATTGGTTTTCTGTCACTTGATGATTGAACACCATTCTGAAGGTATCAGTACGAGCTCAGCATGATGTATCCAATACACAGCACTCAGTGTCTTTGACAGCTGTGGTAATTCTTCCTTGTCTGCTGTCCTGATGCATCAAACATACAAACTTGTGTCTCCACCACCTATAGGTCTACAAGGAAGAATGTGGAATTCTCATAAATGAAGGAAACATCCTGAAATAGAGCTCTGTCTCCTAACTATCCTTCCTTGTTGCCAGCATTCACTACTAGTTTATTCCTAACCATAATTTAATTAAGTTCTGGGGCAAGAAATCTCTTCTCAGTGAAGATGAAGAAAGTGCAGAGGAGAAAAGGAGTGGGTTCAAAGGTGGTTCAGAGGTCCTCAACTTTTTCCTTTGAGGAAAAAGGCCTAGCCATGGGTGCCTCTTCCTTGGTAAAGACTCCTGGAGTGTGGTGCCATTTTGTCCAGAACTGTCTCCACTATGCACTCTTTTGCCAGTGGTGGGGCTGGAAGAAGCTGGTATGTCTTTTACAGCTGTGGATTCCATCTTGGTGGGGGAAACTATTCTTAGTTTCTCATCTAGATAGAAGAGTCCTTAAGATCCTTTTTGCTTTTCTGAAGTTGAAAAGAGAAGTTGGTATGGGAAGAGTTTGGCCCCCAATTCTTCAACGTTTCTCAAGTTTTTAATTAGCATAAGCCTGGGTAGTAAATACCACCATTTGGTAGCACTTCCATCCCCTGTCATCTTGAAGTAGAAAGAAGTAAGCACAGATGCTCTGAAGAAGGCCTCAGGGAGCCAGTTTGTATCAATATATTATAAAATCTAGCATGTGGTGGAAGCAACGGCTCTTCCCCCAGTACCTCTCCAGACTGAGCCTTAATCCTACTTATTGAGCTTTGGAATCAGAGGAAGAGTCAATCAAAATGGAAGGATTTCAGAGACATTCAACTCAGAAACAAGGAGGAAGACTAAGGAAGAAAGTGGGAGCACATCCTTGCAGGTCAGGTTAAATGACGAGCTGGTTAGATCCTCATGCAAGACAACATTTCTCTCTTTCACACTCAGAAGAAATGTAAGGCTTTAAAAGTGCTGACTGACACTCCATGCTCTTCTTGTGGATGAGAGGGGTTAGTGAGGAAACATTCAAAGATTCTAAACATGCTGGCTATGGAAATACCAGAGCAGAGCAGTGACTCCCCAAGGTCTGTGTTCATCTTCTGTTAGGGGTATATTCAGTTGGATATTGTCTCCCTGCAGAACTGTGCACCAGCTGCTCAGCGTCCCCAGGTGTCCGAGGGCAGATGCATGTTATATCCCACGTGGCTGTCTAGTTACTCAGTGGCCAAAGTCTGTAACATGCCTAAGTGATGGAGAAAATTATTTCTGACCTTGGATGGTAAATCCATTTGTGCTTTGGAGCATGAAGGTTGTCATCTTTATTCACTGTGAGTGATGCAATGATTCCTCAGATGGCTGATGAACCTCTTACTCCAGTTTTGCAGTTCTCTGACGGAAGGAATTTTTCCCTCCGGATTGCCCTTCTAAATGCTTTCTGGATTTCTTTGTTCACTGTAACATGAAGGGAATTCCCATTCCCATGACACTAATAAATCCTTTGAGACTTTCCAGAACAAAATGGGGGTCACAGGCCTAGTAGAAGAGAGGAGCTGAACTTGGCTGACTATTGCTTATTAGTCACACTTGAGGTCCTAGAAGATAGAGAGCATAAAGGGAAGTGAGGGATCCTGAGGGATGATTACAACTCTAGAGGCCCTTGGGCTTCCCAACAGCAGTGGCAGCAGAAGTTCATGTTGATTCCAATGGGCTCCAGCTGAACAAGTAAGGAAAAGCTCTCCTTTGTCCGTTCAGCTCTGTGAAGTGGAAAGCATGCAGCAGAAGTGGGAACAAAGCACATACGAGAGCTAAATAAGAACATTTAGCAGGGAATGAGTCTTCAGTTGTCTTCAGCCTTGTGGTCTAAAACTTGGCTTGTCTGAGAACTCTTTTGAGATGCAGGAGACCTGTTGTGAGTTGCCATCCCCAGTCTTGGAGGAGGAGGGAGCAGGCATAGATGTGCAAAGTCATTGCCACAAATTTCCAGCTGGGAAATAACACTGGAACAGAATTTCCTGTTGCAGATATTGTGTATAATATGATTGCACATATTATATATGCTGCAAAAACAGATCTCTGCAAACCATATATGTGTTATATACCCCTCAATACATACACATATATATTTTTATGTATGACACATAGAGAAAGGGTGTGTACTTGTAGGTAGCACTGGAAAAACAGACAACAAATACAAGTGAGACACAGACAGGTTTTCTTTCCAGAAGCATGCTGCAAATGGCTGGAGAGAAGACATTTTAAGCACATGATGATTGTAAATACCAAACTCCCCCTTCAGTCTGTTGGGCTGTGGGGGCAGTGACCCTGTCTCCAGTTGGATGTAGAATCACATCAACAAGCTGGTATCAGGAAACTCAAACATGCACTGGGCTGGAGGAAGCATTTCTGATTCTGGTCCTCCCAGAGAATCTAGGTCTTGGAGGTCAGTGATGTTGTCTCTGTAAACCATGGCAAGTCGGTTTGTGGGTGTTTCTAGGATATCGCATCTAAACCATAGGATTTATGGGAGCTGAGAACTCCAGTGAAAAAGAAATCCCATCTATCATGCAATGCTTGGCTGCTTTCTTTGTAACCTTTTATACACCATAAATGCATCCATTTCCACAGCTAGGGAGGTTAGTAGATCACTGTACACCTCTTCAGCCAGCTGAAAAGCCTGTGGCACACTGGGTGTGCCAGCTCTGCCCAGCACAGAGTGAGTGCCCGCTTCCACAACACTGGCTGCCAGGGACCTTGGCACTCCAGGATCTTTCCCAGACGTGAGCTGTTTATTTGCTTGGGTGAGCAGTCATTGAAAAAGTCAGCTCTGCTTGAGATGCAGCTGAAAGGCTTATCAACCGACAAGGAGACAACACTACTGCTATTATTACCCAGTGCTAACAAGACAAGCGATGTGCAGGGGATGCAGAACAGATGCAGCCCTCGGTTTCAAGAGCCTCAGCTTTCAAACAAAGACGGAGAAAATGCCTTGCGGTGCCAAGAATAGGAAGCCCATTTAGAACATATTATTAACTCACCTCTTGAGGATAATGCAAAATTAGCAGCTCTTTAGAAGATGATTCATACCGCAGTTACTATCTCCCAGAAGTTGCAAAAGATTATTCAAAACTATTCTCACAAGAGTTTCTATTTTTTGCTACTAACAGGACCCAAGGTCTAACGTCTAGATTATTATTTTTTTTAAAGAAAATAATTAAAATATCCAATGCAAATGGAGTCTTGCATCTGAAAGATGTAAACTGTTGGCTGGAGAAAGCAAGGGGAGTTACATAGCTACAAGGCAAACTTTGAATTTGTTTCACCATTTTCTTCCTATGATTTCTTTTACATTGCCAGATACACACCGTATTTAGTCACAACTACTTCTTTATAGTGCCACTAAACATAAAACAAATATTCTCCCAATGCCTTTGAAAACAATTAGCTGTACTAGATCATGGAAATTGGAAAGAGAAATCCTTTAGAAATGAAAGAAAAAGAGATTGGTGCTGGTTTTGCTCAGAAGACAAATGGCAGGCAACAGTGAACACGCAGTGACAGTGGTGAGAAGGAAATGCTTTTAAAATCCTTCATCCCAAGCTAAGAAGACAATACTAGAAACAGTGTGAACACTTTTTAAAACAATACAGTCTATGCATTTCTCTCAGTTGCAGCCTGTGTGGAAGATGATCAAGAACACCCATTAAACAAGGTCAGCTTTGTGCTCAAAACATCTACTGAGGAGAAGCAGCTTGTGAACAGAGTGGGTGCTATCACCCAAACCCTGAACAAACTGTATAGTTCTCCTGAAGCTGTGAGTAACCGGTTTAGAAATATGCCCTAGGATTTAAAGTCCTGGTTTTGTTCTGCAGAGAGGAAAAGGTAGGACAGAAAGGCAAGGCACGTTCAGGATGTCCAACAGTCCCTGTTGTGCCCCTCACTCTTTCTTTACAGGCCTCCTTGTAAGTGCAATTATCCAAACAGGGACTCAGAGACCAGCTAGATAATTATATACCAGAGACTGAGGAAAAAAAAAATCCAGGTACAAATTAAATTTTCTTCTTGGAGACTCCTGGGAAGTTTGAAGTGCCAACCTGATAGCTCAAACAGGAAGAAAAATGTTGGAGCAATTGTAGGGTGAGTCCTACAAGAAAAGAATAGGAGGAGCTGGGGAAAACAGTTCTCTCTCATTTTAAGTAAAATGCTAGCATTGAACAGCACATAGCCAGCTGGTGACTTATGATGTGCAATTAAGTCATTAAAATAAATTAACTACAATAATTAAACCAAAGCCTCCATGCAGCAGAAGGGGCAGATATTGCTACAGCCTTAAAAAGCTTTATTCATCTAGAGAACATCAAGTTTCCAGGAGAACCTGTTGATCTATTGGGACCTTTGATTTGTCCAACACTCTTATGGAAGGAGAGGTCAGGAAATTTGAACATCTCTGCCTTTAAAGTATTATGTGTAGAAGTAAACTGACAGGTACATAACACCAGTGCAGGGCTGTAGGTTTCCCCTTCAGAGAAAGGCTTTAATTAAGCTAATAAACTTCTGATAAAAAGTAGACAGTATATCCAGGAGACATCAAATAATTTGATCAGCCACAAATGGTCTGTACTTTTGTTTGTCTCTCAGTCAGGACTTGTACATGTATCTCCATCTTGAGAGCACACTCTTCATTCTGCATCAAGTAAAACATGAATTAGGTGAGTGTTTTCTGAAGCTTTTTCTTCTGGGTTGATCTTCTCTAGACCAACAAAACTCTATCCCTTGGACTTTCAGTGCAAAAACAACGAGGAAAGCCCATCAAGACCTTTCCTCATTTGGATTCTAACCTTCAGCTGTATCAGGGCCATAGGCAGCAGAATTCATGAACTTGTTTCACCAGAAACAAGCAAAGCTTAACATAAATAGTTGCCATTTCAGCACATTTCTCTTTTTTCCCCCAACTTGAGTGCAGTTTTTAAGTCATTGAGTGGTCAGAGTGCTCCAAACCACAGCCTTTCACTGAAGCGCCAGCGTGCTTTTTTCAGCTAATAATTATTTGTCTTCAAATGTTACCAGAAGCAAAAAGACCCGCTGAGTTGGCAAAACTCTGGATGAAAAAGCCAAGCCTATGGACAATTCTTCAAGCTTGTCGGCTTCCTGTCCTCACAGAGGAATCAAACTGCTGACTAAAGACATGTGCATTGCATAGCCTTCAATTTGGGTAAATACTAAAAAATACTGGCGCTCTAAGTGTTAATCTTCAGTTTTCTTGTGCTTCTGGCTCTGGCTTTTATAGAGAAGTAGAGGCTATGGCAGAGCAGAAAAATATCATTCTTCTTAAATCATCCCACTAAAAAAGCTGCTGGATCTAACCGGAATCCTTCAACTACAGGACAAGAGGACAACAGACACATGCCTGCCTGCTCCTCACTCTAAGCTCCTTCTGTAAGCTGAACTAGCTTCATCCACACTTTAATGTTAGTAAAAATTAATTGCATTTAATGGGCATCCGTTACATCCTGCAAACTCTGAGCAGAGCATAAGGCACAGATACTAGAGCTGATCTTTTTGCAAGAGCTGAATTTCGAGTATGTGAAGCTTCGGGTAAAAAGGCAGCCACAACATGGGAAACAGCATTTTGGGTTCCAGCCTATGTTTCTTCCTTGTAGACTTTCCATGTTCACAATCCCCAGAGCACTGTAAAGAGGAATGACCCAAAAAAGGAAATCTATGATTATTTTCCCCCTTTTTCTCCTTTTGTCATCACTTTGGTCTAATTCTCTAGAAGAAGTTCCCCTTGTTTCAGGGGTGTTGCAAGTTCACGGTCAATACATGTTCTTGCCACCTGGATGAGCTTCCTTCAGACCCTGACCAGGACTGCATTTAACCGTATAGGGACACTGTAATAAAGAAGCTTACCAATAAAAAGAGAATTTTTACCCTAGAATATCTTCCCTGGTGGGAGCACCAACCATGCATGTGCACCACAGCACATCTCTAGTTTATAGAAAGTCTACAATTAAACTTCATGCAGTTGTCGCTTACCTCTCCCTGTCACCTGCTAAGAAACCTTGGCTGCTACATCGTCATCTCTGTGACTTGCAAATACACAACATGTTCCAATTTCAGAACGTTTTTTAAACTCCTTCACACATGAGCTGCCGAACACATGGTTTTCTTTTAGAATACTTCACAAGAATGTTGGCTAACAAATGCTCCGAAGAATCTGGCAATCGCCTTGTGGGTAATTTATAAAAATAAAGCGCAGTGAAATAAAACCATACTTTTAGGCCAACATTTTTTTTTTTTTTAATTTTTTTTTTTTTTTTTCAGCTGAGCCTTTCTGGCTAGTTTGCTTCCTTCCCCTCGACCCTGCCTTGCTGGCTTGTTTTTGTCTCCAGGCTTGAATGTGGCAGAAGGCATGGCCCAAAAGCAGAGCCTGTTAGGTGTGCAAGGAGAGTGTTTGGATGCGTGACTCCTGCAGCACCCTGCCAAGCCCTGGATGCTGTGCCAGGCTGGACCAGTGCTGTGGGAATGACTTGGCTGATGTGCCCTCACCCACTCCTGTGCAGAGACAGACAGGACCTCAATGTGTTGTGAGCAGGACTGAACAAAGGTTTGTGATTACCTGTTTTCTGAGAGGGAGAGAAGTGACGCAGAGGGAAGTGCAGTGACTCATTCAAAGCACTTTGGGGATGGAAATGATGGAAACCAGGCTGAGCTTCACAAAGCTCTGCACTTGCAGACCCTTACTGAGTCCAGAGCAACCAACACCAAATGGTGTAAATTAACCAAAAAGAAGCATTTCAGGAAGTAATGTGGGAAGGAAATGGAAGTACTGTTACTCTTGCTAGAAGGAACCGAGCAGGTATCTTTGCACATACATTTTGTACCATACTTAAGCAACATATCCTACATGAATGTGTGGCCCATTGAGAACTGAGCATATATAGGACCCTCATATTACAGCACAAGCATTGATGGTTTTTCAAATGGGGCCTGTCCCCAGGAGCCTGCTCCTGATTACAGCAAAGTAACACCAAGCCATAGCCAGGAACTTCATGGGACATCCTATGTTTCTAGGACTGGGCTCCTCCCTTGGCCAAGAAGCAGGCACCAGCAAGCACAACAGTGTCCCATCTCATTTTTTTTCTCGTTGCAGTATCCTAATGCCTGTGTGGCATGTGAACACTGCTCAGGGGATGCTTGTCAGAAAGCTAGCAGAGCATTTTCACCATAAATGGTTACTCAGATTTAAATATTGTGTCTGTTTATTCTTGGCAGCAAGGGTCCCTACCGAAGACAGAGTGCTAAAATGCCAAAAAAGGGGCAGGGTGCAAAGAAGGGCATTTATCAGCAGGGCTGACAAAAGGTAGTGATGCTCTGAGCATGGTCTCACCCATTTAGCCCACTCTAGCTGCAGAGAGCAATGTAAGGCACAGAGCAGAGGGCAGCCACGCTCTGTGCCAAAGGGTTCGGAGCAGTTTGCCCGATGCAAACATTGCACTCGGCGCAGATGATGCTGAGAGCAGAGAGTCTTGTCCCCAGCTGGCTTGCTTTGCCTCTTACCCCTTGGCACTGCAAAGCTGCTGATGGCCAACCTCCTGCTCTGGAGCAAGCTCTAGGAAACACTTGGGGATACAGGCAGCAAGTCAACACAGCGCAGAAAGAGAAACAAAACAGGACAGAGACTTGCAGCCCATCTTATCCAACTCTCCAGCTGCATCCACTAGCCACAGTGGAAGTCTCTGGCAGGTGAGGCTGTCTTTGCTCTTGTTTTGACATGAGAAGAAAAAATTGTTGTTTCTCTAGATTATAGCAATAGCTTAGAGCAATTTCAGAGGGGCTGTGAATGCCCTAGTGCCTTTCCCAGCTGTGTCACACCCAGGGACCCAGTCACATCAGCTCTCAATGGCCATTCACAGAACACTCTTTTTCGAGCCCTCACCTCTGGCAGCACAGAGGGAGGGGCTGGCCCATGTCCCAGTGATGATTTGGACTCCGGGGGGCACAAGCAGATGATGTCTTTGTCATGTTCCTGGCAGGTGCCAACTCCATTGGGCTGCTCATCACAGCTGGGGTGCAGCCATGTCCACCAGGAACAGCAATTCAGAGAAGCAACTGGTGCCTACTGCTATGGTGCAGTGGGGGAAGGCCAGATAGACATCTCTTGGTGCTTCCCTTGAACTTTTCCTCTGCTGCTCTCCCCAGGGACATATACTTGCCATGGGCAAGCAGAAGGGAGGTCCTGGAGGCTTCTGGGGATGCAGTTATCATAGCTGGATAATTGCATTACCTGCTCAGACAGAGACTGTCATTTGTTGACAGAAGCTATTGAAAATGACCTGTGAAAAACCCCACGTCTATGGCTTCCCACTACACCACCACAATAATGTTCTGCTCAAGTCTACTTCCATGTTAATGTTCTCTGCTGTAGAAAAAGCAAAAAAGTGACAGCTGTGCCCCATCCCTCCCTTCCATTCCATAGTACATTCCCTTCCATACAAGAAGACGTTACCTGCTGTAGTGGGTCCTAATGCATCTATTGCTTCTTGTGAAACTTGAGGCAGGGCAGCAGTAGCGGTGGCCAGCAGATGAGGATTGTCTAGAACAACAGCTGTCTCCACCTCTTGTCCTGACACCGCAGGAGGGGAGGGCTCTGTTTCAAGCTGAGCCTCTTCAGGGTTCCTGAGTCCCTGCATTGGTTCAACATCTGGAGTACTGGTACTAATTACGTCTGGGACAGAGGTTTCCCCTGAAATGCCTGCAATTGAGTGTGTCAGGGCTCCAGATGTTGTGTCAGGAACTTCCTTCGCCTCGGGAGCACCAGAGGGGTCACTGGTGGTCAAATATGTGGCAGCTGTTTCAATGTTAGCAGCAGGCAATGCAGAGGTATCTCCACTGGTTTCATGGACTGTGGAGGTTTCTATGCTAGTCCCAGGAAATGCAGATGTTTCATCCTGGGCTTCTTGACTTGTGAATGTTTCTATTCTAATTTCAGGAAACGCAGAGGTTTCCCCACTTCCTTCTTGAACTGTGGATGTTTCTATGCTGATTTCAGGATAGGCAGAAGTTTCACCCCTGGCTTCTTGGCTTGTTGGTGTTTCTATTCTAATCCCAGGGAATGCAGATGTTTCACCGCTGATTTCGTGGACTGTAGAAGTTTCTATGCTGATTTCAGGAAATGCAGATGTTTCACCCCGGGCTTCTTGACTTGTGGAGGTTTCTATTCTAATTTCAGGAAAAGCAGACGTTTCTCCACTGATTTCATGGACCGTCGATGTTTCTATGCTAATTTCAGGAAACGCAGATGTTTCTCCACTGGTTTCATGGACTGTGGATGTTTCTATGCTAATTTCGGGATAGCCAGATGTTTCACCCCGGGCTTCTTGACTTGTGGATGTTTCTATTCTGATTTCAGGAAATGCAGAACTTTCTCCACTAATTTCACGGACTGTGGAAGTTTCTATGCTAATTTCAGGAAAAGCAGATGTTTCCCCACTGATTTCGTGGACTGTCGAAGTTTCTATGCTAATTTCAGGGAAAGCAGATGTTTCTCCACTGGTTTCATGGACTGTGGATGTTTCTATGATAATTTCTGGGTAGCCAGATGTTTCACCCCTGGCTTCTTGACTTGTGGATGTTTCTATTCTGATTTCAGGAAATGCAGATGTTTCCCCACTGATTTCTTGACTTGTGGATGTTTCTATTCTAATTTCAGGAAATGCAGATGTTTCCCCACTGATTTCTTGTATTGTGGATCCTTCTGTGCTACTTTCAGGAAACGCAGAGGTTTCCCCACTGATTTCTTGAACTGTGGATGTTTCTATGATAATTTCAGGATAGCCAGATGTTTCACCCCGAGCTTCTTGAATTGTTGATGTTTCTGTGCTAAATTCAGGAAATGCAGATGTTTCCCCACTGATTTCTTGAATTGTTGATGTTTCTGTGCTAAATTCAGGAAATGCAGATGTTTCTCCACTGATTTCATGGATCGTGGATGTTTCCACACTAGTTTCGGGAAATGCAGATGTTTCCCCACTGATTTCTTGAATCGTGGATGTTTCTGTACTAGCTTCAGGAAATGCAGATGTTTCACCACTGGTTTCATAAGCTGTTGATGTTTCTATGCCACTTCCTGGCAATGCAGATGTTTCCCCACTTAGTTCACCAGATGCAGAGGCCTCGCCACTTGGCCCAAAACTGTAGGGAAATGTGACAGCTGTTTCCCCACCCAGTTCCTGTGATACTGTTGGTCTTGTCACAACTTCTACTAAAGCAGAAGTTACTAAAGTGACTTCTGGAAGCCCTGAGATCTCCCCACTTATATCAGCCACTGCTGAAGGTTGTCCACTTAGATCTGTGGCTCCAGAAATGTCTCCACTGATGTACGGGATTCCAGATGTCTCTCCACTAAAGTCACCTGTCCCTGAAGGAAATCCACTAGTCTCCACAGTTCCAGACCCTTCTCCAGATAGTCCTCTGTCTCCAGAAGGAAATCCACTCATTTCTATCATCCCAGATGGCCCTTCTCCCACCTCTTGTGCAACTGACGTCTGTGTTACAACTTCCACCAAAGTAGTATCCACAAGAGAGACTGTGGGAAAGCCAGAGGTGAGTCCACTTTCCTCTCCAGATGGTAGGCCACTGGTGGCATCAACTCCAGAGACTTCTCCACTGCTGTCAGTCACTCCACTTGGATGTCCGCTCATCTCAAGCACTCCAGAAACACTTCCACCCAAGTCTACATGACCAGAAGTCTCACCACTGATGTCTAAACTCCCAGATACCATGCCTGAAGCATCTTCACCTCCTGAAGGTAATCCACTGATTTCCAAAATCTCTTTTGCTTCTGCTCCTGTAATTGAGGGGATTGTTGTCACTTCCTCCAAACTGGCATCCACAAAGGTAACACCCGAGGCCTCACCGCTTCCATCGATACCAGAAGTGAGGCCACTTAGGTCCACCAGGCCACTGACCTCATGTGTTCCAGATGGTTCTCCACTGACATCCAGTCCTGAGGAAAACCCGCTAAGCTCAGGCCCTCTGGAGGGCTCCCCGCTGAGCTCGGGCACCCCAGAAGGTTCCCCGCTGAGCTCAGGCACCCCAGAGGGCTCCCCGCTGAGCTCAGCTCCTGGTGGTAACCCTTGGACTCCACCACTGGTGTCCCACTCAGTGGATGGAAACCCTGACAGATCTCCTTCACCGCTGACTCCAATGGATCCTTTTCCTTCCTCTCGCCATTCTGGCACTGTTGTTACAACTTCTGTCAATGTGGTATCCACAAGAGAGATGGTAGGAAAACCAGAGGCAAGTCCACTTTCCTCTCCAGATGACATGCCACTGACTAGCCCAGTGCCAGAGATTTCTCCGCTAAATCCAGAAGGTAGCCCACTGCTTTCCACTCCAGATGGCATCCCGCTAATTTCTGGTATCCTCGAAGTAGACACCAATACACCTTCCTCTGCAGAAGGTAAGCCACTGATGTCAATAATGCCAGAAGACACGCCACTCAGGTCCCCTGAGGGCAGCCCACTTTCTCCAGGTAGAAAGCCACTGGTATGCAGGTCTACTGATGGTAATCCACTTTCTTCAATCCCTGAGTGTTCTCCACTAACTTCAAAAACTCCAGAAGTTGGTTCTCCTCTTGTATCTGGAACTCCAGATTCCCACACAGATGTTGAAGATTCACCACTGACTTGATGTTCTCCAGGTTCAGTCACCTCTCTCGACACTTCACTGACAGAAACATTGGTGCTTGTTTCTTCTGGTATTACTGTAGCTGGAGGAAAAGCAGATGGACTCACTGGAAAAGAAAGACCAAACCAAGAGAGAGAGATAGGAAAATTATTTACTAAACTGTTTTAAAGAAGCTATTAACAATTTCCCGAGTGATTTTACATCCAAACTGATACCTAAAGGCATGAGGTCCTAGGTGCTTGCAGAAATAATTTGGTCCCTTCAAATTTGTAAATGAACTTTATAGTGTAAACAAATATAAATTAAATATCAGTGGGAAACTGACAGAATATATAATATTCTGACACAGGATGATGACAACAGCGACACCAGTTCCCAGGTACCAAATCCAAACTGCTGCTTCTTTGGAGATAACGTGAGGAAGAGAAGGTGCTACACTGACCACACACCAGCTCTGTCCTTAAAAGACATGGCCTGAGATTTGTTTCTAGCCTGCTTTCCCCATCCTGGATACACAACAATGTATTTTGTACGGTGCTCTGGCAATGCTGCTTGTGCTGGTCTGTTGGTCATCTAGTTCAGTCCTAGACAAAAGTTCAGTAATACACACGTGTAGCTCCTCCTGCGCACACAGCCTCAGACTTTGCTAACATGGTGATAATCATCTAGATTTAGAGGAAGTCCCCTTCAGCAAGGACACAGCACATTTATTCTGTGGGGATTCCAACCCTGCGACACCAGCCAATACCTGTGACCCAGGAGATGAGGAAGCTCTGACCCACCTGAGAGCAGTGACACGTCGGTTGGAAAGACCTCTGTCCCCCAGGCTGTCTGATTCTCAGGCTGAGTGGCAAACTCTGTCTCCACGGTCACCTCCTCCCCGGAGGGTACCCCCTCCACTCCAGGGATCACTTGGGTTGCTAGCACATCATCAAAGAACGAGGTGACTCCCTCCTCCTCCACAGGTGGCAGAGCTGGAACAAAAAGGTATTGGAGGATGTTTCCAAAAATTCACAGTCCAAGATGCCAGTGAAGTGCTTCATCCAAACCAGCACTCCGATGTGCCCGACCTCCCTCATGAAATCCCTTTCCCCAAGGACACAGGTCTGCACGCCTTGCAAAGGGTGGGAGGTACCTCTGAAGCAGAAGGCGTGATGCCGGGACAGCGGGTCAGGAAAGCCTGTCTGGTTGTAGTGCTGGTAGACAGTTCTCACACCAGGTGCATCCCCGCCACAGGCAGGACGAGGACTCACAATGGGGTAGCGGAGACTACCATCAGCTAACCAGCCAGCGTAGCATCTGTCCAGGCCCTGTTTCCAGGCAGCGTGGAGTTGGCCAACAGAGGCCAGCGTGGCGTTTTGGCTCTCACAGTACTGCTGAGCTTCTGGAAAGGTAAACTGCTCTGGCTGTGTTGCAAAGAACACCTCACCTGAGGGGCAGGAGAGAAAGTAGGCGTGTGCTACTTCATCCCACCCATGCACATGCAGATGTTGAAGTGTGAAGCATGCTTTTGCTCCACAGCCATGCCCAGAGGACAGAGGAGAACATACCCTTGAGCCTGTCGATGTAGCAGTACACATCGTAGGTCTCTGAGGCTGGGCGCATGCCGTATGACCGCACACCTGGAGAGTTCTCTTTGTCTCCTAGGCAGTTACTTCGGGGATTCACAATGGGATACCTATGAAAAGAAGAAGAGAGGAGGTAACTCAAGGTCAGCCTTATGTACCCTAAACTGAAGAACCTCAGTGTACTTGGGAGGACATGAACACTTCACCATTACAGGTGCTCAGAGCTCCCAGCATGATTTGGAAACAACTCTTCTTACAGCCCAGGGCAATGAACACAAACTTTCCTCCACTTTTCCTACATGTCAAGGGAGCTCACCACTGTAGGATGTATATACAGGTTAGGAAATGGGTAGAACTGATCTACTGGCCACTAGGTATCGTGGTGTGGAGACAGCCTCGGGTCAGGAAAGCTTTAGATGCTCCTGAGCAGACCAGCAGGACAGACCAGAGTAAAGCCTCAATTTAATGGCTGAATAGCCATTTTGAGAGGCGTCTTCCCCAAGACATTATAGTTTTACCTGACTGTCTGGTCCCGCAGCCAGCCAGCATCACATTGGTCAAAGCCATCTTCGTAGGCAGCCTGGAGCTGTTCGGGAGTGGCAATAACTGCATTGTTCTCCAGGCAGGCCTTCTGGGCTTGGACGAAGGAGAAGGCATATCTGCTGGTGGCAGCACGGTAGTGAAACACCACGCCTGGGGGAAGAAAAGCTGTGGTGAGACAGCAGATACAGGACCCTTCTGCCACCAAGATGTGTGACCAGAAAGTGTCTTCCCAACAACAATGCAAGGACCAGTGCTTGCACTTTTGATGGAGATGCCTCATTCGTTGAATTCTGCTGTCATTGAGGGTTATATTCCGAGGATCTCTTTAGCCCCCCTTGAGGATCTTTCTACCTTGACTTTCCCCTTTCCTAGAGCCAGATGCACATGGGATTGCAGAGTATGACCACTGGAGCCCCAAACATCAGCCAGCTGAGCCCGTTTCAGCACATGATGAGGTAGCTCAGAGCCTCCTCCACACCCCTCTTGTTCTACCATAGCGGAGGTGCTCCTGGCCCCAAACAGGCCTGCACAACTCCAGGGACCTGAATGCCCTCTGTGATGGCAAGAGCTCAGGCTATTTTCAGTGGAATGGTTATCTCTAGGAGAAACTGACCTTCAGGCTTCCTGGAGTCTTGGTGACTTACCTGTGGGGGAGATGGGCTCAGGGAGGAGACCAACACCGGGGGCTGCTGTCACTTGCACGAGCTGATCTTCCACTGTGAACGCTGAGGCAGACTCTAGTCCTGGTGTTGCAGTCACTCCCAGAACCTCTTCCACCGAGCTCACCTCTGCCATTTTGGTGGTGACGGTAGTGCCTAAAGCTATGGTGGTGACCTCTGCAGGTACAGCCCACACCCCTGTGACCTCCTCCCTGGTCACATTCTCCTCCTCTGGGGTAGCTGTCTCTACCGTGACACTGGTGGCGAAGAGATCGGGCAGGACAGTGAAGCCCTCATACAGCTCAGTGGTGGTGGATGTGATCTCAACGGGCTCCAGAGTGGCGATGCTGCCGCGGGCCTCCTCCTCTGTGGCGTTGTGTGGCAGAGGCAGCTCCACTTCGGTCTGGGTGACAGTCTGGACAGTGAAAGCGCTGCCCAGCTCTATTTGCGTCTCATCGATGAACTGCCCTGGGACAAGAGTCTCAATGTCGTCCACTACATCAGGAGACAAAGCAGCAATCAGAGAGGACATGGTCAGTCTAGCAAGGTGTACTGCACTGGTGCTGCCTCTGAAAAGAAGCTGGAGCAGGTAAAAGAAAGGTTTTGCTTCCTCCACGATGGCTCTGTACAACACCTCAGCACGGAGGGAATGTTCTTGAATTAGAGGTAATGAGCCACAGCTGGTGAATCAGAGAGGGCTTTCCCTGCTCTCCTCCCAGCCCTCCTTCCCGGCAACACCTTGCCCATCTCCAAGTCTGCACTGACCTCTAGTGCCTGCTGCAAGGAATTTAAGGTGGCCAGAGGGAAACAGGGGAGCTTGGGTAACCTCCACAGCAGGTCTGAACCGTGAGAGAAAGGCAACCGGATTCTCACACTCAATGCACGATGTCTCACCGGGATCCCAGTCTCCTTCTGCTCTGCCCAGGTGACGACTTAGGAGCTCATCACATATAAACATGCTAACCCCATCACCAGGACAGCCAAGGCTGCTTGCTGTACCAAATACATGCGAACAGCTCCCACCTTTCCCTTCCCAAATCACTCTTCTGCTCAAGGTACATCCCTTGGGTGTAGGAGAACAGGCTTGATGTGTCACTGAGCAGGCCAGCCTACAGCAAGGACAGTGTTTTAAAGAGCAGCATCAAACAGAACTGGGCAGGTAAGGGAGGGATGGGATATTGTGGATGTGCAGCAAAGCAGGTCTTGGCTGGGGAGGGAGAGATAATGAGACACTGTCAGGCTTTTCCCCTAATACTGCTTTCCCTGCTCTACTTATTTCCAATTCCATTTTCCTGCTAGTTTTGTTTTATCCAGTGCCTCTCAGACCTCAAGGGATTCAGAGAATTAGATAGAGATGCTCAAACAAGGACTAGCTGTACTCAGCAGTTTCAGATGCATACCCTGAGATAACCAGGAGGCTGTGGCTTGTTGGACCAGTCTTTAGCTTGGCCATGTAGATGGATACCTCCAAGGTGTCTAGGAGGTTTTACAGGGCCTCCTGACACACTGATCATGTGTATATCTGGGCACAACAGGTCTGTATCAAATGGGTTTCAAAACATATTTTTAAATATTGTCATTATTTTTTTAAAGACGGCAATCCTATTTGGATGTTAGCCTCTGGTTGACCTGAATAGACCATACATCACTGCTTTTTGTCCCCTTCTTGCTGCAGGGAGAAGTGTGCAGTTAGAAAAAAGATGAGTTGCTGGGTTGCTTTTGACTTCCTAGGTGCAATTTTGCCCCATTTCTCATTGTCAGAGACTGCTAGAGGCTCTGATTTATCCCAGCATGGAAACTAAGGCACGCATCTGTATCACATCACAGCACTATACACATCTTCATGGTCAGGCCTATTCTCTTTTTCCTTCTCTTCCATCTCCACTACTCAAAGTCTTATACATGAAGCACCTGTGCTCTGCTCTGTGTCTCCAGGAGAGCTACCAAGGCTAGAAGTTGTGGGAGGACTGGAGAGAAGAGGGCTGTGTTACACCCCCTTCCCTGTACAGGTCAGGCATCCGTGCACTTTCTAGTTCTGCTTCCTACCTGAAGATGGACAGGGGACTAAATCTTTTGCCAAACCTGCTTCCTTGCCTCCACTAAAAAAAAATAAAATATTGAAGAAGCAAGAGGTTAGCTCTGGCCAGGGAGCTCCTGCTTGCTGATACATTGCTTAGTCCCGCAGCCCCGATGCACTCACCACTATAGCAGATGGCATCGTAGCGAGAGTCGGGGTGCGGGTACCCTGTTTGGTTGACATACAGGTACACCGTCCGCACGCCCACCAGGTTTCCTCCGCAGTTGGGCCGTGCTCTGGAAATGGGGTAACGGACGCTGCGATCGGCCAGCCAGCCTGCACTGCACATGTCCATGCCATCCTTCCAGGCCAAGTACAGCTCCCCTGTGGTAGCCAAACGGGCTCCCAAACTGCGGCATTTGTCGAAAGCTTCTTGGAAGGTGAACTTCTCAGGGGCGGTGGCATAGAAGACTTTACCTGTAATTACACCAACCATTAGCACAGGAATTAGCTGTAGAATTTAATTCCAATGCCCTTTCTCTCCCCTTCCCACTCCTGAGAGTCTGGACAAGATGAAATGTCCTGTGTATTACTTCTGGACTGCTACCCCATGTTGGTGATTGTCTATAAAGACCAGAAGAAAGGGAGACTTACAGACCAGACACAGACTGGAGCAAAACACACCAAACAAGCTGGAGTCACATGGCAAGAGGAAGATAAAGGATAATTTCAGTTTTGATGCGTTGAATATTTCAATGGATGCCTGTCATAAGCGTGGGTGAGGGACATCTCTGAATGGATGATCAGAGACATCTCTGAATGGATGATCAGAGACATGCAGGTTGGCATGGACTCTGGTGAAAGTTAGATGGACTCCACCCTCTGTACTGCATTAGTCATTTGACATTAAAATTGTGCAAGGTCTAACAAAGAGACTGTAGAGAACATCTGGCCTTGCTGGACTATGTGCTTTTCCATCTTTAACTTGCCTTGCCTCTAGGCCCTCTGCCTCTGGATTTACTGTGGTCCAGTCTAGGCACAATCAGAGCTTTCCACACCTAGAAACAATAAAAACCCCAGATTACCTTGCATTTGCTCTGCATAACAGTAAACATCATAAGTTTCATCTGGCTCACGGACACCGTAGGTCCTTACTCCTGGAAATTCATCCTTGTCACCATAGCAGCGTTCCCGGGGCCAGTGGATGGGGTACCTGGGAGAGAGAGTGAGTAAGGAGTGGGGGAACAAGACCCCGGCAGCTGCAGTGAGGCTGGGAGGGAGATGTGGAGCACTGTGCAGCATTGTGATTTATGGCATTTCCTGAGTTATGGGGAAGGGGAAGTTGTCCTGCCCTCCCTCTGATGGTCTCAAGCACAGCAGGTCCCTGGGAGCACAGGCCAGAGACATCAGTGAGGGAATGCCCAGCTTGATACAGCTGAGCCACACTTGTGCATCTTGGCAGAGCATCTGTTTTGTTCAGGGAGGATGAGGGATCAGGATTAAGCCATTGTCTACTCAGCTGTCACCACCAGTTGAGGAGGACAGTGGTCACTCTGCTTTCCTACTACAGATTCCCCCCGGGCATCGAATGACTTGCAATCCACCACCTCTCTCTTCACACCAGCAATTACAACAGCTGCTATTTAGCAACTGTTTCTCAACCGTTTCCAGTTGGTGGCTTCATTACAGGAATCCTTCCCTAATGACCCTGCTGTGACTTTCCTTTCCCCTCCACCGTTCATTACCTGACAGTCTGGTCAGCCAGCCAGCCAGCATCACACTGCTCGTACCCATCCTCATAGGCAGCTTGCAGCTGCTCGGGAGTAGCAATGACAGCACTGTTCTGGATACAGGCCTGCTTTGCTTTCTCAAAGTTCAAGGTGTACCTTGTGGAGATTGCTCTGTAGTGGAATACGATGCCTGGAAAACACAACGGCCATCAGTCACATGTCTGCTAGAAAGCAACCAGACCCTGTCCTTCCAAAGAAGTTATGGATTCAATGGACAGATACAACACGTCAACTAGAAAGAAAGAAATATTTATGCTGATTATCTGGATTTGAGCATCTCATGCCAAGGGTGACCTGATGGGCTCCTTTCACAGAACCTTGTGGGTCACCCTGGCGACCTAGGACAACAACTGCTCTCCCATGGTGCTGTAGCAAGGTCATGGTGCTTTAAAAGCTAGTACCTAAATAGTGGTGTGAACAGTGGGAAGAAACCCATTGCACAGAATACAGAGTTATATCACCATCAGGAGGACTCAATACTTCCCTGACACTGCTCTGTGCAGTGTTTTAAATGCACAGTTCAGAAATCAGCTGGTGGGGAAAGCAGCAGCTGTGCTGATGTGCAGCTTTGAAAGCTGCTACCTCCCAAGGTCCTGCTCAGGGCCAAGGGTGCAGCGTGTCAAACACTGCAAAAACGTGGGAAACAATAACAAGAGGCAAATATACTTAAAATCTCCAGATCTGCTGCAAACATATCTAAGTCATGTTTTTTTGATGAACTGTGGTCTTTATATAAAAGATGGCTATCTGTACACTCTAGTGTGGCATGAGCGGGCTTTAAGTCAAGTGGAAAATTCACCAGGAGGCAATGAGGGAGCTTCTGGTGCATGTGAGCTGCAAGGACATGCTAGTTAACTGTTGTAGTGGAAGATGTCTCCCTGTCATACACTGGTAGCAAAACCCATGATAAAGATAAGGATTTTATCCACTTATTATTAGGATGGGCTTTGCAAGATGATGAGAAAAGTTTTCTCAGAACAGACCAATTCTCCAGCTGAGGGCATCCCATCTCCTAAAATGTTTGGAAGAAATAAAAGGTCTTATAACGGCCCTGTTCCAGCTTCACCCCTCTGAGCAATAGCTCAGTGTATCCAGTACCACCTCCTGCCAAGGATGTCATCTCGCTGTCTCTGTAACTCACCTTCTGCCAGAAGAATCATTTTATTGCCATATATTCTGCCATGACTCATTTTACTGGTTTGTTTAGTCTGGTCCTAGCCTGCTAAAATAAATGCCTGGCCCATGGCTTCTGCTTGTCTACACATTGCCTTACCTGTGACCTGATTGAAAGGGTTTTTGCCTATGGGGAGAGCAGTGCCTCCTCTGCCCATTTATTTCTTCCTCCTTTCTGCCGAGGCCTGGCAGCAAGATCTTGAGAGGAAAGAGCAAGGGCAGGGTCTCACCTTTCACTAGGACCTCTATTGTGTCTTGTCTGTCCTCGATCCCGTACATCACTTCACAGCGATAAATCCCAGTGTGGTTGGATCTCAGCGCCTTGATTTCCAAGGTGGCATCAGTGGGGATGGCAGGGTAATTGGCCAAAGAGATAGCCTCCTTGTACTCGGCATTGAGCCGGATTTTCCCACCAGTGGCCACAAGTAAGACAACTTCGGTTCCGTTTGAGAGCTTGCTCCATTTGATCCGTGGGGTCAGCAGAGCACTGGTGTCCTGTTCCTCTGGGATGTTGAAGTAACAGGGGATGTTCAGGGAGCTTCCCAGGACAACGCGCAGGGGAGACTGCTCAGGTATCTTCACTTCCAGGCCATCACTACTGTCTGCCAGTTCCCAAACAAAGCAATAGTTACATCAATAACACATTGAAGCCAAAAGATCCAGGGCTTCCATATGCTCCTATATCTATATGTGCTTTACAAACCTGTACCTGCAGATTCAGACACACCCTTTTTGGTCTAATCTGCTAAAATTAAGTCACAGAAAGGGAAGTTACAACCATGACCCTTGTGCCATGGTTGCTTTGGGGATTTGGACCAGTGCTGGAATGAAGAACTCTACTGCAGTGTAGCTGCTGCCCATGCTATGAAATCACACCTGACGGGCTTTAAAAAGGGGAATGCTGAAATCCCCTTAGTTTCCCCACAAATCTGCCTTTGTTGGGCTCCTCAAGCAGAGGAACAGTGAGAGGTTATGGCATAGCAGTCTTGTGTGTACACAGAAGAGATCTCGGGTACACTTATTTCTGGCAGCTGCCCGTGCTCAGAGACGGGAGCAGAGTGCAGCACACGGCTCAGCCCCACTTTCCCACACCCTGGGCACGTACCTGAGAGCTCCACAGAGATGGCTGTGGTGATGACTTGCAAACACACAAACACCAGTAGTAAAGTGGTCATAGTTTACCTGCAAGAAACAACACAGGGAGAGAAGATTTAGGACATCTGCACTTTGAGAGGGAGCAGAGTGCTGCAGATGCTGCTGCAGGGCACTGCGAAGCTTTCAGCTGCCCCTTAAGCCTCCTACATGTGGCTGGCAGTGAGAGCCAGTCCCTGGGGAAGGACACTGTCTCAAAGTGCCTCTTGCTTTAGGAAATGAGTCTGTGAGACAAATAAACAAGATGCCATGTTATGTACAACAGACAGAAGTGTTATTATAGATCACTTATTGTATTGCTCTCCCGTTCTCTCTCTCGTGGTTAAGTCTTCCCTGTGGAGCAGAAAGACAACTTTTCAATGGATCATCACACTTCTTCTTATGCATTTGCTCAAGAGGGACCATCACATCCACTAAGCCTTCACCTCAGAACAGGAGCTGCCCTTCACCAGCATCCCCCATCCAAGCCAGCACTGGCTCTTGGTCCAGATGACTGGTTGCATTCTGTATACCTTAAAATGCTCTGAAGGGAAATCTGCCCTCTATATAGTGGAGAAACCAAAGGTTATAATGCTTTGGTGAAAATACTCTTGCATACATAGCCTGAACTGCAAACAGATCCTGAACTGATACAAGATATCCACAGGATACAATTCTGGGCATCTTAACTCCACCCTAAAAATATCCTCTTGGAATCCCTCAATTATCAGAGCAGCCTGCTAGTTCTGAAATCTTTGGGAAAGGAACGGAGCATCCTCCTGACATTAAATGGCAGAAGCAATACAGGGAGGCCAACTAAATTAATCCTAACTGGATTATCATCCAGCATAATACCATGAGATTTTAAATAGCCACAAATGTTCAGGTTGGTTGTAATATTTGAAATAAAAACTGTGTCCTCCAGCAACACAACATCATTTGGCATCACATTTCAGCACTGACTCAGAAGGAAGAACCACACCTACTGAATCACTGGTGTTTCCTTCGAGGTCACCTGTCCAAATATTGGCTGTTTAACTCCTATGATCTAGAAAGATCCCAGATGACTTCAGCTGATAGGGAACATTCTCAGTATACACCTACTGACCTTGCAGATAAGTCTATTAAATATCCTCACTGGCACAAGAAAAGGCCAAAAAGAAACCTCATCCTGTAGAGTCCAGCATTAACCTTTCACCTTTGAAAAAACTGACCTCCATGCACTCATTCATTTCAACCTGACACATCGCAAAATCTTATCTTTGTGAAATCATTAGTTGATAGAGACACCTATGCTGGCAGAAAATAGGACAGAACAGGACTGGAACACATCGGCAGAGAAGCATGGAGGCTTGAGTTTGCAGCTGTAGGACTGAACAAGATCAAATGGGCATACCTCAAGTTCCTCTGGGCCTAGGTGGGCCAAACTCAGTTGTGTGTCTGTTTGGGTGTCTCTCCAATTAGGAATGATATCTGCATAAGCAACGTATTAGGAACCTCTTCTGCAGCATGACAGTTGTCTTCACCATTTCCCTCTACTGATGTCCAGTACCAGGTCAACTGCCATGCTGCAGAAGAGATCAAAGCATTTGGCAGTCAATACCTGGACAACGGCAGGGGGACATGCCCACAGGATTGGCTATGGTGGGCAATGAAGTGCCTTCTGCTCATCAGTAAGCAAGGAGAATTGGAAACACCATCTGCTACGGATAAACAGTTTGAACTCGTCTTGGCTAAACAGCCATACCCAAGAGTCCTTAAAGAGCTGGCTGAGTAAATTGCTGGCCCACTGATATTCATTTATAATCTGTGCTGGAGCACTGGGGCAGGTCCCAAATACTGAAGCACTGTGCCAATAATCAGCCAAGATATACAACGATGAGCCTCATAAACAAACGCTAGTTTGATTGACATAGATTCCAGGCAAAATAATGGAAAATCTGATACAGATTTCAATTAATTAAGCATTGAAGAATAGGCATAATATTAATCTTAGTTGAGGCACTTGTATATAAAACAGGTGCTTCCAAATTTTGTTTTATTAGTTGGCATGATTCTAAGTTTGTCTGATAAAGCAGCCTGCATGGTTGTAACATAATGTAATTAGATTTTGATAAGGTTTGACTTTCACAGAGTTCCGTTATACGAAGATACGTAATGTCAGTAGTACATACATTAAAACAAATTAGCAGAAGCTTAGCTGGCAGATCTTTAAGAGGAGCCATCTGAGGGATGAGATATTTCTAATGAGCGTCTATAGGGGTCAGTATTAGAACCAATGTGTTTCCAAATAGACTGCATTTTAATAGAATCAAATATAAAATTATAGAAGGGATGCAGAACATGTTTGACAATGGGTCGTTGTGTCCTAGAAAGCAGCCACTCAGAAGAGCTACTGCCATTATCTGACATAAACTCAAAGAGGAATGCCTCTTGGTGTGTCAGCAGTAAGCAACAGGAGTACTGTGTGCACCTCTGGCTTGGCATATGGCTGTCAGAAAAGATGGTACAGAATATATCCACTAGCAAGGATCTGAGGGCTGGAGGAAGTGCCTTATGGGGGAGACTAGGAAATCTGAATCTAATTATTGTAACAACACCACACAGAAAAAGACTGGGAAGTTGACAGCAGTGCATAAATACTGTTTCAAGCAGAAGCTGCTGATGGTAAAGAGCTCTTAGATCTAACAGAAAGTCATCATTAGAGCTAATAGCTGGGAGCTATACGCCAAGAAAACTCAAATGGGAAACAAAGTCCACATTCTAAAAAGGAGGTGATGGATCATTGGAACTGCTACCAGAGGGAGCAATGGAGCTTTTATCCTTAGGTAGCTTCGAATCCAGACTTGAAAGCTTCTTTGGAAGAAGCCGAGGCAGTACAAAGAATCATGTTTATGAATATCACACACATTTTTTACCTGCCTTGTAAGATCAAAAAAGACATCCTGTAAAATTGACCCTCTTTTCTGCTCAATCTCAGTCAGCCATGCCTGAAGCCTGCACAGGCAAGGCATCCTCCAGCTCTACACCAGGCAGGGAGAAAGAGATTTGGGAGTAAACTACCAGTGGAGGAGAAGGAAAAGAGCTTAATTAACTTTTTAAGGTTCCCTAAGGTTCCCTAGTAAGTTCCCTAATTTAGGGAACATGTCCAGGTGATAGACCAATCTCTGCTAACACATGAGGCACTGCAGGAAACTTGAAGCAGACACAGCTTCTGAATTTTGGTGTATCTTTAAACTTCGGGAGGAAAGTGAAGGTCACTCTCTGAAACATGTTCTTGTTTAGTTAGAGGAATGTTTCCTACAAGAACAAATAACGGTGGGACTGTTTATCTAGAGCCCTTCTGGAGTAGGTCACTGCTTTCACTATGGACCAGCCTGACATCGCCTGAGGACTGTCTCTCTGGAAGAAGGTTGTGGAGCAGGCTCAGTTTATTTCTACTTACATCAGATCAGGACTGGCTACTAAAGAATAGAAAATCCGAGAACATGGAAACCCAAGATGTTTAAATAAAGAGGAGCTGGCTGGCTGAGAAGACTTTTAGGCTCCATGTGTACAGCAAAATGGTATTGTTCTGAGTCCCACACAGTTGTTATTTCTGTGTACATTGGCAGTAGGTAGGAGTAGAGCAGGTTCATCCTTTCATTAGTTAGACACCACAGGAAAAAATGCTCTAAATACAGGTAATTCACTTTGTGCCAAAAGCTAAAACAAATCCATGTGCTTCTCCTAGTCTTATTGCAGCTTTATGCAGATCTTTCACAAGGAAAAATAGCCTCATATGATAATAGCTGGGATGAGCAGTATCTTTGAAGTTTGGCTTAGCTATGGAGAAAACCCCCAGCCTCCTCTTATCCGACAGAAGCCCAGAGGCAATGGCTTTTCCTTGTGAGCAGTGGTTAAACAAATCACAATAACAATGTTTTGGGTGTATTCTGCGAAAGTGTTGACTCCCTGCCAGTAAGAAACCCAACCTACTCCTCAGGGTGCTGTTTGAAATGTGGATCAACATTTTTCATTTCCCATAAGTGTGCCAAAGAGATCCAACCCTGAGTCTGCACACAACTCTAGTTGGGATTCACTATGCTGGGAATGCCTTTGATTAATGTCCAGTTGTTACAGTGATGGTTCCATGCTGCAATACTTCCACTTCACGCTGTCTCTAGGGGGATGTCCAAGCATGTGATAATGAGCAAACAGCTGCTTGAAGGAGCAGTTCTGGAAGTAACTAAAGACAGAGGTCTGTCTGAGCAGACATGGGTAGCACAGATGATGGAGACCTGGTCTGTCTAGACAAGGGAACTGGGGAAGTAGTTTCTCACATTCTAAAGCAACATCTAAAACAGATTATATGGCATATACCTCAAAACTGATGATCCCAAAAAAGAGATGATCCCTCTCTGCTGACTGTCAGAGAAGAGGAGAGTGATTAGCGCGAGTGTGGATGTTGTCTTTACAGAAGTGTGAGTTCAGATTAGATGTGCTGTGCCCAAGGAGCATGAAGGTACAGTTCAGCACATGGGAGAACCAAGCTGGAGCCATGTGTGCTCGCTGAGATGGGATCTGGCATGGAGAAAGTGCCTGAACTGCACAACTGTCCAAAGGCAAAGTAAACCCTGGAGAAAGCTAAGCAGTGACAGGAATGTCCCTCGTTCAGCATCAACTGTAGCTGAGTGGCTAAGGAGAGAGGTGGACCTAAACAAAATGCTGGGGATAGTGTCAATGCTCCTACCATACATATGTCATAAATAACACAGGCCTCTGGAGATAACCTCATGTGACTACTTTTCTGAAAATCAACAAGGTAACCTGGCTACTAGAAAAAAAAAAGAGCTACTTTATGAGCTACTGAACCCATGGAAGATACCAGGTCACTGCTGGCAAAACACAATTCACTTGAAGAATCTTTATCTTCTAGTCAAAAAAAGTCATGTTGAAGAGTTCTGCAGGCACTTTGGTGGAGCTCTTCCTAAGGAAAGTACTAAGAGAGGACTCTCCAAACTGTAGTGGGGAGCACTGAGAGGGAGTAGTTCTTGCAGCACGGAGCCTTACACAAAAACAGCAATGATCACACTATGCTTTCTGCAAGGTTCATGTTACTAAAACACCTTCCAGCCCTGCAGATTGCTTTCTTGCAAAACTCCATTTACGCTTGCTGGGAGAACAGCTGAACCAGGCAGCTTTTGTGGTGAAAAGAGAGGACGAGGTAGGACAAGTTACACAAGGTCACGACTATGCCTCTGCATCAGAATAACTGTCTCTGCGCAGGGTGACAGACCAAGCAATCTGGAGGAACAAGAATCTAACCAAACTGTCACAAAAATCCTGGCCAACCTGACCGAGACAGAAACAAGGCCCTCTCCAATTCAGCCTGGGCCAGGAAGGATTCAGGAAAAGCTCTTGCCTTTCCAAAAAAGACAGAATTGGGAAATGCTGGTAGGTTCAGGAGCTCTCCACCCCAGAGAACAACTGCCCCTTTCACTGAAGTTTATTGCCACTTTATTTCATGCCTAAGGCCATGCTTCTGTATCAAGTTGTGTGCAGAATATCCTAAATTGGCTGCATATAAATATCTTTATTTGAGAATCTAAGTGTGCGTGGAGGGAAGTGTGTACATATGTGCAGACAGGTTTAATCCCTTACTCTTCCAACCCTGTCCCCAGGTTTTCAAAGGACTGAAGAATCTGGAGGGAGCAAGAAAAGGAAAAGTCACCACGGTGAAAGTCCAACAAAGTGCCTACACAGTAAGACTGTACAGTGGAAAAGAGCCAGATGGCCCGTTTGCAGCACAGTCTAACTTATTTGCTTGCTGGAAAGCATTTTCTGTTCTAGTCTATTTTAATTGAGTCCCATCTGCAGTTTCTTCTGTGGCCTTTGCTTGTTCCAGACCATATTAATCACCCTTGTTGCAATTAAATTTATTTTCATCACCCTTAATCCTGCTGTTGTCCTTTTTTTTTTTTNTTTTTTTTTTTTTTTTGGAGGGTGGTGGTTGGGTCATTTTAAGCTTCCTTGTTTCTCAATTTTGGAAGACCTTTAGTGCATATACATATTGTTTCTGGCATCTAATAAAATGCCACTCATTACCTAGAAGATATGCTTGGCAAGAAAGGTATTTCCAAAGACAATATTTCCTTTAAAACTGTGGATATAAAGAGGCTCCTGAACATGAGTCAAAACCAGCACTACTCATTTAGCCTTGGACTCTCTCTCTTCAACTGGTTTTCCATCCCCAGTTTATTTGTCATCAGGAAACAGACCTTAGTTTCTCTAGGACATGTGATCACCTCCATGCATCCTTATTTCAGCACTATTATTTTCAGGCACTGGCACTGGGGACAAAGGGTTTGTTGAGGTCTGAGGAGACACCATCAACCAGCAGGGACATCAGGAGGCTTCTCATGTATGTTCAGACAGCATGTCCCATGCTCTTGTAGGCTTGAGAGTCAAACAGTGGCTTCCCTCTCCCATGTAAAACTACAGACCCTTCCTCTATGATCTCTATGAACAAACACTTTATTGTCCCTCCGTGTGTTCCCAGCCTCTGTGCAGGACTAAGAGCTTTTCTGTTAAAAACCTCAGCCTGGTCCAGGAAATGGGAGGGAAGGAAGGGGGAGGGGGGAAAATGAGTGCGGTGGGGTAAACCAGTTTTATTTCTTCTTCTTCTTCTTTTTTTTTTTTTAAATAAGGCAAACTTTGGAACTGAAATATGGCAATAAATGCACTCCTGTGATTTTTCATGTTTTTTCAGCTGTAAAGAAAATAGGAGAAAATTTCCATTCTGTCTGGCTTCCAAACCATTCTGAGAGTAAAGTCTTTATGTACAGAGCAGCTTGGATGCTGCTCCCGCCTGCTCTGTTTCTGAAACCGTCCCTGGAACAATAAAATCCTTTTTTTCCCCAATCAGAAAGACACATGGCAGTAACTGCTCAGATATTTTGTCATCGAGGGATGCAGTCCTCCACACACTGACAGTCCTGTAGCACTGGCTGCCTGAATTGCTACAGGAGATGGAAAACTGACGGGTCCGAGGCATTCCTTGTGCATAAGGCACAAAACAGAGAACATTTCTTGAAGACTAGGAATAATGTCAGGTTTCTCCTCAAGCCTCAGCTGCTGACTTCCACCCTCAAGCACCCCTGGGTACTGCAAGCATGAGCATGGTCCGACACAGCTCTGCTAACACACGCAGATGATTCTATCAGTGTAGTCCTAAGCCATAACGTGTGGACCTGTGATTTTAGTTCCATTTTCAGTGTCTTTGTGCCTTTTCTTTCAGTTAAAGTGTTGCAGACTGTTGTAATTTGACTGTTTATCTAATTATATTGCACATACACTGCAGGAAAAGCCAAAACACCCAAGAATGTGTGGACTGCTTTCAATAAGCAAGCTGCCACAGGAAATCTTAGCAAAACCTAAACATTCATGTGCTAGGTTCAGTTGGTGATCCAAGCTCAGATGTATGGTCTGGAATAAATGTGCTACTGAACATGAAAAGCTTTATAAGAATTTCTGTCTTTTCTGGTATCTACTACAGGTCGACTCTCATTCTCCCCTGATTTTCAATGATTTTACATTACATCTCCATCAACTTCAGCAGCATCTCTCTCTTTTTATTTTTTTTTTTTCCCTGAGAGATCAGAAGCAAGCTAAGCACACAGGCTCCAGGATAGCAGAAACCCATATCATTGGCCACCCCAAAACTGACATTCCTGCAGGAAAACCAGAACTGTATGTCACTGACAACACACACCCCAGAAATTTTCCTACCCTTCAAGGACAGAGAAGTTGCAAAATGACCATTATGGCAAGCAGATGACAGCTGGAGCCTTTCATGCAATGTGTGGGATCAGCACCAAGTCCTGAGCTGCCATGGCTCCGAGTGTCTGCTCAATATGGAAAGCAAGAGCCACATTCAAACAGCCCCTAGAGCCTCTAAATTCAAGGGAACAATGAGCCTTTGAGGCTAGCTGAAGCTCGCACTCAGAATCCTCTCAACTCCAAGGGGAGAAAAAGAAACTTCTAATGAGCAGTTCATCTCCTTATGAAATAGATGTCTCAGTTGAGTGGTTCAGCCATTTCTCTGTTGGCTACTAAGGGAGCCTGGAGCACTGCTAGGCATATAACTTTTAGAGATGGGAAGGAGATATGCACATCATAAAGCCTCCTTATACCATATTTTTAATGTACAACAGTGGGATGTAATTGGAATCTATCCCTTCACTTCAGATAGTAAGGAAGAATTTAATCTACAGAGAAGTGATGGGATTTGGAAATCTCTTTCCTCTGGGATATGCTGTCTCTGGGGATGTCAATCACCCATCATGCTCCTTTGGTAGTAAGAGGCAGATAAACAATTACATCCCAGGGAAACAAAGTAACAATCTACACTTGTTTTCTGGAGCTGCTGTCAGCCCTGAGCAGAACTTTCCTACACACAGGAAGGAAACCCTCCAAAACACAAAGAAGAGAAACCAAATCCTCCCTGGATGTCAGGTGTGAAGATGGCAGCTTTGGGCCGTGATCCAAGGAAGTCAAGAACAAGCCCTTCAAGAGACAACTTTTCCTATCCAAATGCACTGGCTTGCTATAAAATCCACTGAGACATAGGAATCCGTTGTTTCTGTGCACCTAGGATCTGAGCTACCTGAGCTCAGCATAGAGCAGGAGGAAAAGAAGCTTGACAGACCTGGAAACCCTCTTTCCATTAACTTGGTAAGGCCTCTCTAAATCACCACATAACTACCTGCTACAAGTAGGCATCAGCTAAACATGCAGGTAGGTCCTCTGCAGATACTGAGAGAGCTCATGTAGGACATGTAAAGCTCAGCTGACTGACAGCAGCTGCTTGCCCCAGCTGGGGGACAGCCCATTACTCTGCTGGAGTGTGAGAATGATGCACAGGCTGTGCAGGGGATTTTCACTTGTACAGATTTTGACTTTTCACTTGTTTCATGAGCAGGTTGAGATCTCATTTGTGCAAGGAAGCAGCCTTAAAAATGAGAAAATATCGTTCTCTGGCTACAGAACAAGATGGGAACATGACTGCAGAGAATCAAATCTCTGCAGTGCTTCCATGATGACAGAAGATTCATGGACAGCTTCTGCCTTGCATCACATCTGCTCTGACCCAGCTCAGCCCATGAGAAGGCTGGTTTTCCAGAAATCCACAACACTTTTGAAACCATGCATGGAGACCCAAGTCTTCACTGACTTTTCTAGATACTGCTGAAATCTGGTATCTGTTAATACTCTACTACCCAAAATTGCCTTGGATGCAACATATGGACTCCTAAGAAATGTGGTGTGAAAGTTCACTGGGACTGGAAGAAACAGCCTGAAATTGATCCCAGTCAGCTTCACAATGGTAAAGATTTTTCCTCTTGCAGTATTCTAGATAGACAGAATACATCACACTGACTTGGAAAAGTAAAACAAATATAGACTGAAGGTGAGAGATACAAGACCATGTGCATAGCTGTAGAGCCTCTAATTATAGATATTTGGGTCATGCTAATGACACAGTGTGTGAAGACATTTCTGGTTGGTATCAGTCATACGTAATATTGTGCATAGCCTTGGCTTGTATTAATGTCCCTTCATGTAAACAGGCACCTCTTAGATACCAAGACTTCAGCAACTTCTTGCTAAGGACACCTTCTACAGATACGTTGCATGCATCATGCTGCACCACAATCTTTGGTGAGGCCGTCCATTCTGGAAATACACACAGCTGATAGTACTGACCATCCTCACACTGCCACAGCCTGGACACAAAAGAGTTAGGTGAGCAATCACACCCGATCTGCTCTTTGCATTACCAAGGATAGCATGCTGCCAGTGCTTAACAGCAGTAAATGAAATCTTCCATCCAGACTGGAGGAAGAGCTTCCAGCTTCATCACAGTCTCACTATCTGCCTCCTTTTGCTCCCCATTTTCTCTTTCCAGAGTTGGCACCTGAAAGTTTTCTCTGCATTAATTCCAGACATTGTGTAAACACTGTGCTTAGATTCACCTAAATGAGGCTGTTTCAGCCTGAGCTTTCCTCCCAAGTAGGTTTCCTGTCTCATAAATTCAAGACATGCACAGTTTAGTTTTGCTAGGAAGATGGAGTCTTGACTCAGTCCTCCCTTTGGGATGACCTGGAAGACAAAAGGATGAATGGTATGGGAGATGGCCTGGGGCTTTCTGTTTACTGGCTGGAGAGGGGGGAGACATCCTGCCATGTGCTGTTCTGGAGGTAGTGCCAGTGGTCCAAGCAAATGCTACTGCTTGCCATAAATAATCTGCAAGATTTGAAATCTACCAGTCTCTTGGCAGTTTTTCTCTTCATAGACCCAGAAGATGTAGAATCTTTTCCTACTGAGTAGATTGCTGGCATTTTCAGTGGAGAAGCAAGGGATTACTACTTTCTCCTGTTTCCAGATGTTCAATCTATTTGTGACTCCTTAGAAGGGCACATGTGTATCAAATGCTCACAGGCACTCCTTGTGCAGACAATCAAAGAGTCTTCTAGAAGAAAAAGAGCTTTTCCTCTTTGGTTCACAAGCCTCTAGTCACTAGGACTTCAGATATTTTTTTCTGGCAGCAACATGGACCCCAAAAGATAATCCAAGTGTGAGTTTTGCTACTGCTGCTGAAGGATCTCACACACTTTGGTATCTGAAGAAAGGTCTTTACCAAAATATTGGAATAGGTTTTCAGCAGAGTTATCTGCCGTCTGGGTCTGATATGATGAACTTCAGCTCTGGAGGCACTGGGCTGGCTTTGCCTTCTAGTTTGTGGAGAGAGTACACAGTACAAGCAGAGACCACAGACTTCACATTCAGACTATAATGAGGGCTTTGCTGCCTTGGCTGTGTTGAGGAGCGCTGTCCTACTTCTCAGTTTCCTCTGCCAGCAAACTTCTGACAACTAGACTGAGCACAAAACAGCCATGCCAGCTTGTACTAATCTAGGAGATTGAATGGCACAGGAAGGATTAAGAAAGAGAAGCAGCTTTTCACTCTCGTCTCTCGTTCTAGGAAAGCTTAATCAATGGCTGGGCATTGCACCCCCTGAAACTGCCTCATGCATGACAGCAGGAGAATGGATTGCTGTCTCCTCTCATTTCCTCCTAGATCAGCTCTCCCAGCCCACTTTGTCCACCTCTTGACAGTTTTAGCAGTGTTGGAAGATCATGTGGACATTGGACAATGCGCTCCCCATTGCCTTCCTTCCAGGGACTGAGTCCCTCAGCCGGCAGGTGCTGAGCAGGGGCAGTTGTCTGGCTGTACAAACCAGGGGCTTTCCTGTCACTGTGTGGAGGGTTTAAGGCCCTGTTAAAATCTCATCGGGCTATCTATTTTTTCAGTTTTTTCCTGTATATTCATCCTCAGTCATTTCCCCAGCCAATGCCATCTCATGGCACATGGTAGCCCTGCATCCCTGTACAATTCCTTCCTTTTTTTGTGTGTGCTCAAACTATTAACGTACCAGGAGATCGTTCTGGCATTCAGTGCCCTCTTCCCTCTTAGCCAACACACACAGTGTGTATTTAACCCAATTTAACTGGCTCAGTCAGTAAGTTCCCTGTTTATTTTAATATGGCTCCATTCCTTTTGGGGGACAGAGGTATCTCAAAGTGCAATCAACTGCCCTGTCCTGCGTTAGTTGTTCCAAGGGGATTTCACCATGTTGGGAACACTGAGGGATGCTCAGGTCTCCTTGTTAGAGGAGTGGTCCCATTGGGCACAGACACTCATCCGCTGCTCCTGTTCACTTGTCAAGACACTTTATCCAAACAGTAATTCCTGCCTTTTGTTCAGCCTGTTCTTTTCTTCTTGGGAAGAAACCAATGGGGACTCCAGGCAGAAAATAAATCTACCTCTTGTTTTTTTCTAATATAGCAATGCTTTTGAACCAAGCCAAATTGTGCAGCAGAAAACAAAGCAGGACAAGAAAGAAGATAATGACAAAGTAGCTCACAGACAAACAAGCTTGTTTTGCGTTTGCCACAGAGAAAGACCATCCATCAGAGACCTCAAAAGCTTTAAAGTGTTACTTTTTGAGACTGGCAGGGAGCTTGAAAGGAAGGAACAAGGTGATGGAAAAGATGCCTAAGAAATTGTTCTCTTCTAGCCACTGGCCCCTCCACAAAGGTGGATGTCAGTCTCTGGGTGATGTTCTCATCCATCCAGAAGAAAATATAACGGGATCCCTCAGCGTAGGAGAGGGAATAATTGGCATAAGGGTTTCAGTCCCCTAGCTGAGATTTCCATTTTGGGTCAGACTGAAACTTCCTCAAGAAAACCCTTCAAAAAACCACTTTCGGAAACAAGCAAAAAATGTACAAGGATAAATTTTTGACTATATGAGACCCATTGTTAAATCCAAAACTCAATCACAGCCTTTTGCTTTTTACGGAAGGAGATGACAGTGTCTTCACAGAACTCTGCCCACACTGAAAGATCTGTTCCCTTCAAACACGTGGTGAAACTAGGCTGAAGAACAGAAAAACTGCACTTGAAAAACAGCCAAACTCTTTGACCTGCATGTATGTTATGTATATAGAGAGCTTTCTCTCTACATATACATGAATTTATAAATGGGCTTAGGTATGGTATTACTTAGGAAGCAACTGTGACGATGTGACATTGAAAGAGAGAGCAAGATGGAGACAATTAGCCTCTCCAAAATTAGTTTCGGTCTAGGGTCAGTGAATGCATATGAACAATCTTTTCATTGCAGCTCAGATCTCAGGGCTCCACTGAATTACCCCACCACGGTCAGGCAACGGTCCCTGCCCTAAAGATCTTGCAAGCTAGAAAGTATGCTGCTGACCAAGCCTAGACAGCACAAATGTGAATTTGGGGAGGCCATGGGAATCCCGAATAAGAGCAAGGCTCTTACATGAAATATAAAGTTGTTCTGTGAGGTGTAGATTGTGAGGGGAAAGAAATTTAATCTTAACATATGCCACAGATATTTGGAGAGCCACTGCTGCTAAACCCAAATCTACAGTTTGCTAAACAAAGTCCATATGTCATACCTTCAAAAAGAGAAAGCAAGGTATGGAATAAACCAAAATAGCAATTACATGGGTATATGAAGCTTTCTGAGAAGCAAATAAATTTCTGTGTTTGAGATGTGGTTGTGGGAGAGTGCCAAAAAGTTGCCCAGCATTTGGTGAAGCGTGTTGTAAGGACAACAGAAAATGTTGTTTCTCCAGAGTTACATGGAACAGTTTAAAACCAACAGTGCCCACATTTTGAGGAACAGAAAGGCACCAACACAGATCCCGTTGTAGGCAAAATAACTGCCTAGCAAAGTGTTTCAAACCAGTAAATATGCTCCAGCATTGGTGGAGGAGATGTGGGCTTTAAAATGGCTCCTGGAGCATGCTGCAGTGGTATTTCAACTCAGACACATGACGCTAGCACAAGAAATGGTATAAAAGTAAAATTTGTTTTATACTGTTGGCATAAAAGACCAATTCAAAGGCAAGTAATAATTATGATCTATTTTAACCAAACCAATTATTCCAATAAGGTGGGCAGGTAAATTATTTGGTGGCCAGATCCAGTTACCACTGGACTCAGTAGAAAAGATGCCATTTACCTCTGAGGTTAGGAATATTAAGCCCGAGTTCTGGTATTAAAACCTAGTCTAGACAAGTAACTGCTTGCATGTCCCTAACAGACAGCAGGAGAGGTCTCAAAAGGAAGCCTAAATCCCCACAAGTTTGTACAGAGCACTCCATTTTCAGACAGAAGAAGAATTAATTCCATAAGACAATATAGCAAGGAAAATCCTGTTTGGCTTTTACACACAGTATGAGAACTGGATTTAATAACATAACATTTGGGTACTGTCACAGAGCAGTCTGCAGATCATGGTAATTCCATAGCTGCAACTAAAAAGCCGTCACAACATTAATGCCCATTGATCCACACCATTTAAATAAAGCACACAATGGGAGTAATCCTCAGGAAAACAACTTGACAGCTAAATGTTCAAAACAAAAATATTCTCTAACATTTAGGATGAGCATTCCTGCAAACATGGTTGAATGAGTCATACTTTAAGCCAATGATTTTTAATGGAAGAGCATACGGAGAAGGTGAGATGCTACAGCTGATATTTGTTCTGGCCCTCAAAGACTGGTCCATGCAGACCCCAGGCTTGTCCAGCCTCTTGAACCACCTGTGCAGCACTGTCAGTGTTCAAAAGCCATGTCGGACATCTTCTCCTCTTAGGCTGTGTGCTCTGTGCTTGCTTTCTGAAAGATGCAGTGCAATCTCCTCCTGATCATAAGGGTGCCATAGAAGAGAACAAAAAGTATAAGCAAGTATTTGTGGAGCAAGAGAAACAAGCCCCACTGGTTGTTAGCAAAATAAGCAGATCGCTTCTAACTGGGCTTTAAAAGATCTGGAACACAAGTTTTGATACAATAACAAAAGACACAGTGCACTCTTGTGAGATACGGTGAGATTTCTGGGAATGTCAAAATTGTTTAGTAAAACTTGGATAGGCTGCCAAATTGTCCACAGTATTTCAGAATTTAAACTTGCAAATGTATGAGTGAGGCCCCTAATGGAATTTGCAGAAGTGCCTCTCTGTCTTTGGGTATTCTGCTGCTTCTGCAAAACGTGGCCTAAGGTCCTTAAAGCAACTTCTGCAAAAAGACATAATTTTATAAGGGAGATGAATTAAATCAGCTATCTGCGTGACTAATGACCCTGATACCCAATCAGTTTCGAAATATTATTGTTTAATTACACCAACATGATGAAAGAGACATCTCTGATGGATGAGGCACCACAGGTCTACAGAAAAACCATCAGCTGCATTTACAATTGTAGAACAGAGAGCAAGCCTGTTGGAGAATAGAAGAAATTGGAAATTGGAAATAAACTGTGCCAGGATTGAAGAGAAGGTGCCAACCAACCTATTTGAGTGTCTTCACTTTCACCAATGCATGGGATGGTAGCATGAATAAAGCTTCAGCATTACTCTGAGACTGCAGTATGAGAAAGATCTTTCCATTTTAAGCATGAGCAAATCCAACCTTCTTGCCTTGGACACTAGACTGATTCTGAAGCTACTGAAACACCCTCACTCCAACCACACATGAACAGCTGAGCTGCCATGGAGCAAGGCGAGCAGGAGGCTTTAGCACATAGGAAAGAAAGGGCTGAGCACAATATCCCCAAAGTACGTGGGTTTATGTTGGTCTGATGTGCTTCTTCAAAGTAGGAAGCCAGTGACAATTGTATGAAACTGGTCAAAACCAGAGCAGAAGTGGGGTGGCCTGTGTGGATTGAAAAGCTGGAAAATGGGTTTATGTGAGCCAAAACCCATTTATTTTCCAGCATTCTTAGCTGCTCATGGAGATACCACCTCTGCCTGCAATCCTTACCTTGTCTAAAGGAGAACATCTAGTAGAGCTAGCAGAAGGAAGGACAGAAGGTTATTAACTCTTTGAAATTGAGTCTCTAGGGGAAAATACATAGTTTCCCTAATGGAGAATGTAGATGAAGACTGAGGGACACGTTCTCTTATTTCTTCAAGGGGAATGTCACCAGATACTGTCAATAAGACTGAGCTGGCTGCCACCTGGCTAAGCCCCATGTCATGGCAGCATGATGTCCAGCAGAGGACAACCAGCCCAAGAACTTATCTCACTTCTCAGGAAGATTTTGCAGTCCACATTGAACTCAGTGCTATCTTGGTTGGAGTGGTGATAGGTGTGTTAGTGAGAGCTGGAAGAACAGCTTTGAAGATGAACTGAAGTTAAGATCTTGGTTGACTCTGAGATCTTCATGCCTGTAACCAGCTTGCCTGGATACAGCAAGCGAATGGCCTGAAAGAAGATTCACATACTTCAGAAAGATGTCAAGGAAAGTTCGAGTGCTTATCAGTGTACTCATACAGGAATAATTACACAGATGAAATACGTACAACACTACAGGGTTCTGGAGTCTCAGGGGCACACTGGGGTAGGTCTGAAGCATTTCAAAATGCTGGTCAGCTTCAGACCTGAACAATAAAGGCAATGAAGACCCTTCTGTCCTCTGCTAAACACACCTCAACTTTGTCGGTGGCACTGAATCATTTCATGCTGTCCTGTAACAGGCAGGAAACCACACATTGACACCAAGGGTATTTTTTAGGAGGCAAACTGCAGGGAATCTGAGAATTGTGAAGGTACAAGAATTTTGCCCTGTCTCTGGCAAAATGGCTTGTAATCTTGAAGGATACCAGGAAGGGTCAGGATACCATGGACCAGCTGGACAAGCAAAGGGGTGACCCCTTTTCCCTGCTGGCAGGGAGAGGTCCAGCTCTGCAGCTGCTGAGCACCCTGTTTTTTTGAGAGAAGGCCCAAGCAGCAGTGATGAAGGGCTGGGCTGGGAGCCCAGTGTCCTCCACCACACAGCCCTGCTGTGTCAGCTAATGCCAGCGTCGTAGGCAGTATTCACAGACCAAGTACCCTGCAGTCTGATGGTATCATTCACATATCAGTTACTACAAGGCAGCAGGGTATTATTTATACAATAAGTGCTATACAAAACAGCAGGGTAATATTTAGAGGGCAAATACTATGGAGAGGAAGGCTGCAATTTGTTCTGCAGCAGCAGGATGTTCTGTGTACTCCAAAGTACCAAGCAGGATTAGGGTGACACTTACATGCCAACTACAGTATGAGGACAGGATATTATTTAAACCCCAGATACAATGGTAGGGAAAGAGTACTATTTACTAACCAGATTGAATGCAATAGCAGCAGTGGCAGTAGCTGCACAGTATAATTTACAACAGAGGAAAAGTCATCATTTGCAGACCGGTTATTACAGAATGGAAGGGTATTCGTTATGGTGCAGCACTGAAGTATTACTTTGAAGGCAAGCGCTATAGAGGTACAGGGTATTATTTATACACCGAACACCATAGAAACTATTTTTCTGGGATAATAGTGACAGTTAATCATTTACGTGAAAGCCATCCTGTAATTTCCAATATGTGAACTACGTGATTATTTCAACCTTGAAACTGTGGTACAGATGATGTAATGTTAATTACACTTAGATCTACAGCTGCTGTACCACAGGAGTGCTAAGCCAGAATAATCTTCTGAAGTCAATAGATTTGTGCCAGCAAAGCTACTGAATCTGCCCCTGCCCTGTGCAAAGCCTGTGGTGCTCAGGGATTTCCAGGGATGTGGCAGAGTGTTTATCCCTTACCCAGTGCAGGATCCCAGCTGGAGCAGCAGGTTTTGCTGTGGATTACAGGCTATTCAATCCCTAGCGCAGCGGCTGCTCTCCCAGTGGAGGTATGAATGATGGATGGGAGCTCCAGCTGGAAGGGATCAGCACGCTCATTTTCACCTGTTTATCAGATGCTGGCATCTGCATTTTCTTCACACACCTTTTTCCTCCAGTCTGGGATCTAACCTCAGCCAGGAGATGCTGCCTGGTTACTTCTTGTTAGTTTCCCCTGTGGAATTTTCCCACTGTCAAATGATGCCTTTTAAAATTTCTTGCCTATTAAGTCAAATCTGTATCTTCTGCAGCCATCACAGACTATTCCTTCCACTCTTCAGTGGCTTTCTATGCTACTGCTAATAAAGTGTCCAAGTCCTCTGCCCAGTGCTCACCAAGGGCATTTGAGAAGCCAAAGGCACATGGAAATTGCCAGACCGGAAGAAACCAGTGGTGTATCCAGACCAGTATCCTGTCTTGGACAAGACCTCTATCACCAGCTTCAGAGCAAAGTTCTCATCATCAAAAAAATAAGGAATAAATTGCTGAAGAGGAAGTTTCTTTTTAACACCAGGCATTTAGTGGTTACATTATGCCTTGAAGCATGAGTATTTACATTCCATATTCTCCTGCTAATGTAAGCTAGGTTTATTGAGCATGGCTTAATAGACAGTTTTACTCCTCTCAGGCCTAACCCGTGAGCTCTACCCTGCCAGAAGACATTTCCTGTCCTGATTGCTTTGCCCCTATGATACGACATTGTTGCTCTTGCAGATGCCCTTTTGTCTTGTGTTGCCCAAAGTGGCCTCTGATGAAGTGCCCTTCCTCTGGGATTCTACCCATAGCTGGGCATAGAGCAAGGCTGGGTTGAGCTGCTTCCACCCCTGTGCAGCACCAAGGTGCATCAGAAGGTCCCTGGCTCCCAGGTGGTTCCCTGGTAATGTGGTGGTAACCAGGACTATCCCTGTGTTCAAGGTTCACATGGGTTTCCACTAACTGTAATAATGAGTACGGCTTCCAGGTCAAACAGCACAGACCTGCCTTTCCTGGGACATCCCATTAGCCAAGTTCTTCACAGCAATCACGTCTCCTTTCTGTGACAAGCCTCCACAATCTCAGGACAAGATGATAAGCTGGAGGGAACGGAACAGTGAGGTAGGACTCTTCACCTGAGTCAGTTTTGGGTCTCTCTCAAAGCTCCTCTATTTCAACCGACCCATGTGTCGTCTGGCTTGCACTGGGGTTTGTAGAAAAGCCATGAATTGCCATGCCTTGGTTGAAATAAAGAGCAACTACAAAGGTAAAAACCCAGATGATTATGCTTGTCAGATGTCTCCCATTCCCCCTCTTTCATCTCTTGCTCTCTTCTCTCAGCAGAGACCTTTCTGTGGCCTCTGCTCTGTCCTCCCCTCCAGCTCTCAAGCACAGCAAGGTTTCCTCCTCAGAAAGTCTCAGGGAAAGGCAGAGCCATGGAAACTGTCAGGCAAAGCCAGCTCCCAGACTGCTTCCATGCAGCTTATACAGCAAGAATGAGGACCTGGTGGTTTCTGGACTTAGCTGCATGGCCAAGGTGCTCAAGTCACATAATTTCCCTTATCCTTGCTTGGTTGCAGGGGCAGCAACATGGCTCCAGCTGCCTCTGTCAATGGGATGAAGGCATCAGGATCATCAGACAACTAAAGGTGATTGCATAGCGGCTGGGTTTGTAAAGCAGGGGAAGGAAATCGAAATGAGGTGGTCCATAGGGCTACTACTTATCATTGCAGGGCGTTTCAATAGCTAAAGCACATAGAGGGTCTTGGGGTACCCAAATAGAATTATTCTGGTACTTCTCATCCTTCCCCCCACCTTTCTGCTCTCTGGTCTGTGCGGAGCAGCCACCAGGGAGGGGGGATATCATGCAAGGGAGAAATGGAAATTTCTATTAGAAAGGGAAAGCCCAACGAAGAATCCATGGAGGAAAAAAAATCTCAGTGTGAAGCGTCCCAAAAAAGGCCGCGCAGGTAGCCTGACAAAATCCCCTGCCTATTCATCAGGCCAACAAAAAGCGTCTTTAGATTTATACTGTGAGTCTATTGAGAGGGAGGGGAGGGAAGGCAGCGCTCACACCCCTGCCCTTGTGCACACAGGCGGAGCCCGCAGACCTGCCCCGCACACACAGGCTGAGCTGTTCTGTCCCCTCACAAGGAAGCACTGAGTTTTTAAAAGTAAACTGTAAGGTTTCCGTTGTTGCACTGGGCTCAAGTATTTTTTTTTTTTTTTTTTTTTAATATATAACAGCTCCCTCTCTTTGCTGTCTCACTCTTTAAACAGCCCCGGCTGCTCTGGGCTGCTCGGCAGCCGTCGCATGCTGGCTCCGTATGTGGTCCAGGCCCATTTATGAACATGGCTTTTGTTGCTGCTGCTGGGAAGCTGCCTGAGAACAGCACACACAGCCCGGCTTGTTTCACACATGGAGGCTGTAGCGGGTTCGGGGGGGGGAAAGGAGGAGGAGAAGGAGGAGGAGGAGAGCAGCTTGGGGAAGGTTGTCTTGTGGTAGAGCAGCCGTCCCACTGCCGGCCAGGGAAAGGGGGAAGCGAGGGGATGGAGGAAGGTGGCGGTAGAAAAGATGTCTCAGGCAGCTAAGAAAGGTCCTGTTGATTTTTAAAATGGGACCAGTTGGCCCTCCATCAGCCTGTGTTCCCACTAGGTGTAAGACAGCAAGGGAAGGCAACGAAGTCACTGGATCTGTGCAACTTACGTTTGCAGAGGATCTGCCCCAGAGGGAGAAGAGAAAAGACCAATAATGGAGTGGATTTTGGAGTCCCCAGGGTTTCTGATCATTATGTGCATCCCCAGGTGGTACCAGAGCACTGAACAACAATCTGATCTCTCTTCATTTACACATTCATTCATTCATTCCTTTCTTTTAAGTGATACCATCCATCCTCTTCTCTTCTAAAATCCTTAATTGTCCTCTCTAATTAGGTAGTATTTACAGTGATAAGTTGCTGTTTGTTGTGACAGTGCTAAGTCTGATGAATTTTATTTAATATCCCCTTCTCCTTAGGAAGTTTTTCCTCTGTCTCTTTCACTCCCTCAATTTTCTGTCTCGTTGGCATTCTTCACCCATCCATCCTCAGCCCTCGTGCTGCTGTCAAGCCCTGCTACTTACTGTACATGGAGGTGATTATAGGAAACATTAAACAGCAGTTCAAGTGGAACAGATGGAGTTTTCTCCCAAAGACTGTTCAGGCTGCTGAGAGCACTCAGCCAGCACGGTTACCTCTCCAGCCCTCACCCTTGGCCCTGTCCAGCTATGGTGGGAGGCGATGCCTCCCCTGTCTGTGCTCTGACAGCAACTCGAAACAACTCAGAGAGAGGCAACATCTCCCCTTTGACCTATCAGGCAGATACTGTGTCTTGAAGCCAGCAGGAAAATATAACATCAAACAACCAAAGCAAAGAAACGAATAGCTCAGCTTCCAAAAGCGAGCAGGATTGCCATCCTTTGCAGGATCTGAAAACCCACCAACTCAGCCTCCAAACCACTGGCCCCTCTACCCAGCCAACATCCTTTATCGCGGGCTTATAGATGAAAGCCAAATGTTAAAAAATTCCTCTCTCCCAACTATTTCATTGTGGGATGTTTCCCCCTTTCCACATCTGGCAAAGTTATTTTAGAAAGCTAGGAAAGTTTTTCAAACTGGAGATTTTTGGCCAAGCAACTCAAAAAGGAAAGGTTAAAAAGCATGATTTCTGCTATATGCAGAGGGTTACTTAGTACAAAGTTTAAATGAGAAGTCTTAAAAAGTAGTATATGAACAAAAAGAAGAAATTTCTGGTAGAGATTCTGAAAAATAAAACCTTTTTTTGCTTTGCCCACTTCTGCAGAAGAGCTCAGCTCCCTGCAAACTTTTGCTAAAAATATGCTTCATCTGTGAATGGATTCGGAAAGAGGGCAGGTACTGAGTAACGCCCGAAGCAGCTAACTGGAACTAGCCCAGGAGGCTCTGCCAACCGCCGGTCCCTGCCATCCTCACGCAAGGGGAGCACGCTGTCAAACCCTCCAGCATCCAGGCTCTTTTCATTCTCTTTCTGAACTTGCCAGCCCCTACAGAGCTTAACACCCCTCCAGCTCAGAGATCACCCTTTGCCTTCCCTGTATCAAAGCAATGACACCAATGAAAGCAATAATCATGAGAAATTCTGTACCCATTTAGGACACCTGTAACAAATCAGTACGACGGCAGCCTCCTTCCCCAGTGCTCAGAATCAGGATCAGACACATCATCTGGGCTTGAGAAGTAGCTGAAATCCATCACAAAGAAACACCGATGGGTTGGAGGGCCTTTTGGGGAGGGAGAACAGGGAGAACCCTGTCTCTGCTCTCCCACCTCGTGGTTTTGGCTACAGGATCTCTTAATCCAGTGGCTTTGCTTTCCCTCCCTTCTCCAAGCCAACTGACAAACTTGACACACAGCTGTTGCCTCTGGCTGTAGGTTTGCTCCCTGTAATGGGTGGGTTGTTGGTGAGGACCATCACACCGAGAGGCACTTCAGGCACAGGCTCCCCTCTCCCAGCAGCGCTGCTTGCAGAAGGGAAACTCTGCGGAGAAGCTCAGTCTCAATCAGTTTACAACTTTTCTCACATTTCTCTGCACAGGGAAACAACCAATCCTCTGATTGAGAGCCTGCATCTTTAGAGCACTGAGGAATGAAGCAGGAAAGTTAAGGAAAAGATACCAAGGAGAGAGTAGGGAGGAAAGTGCAGTACGTTACCTTTAACAGTTCAGTGCAGTGCTTCCAGAATCTAAGTCCCATACACCTGGCAGAGAAAGGAGGTGTTCTTCAGTGTTCAAGAAGGAAAGAGCTTGCCACTTCTTGCTATTACTGTAGGTTTTCTTCACAATCTCCAGATGAGTTTTTACTGCCTTTTTTTTTTCTTCCTTGGTTCCCCAGAAGAAATCAAAATTCCCTGTGTGGTATTTCAGGTCCTTTCAGGCAGTGGCAGCAGCAGCAGGCTCAAAGAGTAAGTACTGTGTGTGAATGGCAAAAAAAGAGAGAGAGGGCTTCAGACCACATTAGCTGCCACTGGCTGCAAGAGAGACCATCAAACTCCTGTCAGCCTCCTTAGATACCTCTTGAAGAGCTGGCAAACTAAGTGTATTGGATCCTCCTCTGGATTTTAGAGTAAAGGTAGGCAGGCATCCAGGGGGCAGGGGGAAATAGGAGGGCTTAAGGACAGAAAAGGAAGCCCAGCCTCTTGGAAAGAGGGAAAAAAAAAATCTAACCCAGAAAAGAAAAGAAAGGGGGGAAAAAAGCATTACCAAAAAAATACTGTAAATGGAGAAAGCTGAATGGGGAGTGGGGGATTAAATTTAGCCCTCTGGTTTGGAAGCAAACTGGCTGGAGCACCACAAGTGGTTGAGAGAGAAGAAATAGTTCATGTAATAAAAAGAGAACGTGGTTTATACAAACTAAAATAAAATGAAGCTAATTAAGGAACCTGAGCAAAGTATGTGTGTCTGCAATGCAGTCAATATCACTGCAGTCTGAGTAGAAATGAGCAGACTTTCTGGGAAGCCCGAAGAGAGCAGTAAACAGGAAAGTTTAGGGAACTCTCTTGCTCAGTTCCTCTGTCTGCTGCAGAGGAAGAAGCAGGTGATGGCAGTGGAGCTGCCGTGGAGAAAGGGAAGGGATGCTCAGCATTAGGAAATGGAAAGCACCTGGGGCATCAGTAACTGATATAAAGGCAGAGAAAGGAGGCTGTTGGGAGTGAATTTGTCTGAAAGTTAAGTGGGGTGGACTGGGGAAAAACACAGAGCCTGTGAACACCTAGGAATGATGGAGACTGAAGTGACCACCACAGAACTTTGAGGACGACTCCATAGCTGAATCCTTGGCAGCTCTGGTACTGTGAGAAAGTGTTAATAGGCTGTAATGTCTTTTGAATTTGTTTTTCTGTGGGGGATGTTGGTACATTTGAGTGCGAGAAAAAGCTGGGCTTGAGGAGGAGGGAATGAATCTGTGGGCCCAGCTGCAGGCCAATACTTTGGCCTCTGAGGGGGCCAAATGGCAGCTGGCGGGAGGTTGGAAACTGCTGAGATTTTCCCAGTTGAGAATACCTCCTCTGGTTGAAAAACCTGTGTGCTTCTGTGGTGAAATATCATGGTGGACAGAGATCTTGGTTTTGAAGAGCCCCAGCCTTTCAAGAAGGCCCCAGCTCAGGCTGAGAATGTTCACACTGTGACTCAGTCTTTTCCCCTTCCTGTTCATCACCATTTCAGCTGCTAAGAGATCTCCAAGAGATCAAGGTGGGGTGATCCTGAGTGTGGAAATGCAACTGTATGATGCTGTCTGGGTAGTGACTACTCTTCACAGCTCCTTGGTGAAGGTACCTCCACTGCAGGAGAGTGAATAGCTTCAGCTGAAGGGAAAGCCTTTGTTCAGGCTGTGTCATGGGTTACCAGAGACAACAGCAGGAGACACAGAGATGAAGGATTTTGTAGGTCAAATTTTATCAAGTCCTAAGAGCCTACTTTCTGCATTGCTGTTCCTGTAGGAAAGAGGGAAAAGTTTTTAAAGCCCTTAGTTCTTAAAGAGTTTTTCAAAGGTGGGAAACCCTCTGGATTTAAGAAGGAGAGATGTTTTCCCTAACATGGAAAACAGCATCACCAGCCTAAAGTAAAGGTAAAACTTGAAACTGAGTGCAGGGAGGTCCTCCTGTGCCTTCCTTGCACCCAAGCCACAAGCCTGCCCTCAGCCTCTCTCCCTCCAGCTCTTTTTATATAATCTTGAATATCTACACTTCCTTCTCTCTTCCCAACACCCTTCTTTGCTTTCTGGCTTATGATATAATAGTTTCTCCCCTCTTGATGAATTATTTTGATCCCATGCCTCATTTCAAAGCTTGCTTCCTTGACTGTCTCACTTTTAAACCTGAGGCTCATAACCCTTCCGCCAGTGTTCATGCCCTCTCGTGAGAGCCGTGCATCCATCATTCTGACAGGTAATGCTCCCAGATCACAGAGCATGGAGACTCGCCTCTTCTCATGAGTACCTTATTTCGTCTTAGAGATTCAAGACCAGATCTTAGTTGTGAATCTCCCCCTGGGATCATCACCCTTTTTTCAGCGTGAAGCACTAGATATTAATTCAAAAACTTTCAAGGTACCCTTATGTTAGAAGTCAAAAGGGCAGTGAAGGAAAGCTTCACAACCAGTAGAAAGGACAGCACATTTACAGCCCCATCTGAAACTCTTAGTTTTTATTTCCCCCACCTCACACGCCTTTCAATGTGTAAGTGTTTTACCTGTCCATATAAAATTTAATTCCCCATCTGCTGAGGTCAAGTGGGGGCCTTCCCCTCTACTCAAGGGTCATTGGATCCATCACAGGGCTGCCATTACCTCCAGAGATGGACAGAGTGGCACAGGCTGTGCTGGAGCATCATCTGCCTTCCCTCCTTACTTGCTAGGCTGTCTCTGCCCTGGGCAGCTGTAGCAATGAGAAAGGACAGGCAAAACATGCTTCAGATGGGGCATGGCACCTCATGCTTTAGGTAGGACTCTGTGTTTCCAGCTAGGGATAAAAAGCACATAGGAGCTATAAAATGTGAGCTGACTGATTTTGTTCAGGCTCATGTACGTGAGAGACTCTGAAACATCTCATGCCGAACTGCAGCCCTTTTTCCCTGTAACATAAAGACCTTTTGGGAAATGTATATGTTTAGTTGTTTTGCTGTGGAATAACTGAGTCCTCTGTACCCTCTGCTGCTACTGTGGTTTGGCGAAGAAAACCCCATTTAAACCTTCTGTGCGTTTAAGCCAGGGAACAGAGAAAATTCCACTTTGGATCTGACCAGCTAGGAAAATGTGATGCTCCACACAAAGTGGTTTCTTGGCAACTTCAGGAAAGGGGTAGAAACTACTCAGTACCTGCTGACTGTCCCAGTTTTTTTGTCTGCATCAGGAACGATTGGAAAAACAGCTAAATACGTTCAAAGAAATTGTGATTCATGAACTGCTCTTGTGTTTGTTTGTTTTTTAAGCTAAGGAGAGGCCAGGTCAGAAAAAGTCACATAGATGGCTTTTGTTTTTTGTTTAAAGCAGGGAAGCAGCAATTCATAGCTCTCTGAAATACAGGTAACACATTGCAAAAGTGCTTACAGTTGGGTAAGATTTTTACATGTCATTATAAAGTTCAAAGGAGGCTTGTGTCTATTCCCAGTGAAGTTTCACCTTCAGGGAGTGCAAATATTTCAACAGAGAACAAACCCTGTGGCCTAGGAAGAGTGGATAATAGCTTTGCCATGAAAACTATTGAACATCCAGAATTTTTATGGTGGAAGCAGTCACTGAATGAAAATGGGCAGAAGAGGGAAAAATACCAGACAGAAAAAGGTTGTATCTGTTAAGGTGACAGTTGCAGTTTTCTAAAAGCGATGAAAGGCAGGCTTGGGTTGCTTTCCAGCCAAGAAAAGGGGGGAAAAAAACAGAAATAAAATGAATAGTAGAATAAAGAGCAAAAACCTCAAATTTCTTTAAAAAATTGTGCAAATCAAACCACTCACTGTTGTGAACTACTGCTCCTTCTCTGCAACTACCAGTGCAGCAATCTCATCACTCTCAGCTCAAACCTTTGTCTCACTCTTGGGATGAGAAGGAGGGGTTTATGTCTCTAAAAACAGTTATCATTCCTAGAATTATTGTGTCTTATTAACAGCTAGTTAGGCAATTAAAAAAAAAATAACAGAGACCTGAGAAGTGGGTATGGGAATTGCAGCTACTCTATGCAAAGGCTGCTGAATGAGGTGGTGCACAATTTAACTGTGATCTGTCTTCAGGAGAAGGCACTGGAGATCTAGGGCCAACCCAGGAGCTTTGAGCTTGTGCCCCAAAAGTACTGTTCATGCTTTTAAAGTCAGTGTCTGAGGGGTTCAAAACACATAACAGATGTTTCTTGATCAGCTATCACGGGTTCCTTCAGGTGACAGTATTTGAATTCTCACTGCTCTGTGGTGCTGCTGAAGCCCTGGCACCCCATGGAACTGATTTGCACAGAGGTGTCTTGCTCAAGGCTGAGTGAAGTCAGTGTCAGAGCCAAACATCTCTGTTCCCTCTTTTAAAGCCAGCAAAGGCCTTGACTGGCTGCAGCAGCTCCAGAGCGAGTTTGCCAGCACTGCTAAGTTGTGTTTTCTGAAGCAGTGATGGGTGGTGATGCTCTGCAAGGGCAAGGCTGCCACTTAGAAACCTCTGTCACTGGGCCTTGGGGGGGATTGTATGGTCTTACTTTGGAGTTCCACTGGAGGCATGGTAACAGACAGTACTGAAACCTCTCTAACTAAATATCAGGAGGGGTCTGAAACCTCCCAGGAGAGGCTTCACCTACTGAGATGTTATCTTGAGAGCGTGAGAAGGGATTGAAAAGAAATGAGTCAATATCTAAGGATAAAGAGTACAAGGAGCAGCCTCCCCCTCCTAATACAGCACCTGTGCCCCTTTATTCCAGAGTGAATATCAACCTTGTTGGTGCGGGTGGAAAATTCACCCCATATTTAAAAAGCAAACCCCATACACAAGCTTCTCCCAGGCCTGTTTCCATCCCGGATTGGCAACGGTGCCCTTCCTGAACTTTCCGCACCAGACAATGTTCCTATTCAACCTGCAGTGACCAGGATGCTCAGGCTCCTGCTGAATGAGCTGCCTTCTCACAGCGGCCGGCCCTGTGTCGGCAGACGTAAACAGCGGGGCTCACCCCCACCCCAATATTGTGGCTTGTTCATCACTTGACAAAAATAGAAGCCCAGGCTGGTGGGTGGGATGATGCACACAGACCGGCATTTGTTTGGCAGTGGATTTTGTAAAAAATATTTTCTTCTTTTTGCTTCTCCTGTCCTCTCAGTGTCTTTCCAGTTGCTCAAGAGCAGATAAATGGGGACGAACACCTCCGGTCCCAGATCTAGTGTTGGGCAGCACAGGCTTGCCTAGATGAGGTCTCTTGTGCTTGTTTTGGCTGCCCAGCATCTCCTCTCCATCCTTTGATGGCTACAGACAGGGTTTGAAGGGAGAACCTGAGGGGAATGGGCTCCACTAGCTTAAATGTGCAGTGTTAGGGCTTACACTGCTGTTTGGGTTAGGGCTTGGCATCTAGAGAGGATGGCTGGTGCCCTGGGGCTGCACATCCCTCTGTGCTCATGGAGTGCACCCCAGGGAATCTTCCTTTTCCATTTGGCTGGGGCTTTTGGGGTGCTGGGAAGGGCTGACACCTCAGTGAGGGCAGACAGTACCAGTGAGCCTGCAGCCCAGGGTGGCAGGGCTGCACGGGGCTCTTAATTGGCTAAGATGGGACTGCGTTGTCTGTCAAACTCCATCCATGGTTCCCACACCACACAAGGGACCTGAGATTCCTCCATGCTCAGACTGTACAGTACATCTCCAGCCTTCCTGGCCATCCTTGGGTGATGGTGAAACAGCCCTTGTCCAAGAGGCATGGTGCAGAGCACTCCCTTGGCCAGCACAATTCTGTGTGCACCTCCCTGCCCATCTATGCTCCCCTTGCACACTGCTTGCCTTCAAACACAACCCCTGCTCTCCCTTTCTCCTTTTCATTTTTTTGCCTTTTGCACACATACGTGCCCTCATCTCACCTTGTTAATCAGCTGCTTGGACTGAACCTACCTTTGCCTCCCTACCAGCCTCCCTGATGGAGACTTGCAGGCTCAGCAAGGAAACGTGGGGGTGGGCACCACGCAGAATATTTATACAATGAATGAATGAAAACAGCACTAATTTTATGTTCCTCCAAGCCTGGGACAGAGCAACACAGGAATACAGCACCTTTTGTATGGGCATAGGACATCTCCTCTGTTTGCTTTTCTCCCAGAATGCCTCTTCTCACCCTGTGCAGAATAAACAGGTCGCTGTTGATCTTGGAAGCTGGCAGAGAGATTACGTCAAGCCCAGCAGGTTTGCTGGGCTGGATATTTATGGTCTTGCACCCTTCTGCTCTGGCTGCAGAGGTGACGTTCGCTGTGCACGTTCAGCCGTGTGCTGGGCTCCGAAGCGGGGTTGGCCACCTCTCCCATGCACAGACATGGCAGCAGGGAAGCCCAGAGGTCCCCCTGAGCTTGCTGAAATTGGCTGCTCAGTGGAAATTCTGCAGAAAGTTTCTCCTTTTGCTTTGTTTGCTTTTTGTGTTCAACAAGGTCTTTGCGGCATTTGTTTTGTTCCAATTAAAGGTGTTCAATCGCTTGAGCTTGGTGAGGAAGAGGCAGAGAGGGGATAGGGGAGTGCAAACAGCAGGCAGCAAATAGGGTCCAGCAGCAGAGGTAGCTCCATCTGCTTTCTTCAAAAGGCTTATTTGACCTCGGTGGGCTGTGTCAGGCTCTTCAGCTGCTTTGGAGGTGAGAGAGGTCACTGGAGAGGCTTTGGATACAAGCATACCAGTGCCCTTCCACAAAGAAATATTTTAGCTGATTTGTCAGTGGTGAAAAGGAAGCACAACAGAAACAGTGATAGCCTGCCACCATGGAAGGGGCTGCTCAGCAGCTCTGGGTGTGGCTTGTCCTCTGACCAGTGTTACCGAGAAACAGGAGGAATGAACCTGTGTATGTCAGTGCTGACAGGTGAATGAGGTGAATCTCAGGTGAATGAGGTGCTTCTTGCCCAGAGTCATTTATTTCTGGGAAAGGCTTCCTCCTAGGAACGAGAAGGAACATCTTATGTATCTCCCACTCAGAAGGTCATAGCTATTGTGCCAGCAGCTTGAAAATCCCTGCAGAGGACTAGGCCAAGGCACTCAGTTGCAAAGGGCTTTCTGCTTTCCAGGAATCCTCCAGGCTGAACAGCTTCAGCTGATAAATAAGCGAATCTCAGACAGACTTGGCTTCATTGGCATGCAACAGCCCAGAGGTCATTTTTTAAGCAAGAAGTCTGAGAACATTCACAGCAGGCAGTGGGCTTTTCTTACTATAGTTAAATAGGTTTTCAGTCCTTCAGCAAGAGGTGTACGCTCATCTTTTGGAAGTCAGCCTTTTCTGTCATCCCACTAACACAAGAATCCCCTTGAGCCTTTTAACCCTCTCAGTCCTGCCCCAGAATATTCATTTCCCTTTACCATTTAAATCTCACTTCCTAATTTGCAAGGTTTCATGCTGGTAAACAAGAAAATGTTGTAAAAAAGTCAATCTGAAAATGAAAATCCCACTAAAAGCTCCACAATTTGACAGTAATATTTATACAGACCCGCATGTAACAGGTGTGGATTTAAGATCACTGCTGGACATTGTTATCTGCCACCAGCCCTTTTCTCACTTGAGTGGTCGGAGCTTGGTAGCAGACTTATATGGAAGAAGATGATGTAGGGGGCTTCTCAAGGCATCACACATGGAGACCTTGATAAATTGTCCAACTAGTCACTACCCAGTGAGTTGGCAGCTTGTTTCTTCCACTTCTCTTACGTTTATTATTAGTCTTTCTCTTTCTTGGTTTATTTACCTATGAAACCTCATCCTCTGGTTTCAGCCTTTCACTTCTTGTTTTTCAGTTTTCAGCAAATGTATCTTTTCGTTTGCTGCAGAAAAGAAGACATTTCTCTGTGTGGATTGTACAGTGGATAGGTGGAGCTGGAGTTTTAATTCAGAAGGCCCAAAAATATCCTCAGGGTTACTCCGAATAGGACACCTCATCTTTTTCTGGCAGTGGAAGATATAACCTGCCTCACCTTTTAGCTCCGAGTACTCAGGGGCTGCAAAAACCTTCCATTAAAAAGCCCATGGTTGGAGAACAGGTTGTGACCCTCCCAGCCTTCCAGCACTGGAGTAGCTCTCTGAGGAGCATCCAGAGTTAGACAGATACTTGTGTGGTTCTCCATCACCAAACATAGCTCCAGGCAACCTCCTCATTTTCCTTACCTCCCTGCAAATGAGCCCTTCATCACATGTTGATGTCCCTCTGTGCCCTTTGCTGAGTTTCTAGGCTGATGAGAGGAATGATAGATGTTTGAGCCTGGGTTGAGGAATAAGTGGTGTGACTGGTAAGAAAATCTTGCCTTGGCTTGTGCTTGTATTAAGAGAGAACATCTTGAACTGCCCTAGGTTTTTGCATCTGTACTGGGATTAGATCCACACTCACTGCCAAGTACCAGACCAAATAAAGATGCAGGGGAGAAGTCCTCAGGACACCTTCCCAGCAGTCTGTATGCATCTACTTTACCGATTGCTGTTGCTTTCTTAAAAACTCATCTGGGACAGTGCTCAGAGGCCTTAACAGGTCTCTCTTTGACAACTTCTGCTTCCTGGCATCTGTATTTTTTTGTGAAACATCTCTCACTGGACTGCAAAGTGGTGGCTGCACCTCCAGGAAGCATTTCTGTGGGGTCTCCATCCTGGTGCCTGAAGCTGAGTAAGGGTTGGATGGGTCCACCTGAGGAGTTGTTACAGCGGAGAGGAAAGCAAAGAACTAAAATTCAAATCCCTCTTGTTCAACAGAGAAGCTCTGCAGATCAAGGGCTCCCTGAAAATATTATTCTTCGGCTGGGATGCGGAGATCTCAGTGTCAATATTTGTGAAGTAGGAAGGGCCCTGCCAGCTGCATCATTTCCAGAAACAAGCTTCTGTTTGCAGGGCTGGGGCAGCTGCTTGGGGCTCAGCCTGGGACACCTGGGGCTGGGTCTACTGCAGGAGCCCCTGACCGGACCCGTCCTGTGAGGCTGGGGGAGGCGAAGGTGGGATGGCTCTACTCATAACCCTAATCTACCCCTTTGAGGTTTGGATGAGATTGATACTGTTCTTCAGAGAGTTAGACAGCAGGCATTGCTTTGATGCTGTGGTGTTTCTGATTCAGTAAAATGCATGAGTGAATTGGTGTTGATATGGTGGCAGAGCTGCCTGGGGGTGTGGGGGAAGAGCCTTGATGTCTGCAAAGGAATAATGTTGCTCTGGCGCGGTCACCATGTCAAAACACTGCTTCCTCGGAGGGGTGAGTTAATGGTGACGTGAATCTCACAGCCCTGAAACGAGTGAGAACTGGCAAGAAGCTGAGCCTTGACATAATGATGCTGATGGCAGGCTGCAAGAGTAACGTCACTGTCCCCAGGAGGGGACCAGCCACCTCAGAAAGAATGAGTGAGGAGCCTGAATCTGACATAATGCCAGGACCCTTCAGATGAATGAATAACAGGTCTGGTGTAGTTACCAGCTCAAGAGTAGCTGCTCCCATAACATATAAGCTCGACCTCCTTCCCTTCTTTCTTTCTTCCTTGTGGTGTTTCATATAAGTCCTAAATGTGGGGATAATGTTCCCTTTAGTTGTAAGTGCTTGGTATTGGAAAAAAAGATGTAAGAACACTTCCCTGTGTGGAAGGAGTGACAGACACTTCATTTTTAAGGTCATTCACTTTCTGGACCTTCTTTTCCAAAGCACTGTTAGAAAAGGCCAGTTACACAGCTTGGATGGCAAACAAAAGCAAGAGCCACGGCACGGGAAACTGGAACTGAGCAGCAGCTGAGGGTTGCAAAGAGGGAAGCGATAAACCAGACCAGAATTAAGCAGACCAAGGAAATCCCTGCACTAGGTAGCGAGGGCTGTGGTGACTCTGGAGTGCTGGTGATGTGGCCCCAGGAGAGCTGGGCTGGAGTAGAGCTGCTGCGGGACAGGACAGATATGCAAGCAGAGAGCCTTGGGCTGCAGGCAGAGGAGTACCAGGAAGGGCGCAGAGTCCATAGGTTATGACCAAGGTGTGTTGTCAGGGCTGTGTGCACACCTGGATGCTTCCCAGGGATGGAGCAGCAAGGTATTGAGATTCACTGGTGTGGGGAGGAGATTAAACAGTCCCTTACTTTAATAAAATAAATTCTTTCTCTTCCTGTGAATGCATCTTGGCCCTTGTGAGAATAAAGGACTGACTGACCTATCCCTGCCTTTAAAGGATCCCTGAGTGCTGTCACTGTACCCCATATCCATCCTTCCCTCAGAAACAGCCCTGGCATGAAGCGCACACATTCTGCCCTTCAGCAGACAGCCTGTCCTTCGGCTTGGGGCTATTCAGGTGGGAAAACAGCCTTTCAGGGCTTTGTGATTTGTTTTACCCTTTCCTTTGTTGGGTCCTTTTACAGGAACCCAAAAGTAACTGTTGTGAAAAGACAGCAGAGACTGTGTGGACCTTGGGTAACTTTTCCGAAGACTGTGAGACCTGCCAAACAGCCCAAGAGAAAGGATCTTACTGTGTTGATTTGTTTTCTTTAGTTTATGGGGGGAAAAAATATTTCACACATAATTAGAGCAGCCACAGAGAGATTGTATTAAAGGCGCTTTACTGGAAATTTCAAGGGACAGAACAAGGGAAACCTGTGTTAACACTAGCAACCAGGAGAAGGACCTTGCTTGCAAGATGATGGGGAAGGACAATGTGGAGTGTTCAAGCTGCAAGAAAGAAACTGTTCAGGAGGGTAACATGTGCATCAGGGTCTGGGATTAAACTAAGCTTCCACGGGCCATGATACTCTCTGCTTCCCTCCCCCAGACCCTGTGAGTGCTGCTGACTGCCAACCTGGGTGGTCAGGTGTGGAGTGCATGGGTAAGACACCCCTCCTATGGAGGGAGGAGAGTAGGGACGAAGAGCTTGACTTACTCCTTGGTATCAAAAACTTTGGTGCCTCCTTCAGCTAAATATACCCAATTTCAGCCCTGTGTCAGTGGGTAAAACCAGCCAGTCCTTCTGTCTTGAAGATCTCTCCAACATACTATAAGAGCTATTGCCTGCTTCTTCCATCTGCTGATCCCATTCCACAGAGAACAGCAGTTCTACCATAGACCTCTTTCTCTCTGGGTGTTTCCAAGAAACTCATCACTGGGGGCTCTGCATCCCCTAGAGTTCTGAGTTCCCTGGTAGACCTTGCTGCATGTGTGTGTGTGTGTTTCCCTACAAAAAGAATTGTGTGAATGAAACCTGACCTTATTTAGGTGGGGTTTTTTTTGCTGTTGTTGGGATTTTGGGGCTCAGTGAGATCCCTGAAGATGAGGACCTTGAGTTTCTGTTTTACACTAGTTTGAGGGAAACTGATATGAGAAGTAGAGGACTGACTTGTCCATGAGACCCATGTTGCTACCTCACCGCATGGCACCTGTTGTTGATCTGTCTGAACTCTCCACCCACGCTGTAGTGTCACCTGTGATGTGCAGGAGTACCATTATTCCTGCTTTAAAAGCAGAGAAGTGAAATGCGCAGCCTTGCCCAGGGCCACATTAACAACCTCTGCTTCACATGTATTTAGCTGCCTAGAGCTAGCCCTGCAGTACCCTGGTACCCTTGTTCCCAGGCAGGAGAAGCAGCATTTAGACTCTCCTCACAAATCCTGCTCTTTTCTATGAAAACGAAGTGCTTGCTGACTGGTTTGTCTTCCTTATTGTTGCTGCTTGCTTCATTTTTAAAGCTTACATCATTCAGTGGCCAGCAACGTCTTGGAGCCACTCTTTCTCAGGTTATCTGAGGGCAACACCAGAACTGAACAGCAGCTCTACAGAAGGCACGAATATACTGTGGCCATTTATTTCCTTCTGTGCTTAGGAGATGAGTGAAGCATATTTGTGGTGGTTGCTATTAGACATTAGGGTGGAGCATTGCCTGGTGGTTAGCATAGGGACTGGCAGTCAGGACTTCTGGGTTATATTCACAGCAATGCCACTGACTTTGAAGGCAAAGTGACATGGCCTGGTCTCTTCATCATGACAGGGGCATCAGGATATTTAACTACTCCACAACTGGCCTGGCAGTACCTGGATAATTCAGTTATTCAACAGCTGCTCAATTCTTTATGGGTTGCTCTGTCTATACGGTGATGCTTGGCTGGAGGACAAGAAGTAAGGAGTGCTGAGCATGGAGGACTATGGAGGTGAAGCAAAGCACACACCTTACTTGGCATTACATTCAAGCTGTGCCCATCCATCTTGCTTGGGACCTCATCTTTCTTCTTCTCCTTTTGGACTTTGTACCTTTCCCTGACCAATACTCCCTGCTGGAATATCCCTTTGGCTCTCCTGAAGTTTCTGTCCTACCTCCAATCCAGCAGACTGTGTCCCCTTTGTCTTCACATGTGCCAGCTTTACAGCAGCAGCTCTACAGAAGTCATGAATATACTGTGGCTGTTTATTTCCTGCTGTGCTTAGGAGATGTGAGAGGTGTACTCGTGGTGGTTGCTATTAGACATTAGGGAGGAGCATTGCCTGCTAGTTAGCGTAGGGACTGGAAAGATACTTGGGCTTAGACAGGCAGGATCTGCCTGGTGAACCCTGTCTGTCAGAGGTGAAAGAGTGATGCACTGGTACTGCTGGGACTGAGAACGGACTTGAGGAACATGACATGCGTCTAGCTTCTAATGGCCAAGGAATACCTGGGTACTGGGAATTAGGTTAAGTAGGATGAAAAGCTGGACATGAGCTGGCAATGTGAGCTCGCAGCCCAGAAGGCCAACCATATCCTGAGCTGCATCAAAAGCAGCATGGCCAGCAAGTTGAGGAAGGTGGTTCTGCCCCTCTGCTCTGGTGAGACACTCCGCCCC
>VZZY01019637.1:1816513-1836320 GCA_013400335.1 Eurystomus gularis | reverse complement strand
AGGCCCCCCCCCCCCCCCCCGCAGTACTGGGTTCAGCTCTGGAGTCCTCAGCAGAGGAGAGACATGGACCTGTTGGAGCAGGTCCAGAGTAGACCACAAAAATGGTCAGAGGGATGGAACACCTCTGCTGTGAGGAAAGCCTGAGGAATGGCAGATGCCTCATCCCTGGAAATTTTCAAGGTCAGGCTGCACAAGGCTATGGGCAACCTGATCTAGTTGAAGATGTCACTGCTCACTGCAGGGGGATTGACTAGGTCATTAAAGGTCAAAAGCATTCTATGATTCTCTTTCTGCCCATTACTAAGCTATTGCCTGAAACTCAGGTTGCGGATGAATTGGGAAGCAGTACCAGGAGGCAGGGAAGGCTCTGGGACAGTGTTTACAGCATTCCTCCTTGGTACAGGGAGAGGGTGGCCAAGAATAACCCTCTGTTAGCCATTAGCAAGGCAAGCTGGTTGGATTTTTCCATTTGCCCTGTGTGTGGCTCTCATCTTTGTCCCCTGACACATGCCAGCCCTGGAAAAGCCACTGCCCCCGTTGTCCCTGAAAGGGCTTCTCTGTTCAACACTGCTCAGCTTGTGAGGAGGAGGCTGGGGTGCGAGGAAGGACAGCACGGTCCCTGGCAGCCCGTGAGACACTTAGGCAGTGTCAGTCTTTTCATTGCCACTCTTTCCCCATTTAGAGCCACACTGTTTACCTTCCAGTCTGGATGCAGAGGTGGAGGGCTGGCAGGCGTGCTCTGGCTCATGGTACCTCAGGGTAGGAGACAAAAGGTGGTGGGGGGAAGCGGGGCTGATGGCAGAGCCAGCCCGGGAAGCAGGGATTTTCCTCTGATGTGTCTCTGGGCAGTGCTGTTCCATGCTCCCCTAGCCACTGCAATTATGCTGCTTGGTTCCCTGCCAATTTTCCACGTACGTTAGTGCTGAGGCTGGTTTGTGACATTAATTCTGTCTCTGCTGAGGTGAGTGAATAAGCTACTGGTGTGTCTCTGATTTAAGAAAGCCAGTACTCCAGTGCCTATGCCACAGCCATGCAGCATGTGGCACACCACACGCAGAAGGGTGCTCACCAGAGCAAACCAGGGCAGCACAAGTGGTGGGAAAGGGAGATCTAGAAGCAAAGTGGCCCAAAGAATTCTCCCTTCCCACTGCCCAGGCTTGGTGCTGATCCTGGTACCAGGGGTCTTCCCCACAGACCCCACAAACCATGGTACTGGTCTCAGGTGGCATCCCTGCCTCCACGAATGCCTGGGCCAGGTATATGATCACTGCACCAGCAAAATACTTGTAGTCTTTAGCCAGAAGCACAATCAGAGTAAGAGTCAATCACAGTCCCTGCCATTTATTCAAGCAGATGCTGAAAGCATCATGTCCCTGTTGTTGGCCCTGTCAAGCTCTCTCTCTTGTCCTCTCCAGCAGTCTCAAAATGAACTAAGGCTCCTTAATTTTATCTTGCCTGTGTACCTTGAACCTTGAGCACAGGAGGAAAACTACCCCATTGCTACATGACAAGGAGTTACTCAAGGATCCCTTTGAAAACCCAGCTTTGAGCAAGAAGCTCGTTTGAAATTAACAAGTGAATATAAGCATACAATGTGAAATGAGAAATAAATTCTTTTAAGTGCCCTTGAAGCAGCAAGCCTGAAGAAGGTTGATGGGAAATTTCTGCCCCAAGATCAATGTCAGAGAACCAGGATTAGAAACCAGCTGAGAGAGATCAGGTGAATAGAGAATAAATGGTTGTTTTCAATATAGTAAAGGAGAGATGACATGAGAGATTTATGATGCTGGAAGGAGGAGGAACTGGTCTGGTATAACAGCTTCTGGCTCTCCAGACAGCAACACATTTGCCTCCTGTACCTGGTTCCAATCTCCCCACAGAGCGTCGGTTTGTGCTGCAGCAAGCTCCTGCTGAGCAAACTTCAGGATGTGAAGATGGAGAAAGAGGTTTCCTTTCTAGGCATGACCATGAGCTGCAGGGGAACGAAGGAACTGGTTAATAAGAGCTGAGACCTCAATGGGATGCTTGACAACTCAGGGCAGACTGACCTCAAACACACTCAGACATAATTTTCTGTCCCGGGGCGAGTGCTAGCACTGTCTTCTGAGAAGCTGCCAACCTGCTACGGCTGGAGACTCACAGATCTGAACTGCAGGGCCTCTACCTGCCACTGTATTTCATTTCACATGTTGGAGGCCTCTGCATAAGCAACAGCACCCAGCAGGACTAAAAAACGCCAGCAAAGAGAGAGCAGGAGTGAGAAAACAAGAGATTTTAAGATTTGATCAGAGAGGCATTCCCCCTCTGCATTGGCTGGAGAAGCACCTGCCTGGCCAGGTGTACATGTGGGATGAGGGACCAGAGGTGCAGTAGGCAACAGTTTGGTCATGTCTGTATCACTGCACTTACACATTAAATTAAGGTGGTCCTTATCTGACCGGAGAGTGCAGAGCAGGGCAAAAACCCAGACCACAGTGATGCGAATCGATGGGTTGAGTGGTGTGGTGGGACGCCTCTCGCAGTGACACCTTGGCCTCCTGCACTGCCTGCCCCAGCTCACTGGGGTGAGCCCAGCATTTGTCTCATCGCTGCAGAGGAGTGGGCTGAAGCTGCAATGCAGAACAACGGGCGCGCAGGGCCGGGTTCCTTCCAGCACTTGTGCTAACTCATTTAAAGCTACCTGGGATAACTGCACTTTGCTGTGCTGCTGGCAGCGCAGACATGCCCAAGAGCAACTCCTTTATAGAAACTCATGAAAACCTGACTCAATGGCTTAAAAGGACAGGACCAAAGCTGCACACAGCCTCTGGGCTGAAAAGCAGGAATCTTGTTCCCAGTCCAGTGCTTAATTCACTAACCAAGCCACTTCAGGCTAATGAAATGCCCCTCTTTGAGGCCAAGGATTGCATTAGTGCCTCAGTAGAAAAGCCTGCTGAGCTCTAATCAGGTGTAGAGAGGGATTTTATGGAGGATGTCTTTTCTCTGGGCCCTGATCCAGCTGCTAGGTATTTGTTCCAGCAACTGGTGGTGAATCTTCCTAAAAACGTTGCCAGTCCGGAGCTAATAGGTATCTTGAGCTGCTCTGGCTGGAGAGGGAGTAAAGCCCCCATCTTCAGAAAAGTCAGGAACAGAAATTAAAGCAACATGGTACACTTCAAGGCTCGTGTGTGAAAACGGCCAGAGCTTCTGATGCTCTTAAACAAAGCACTACAGGGATCTTAGGACAGTTTCTTTAAACAGTGCCTGTGTGGGGACAGCAGCAGAGATATTATGGGAATGCAAGAAGTGGCCCTAACACAGCACTCGTGCTTAGGCTTTGAAGGTACCAATGAGGACATAAACCCAATGACGGCAGGAGGAATTCTTTTGGGAGAAAGTTAAAGATTCATCAGCAAAACAGCACAAGAGTGCATGGGTCTTGGTTTCTGGGTGCTAAAAAGAAACACCGAGGACTGTGTGGGCCTGGGGTACAAGCTGGATTAGCAAGGATGCTCTGCCTGGTGGCCATGATTTTCTTTCAGACCATGGATACAGAGGGAAGGAATTTAACATACAGTCTTGGTCTTATTGGTAGCACGGATGGCATTGCAGTCTTCAGGTGAAAAAGAGACTTGTGTTTAATTTAAAGCAGTTTGTTAAGCCAGTGGGAAGTTTGCATAACTCTGTGATCTGAGGAGAGAAAGAGGCAGCTCTGGTCATCTTGTCCTGGCTGCCAGTGCCCTGAGACTGATGACCACAGGCATCTGGCAGGGAACAGCGACTCAAGACTTGGACTTCTGGAAGAACTGGAAGTCCTGAAGCTCTCTGGGCATAGAGTGCTCTTGTTTAGGAAGGCTCAGAGAGGGGCCTGCACTTTGCTGCACACTCCCCAGCTTGGTTGAACAGCTGTTTTCTCCCTGTCACCTTCCCTAAATCAACAGGCTCCTGTGTCTGCTGCTTTTGTATTTTTCCCAGTAGAACCCACCAGATACCTGCTGTTGAATTGTTTAACTGAATTAAGTGGGGTTTAAACTGTTATCTGGCTTGAGGGCAGCCTTGCACATGGCCAGTGCAGAGAATCGGGAAGTGTGAGGAGTGCTGCTTTCTAATTCCCTCCCCTCCCATGATACCGAGCTGCAGTGCACACACTGGGATTTCAGAGTTGAGGGCAGGCTTGCTGATGGGATCAGGAGACGCTGCAAGTCCTGATTCAGTGCCACAGCTTGGCCCTGAATGACTCTAACCACGAGTTTCCATGCTGGAAACAAATAACACCAGCAACTTGAATGGCACCAAATGGCAAATCATTCATAAATGGTGCTAAGGGTTGGTATGACTGCAAGTTGCTTTAAGTGCATGGTACTTGGTGGGAGGTATAAATTGTAGGGCTGTCCCTCCATGGGTTACCTACACCTCAGCAGGAGCAAAGATGTTCTATGTGATATAGTGTTGACCTGTACTGTTTCCTTCAGTTCCTTCCGTTGCTTCTGAGGCTATGCTGTGACCTCTGGCAAGTCTTGTCCTCAGTAACTCAACTTCCTATTACAAAGGAGAAGTGCCAGGACTGCTCTAGCACAGATATGTGATGATAATACCCTTGAAGAGTGGAGCACTCAGTCTGTTGGTGGTAGCTACAGGAGTAATGAAAATTGAGGGATAAATGAAACACTGACTACCTACTGTCTAGTAAGGGCAAAAGAGGAACCAGTATAATTTATCAGCAATGCAACCCATTACCTTTCCCCTTCTTGTTCCCAGGCAGAGGGGACATGCTTTGCAGTGTCTTCCTGAATTGGAGTGGGGTGACTTGCACAGGCCTCAGGACTCCCTGGTAGCTGCACAGGCAAGGAAGGGATGGTTATGACACTAACTCACAGGAAAGTCGTGAACCCGAATGTTCTGGATGATGTTGTTTTGAGTAGGGGACAGCAGCATTTCCAGAAACTCCTTTGGAATTAGATAATCTCTCATCCCACTTAGCAGAGACCTTGGGGGACCCATTTCAGGTTGGCAGAAATGGCCCTAAATAATGAGCCGAGAGAGCCGATCCAGATCCAGGGCATTAGAACTCCAAAGACCCCCTCTAAGGATGTTAAAAGGCACGGAGCTAGTGTGCCTGCATTCACTACTGTGATTACCTGCAAATGAAGGCAGCAGCTCTGACTCATGTGCTTATGGAGGAGAATTATAAAGAGATCTGTATTCCCAATTACTCCCCAGGCTGGAGAGCAGGAGCTGGGAGATAATGGGCAAATCAGATTCAGAGGTGGAGGAAAGCTGTTTCTCTTCTTCTGCATGGCTGCACGAAGCCCACAAACATGGGATCTGAGTTTTCTTATCTCTAACATAGCATCAGCTTAAGAAAATATGGGCATGCTTCCGCTGCCGATATTCATACACATGTGCCGCCTTGGCATGCTTGCTGACACCAGGATGAGTCTTAACTCGGGTGTTGATCCATGCCATGCTGGAAACAGGGCTTAAGGCGCTTGCTGCTGCTGGCTCAGGGGACGCACTCTGAGTCCTAATCCCGAAAACCGTCCTGAAGCTGCTCAGCTGCTGAGCTGGGGAAACATTTTATGAATAAAGGCAAATGAAATCTGGTTTCATATAATTTCCCCTGGTTTCTTCCCTGCTCGTTGGCAGAGAGGAAATGCTTTTCACATGCCAGCTGGTGACACTGCTTCATTATAAATTGCTTGCCTCCCATTTTTAAGTCATGACTGCAAAATATTCAGACAGCTCTCAGATCAGCCAGTCTGTCATCTCCGGGGCATTTGTTGGTCCTTGGGCTTGGAGTTTGGCGAGAGTTGCCCATAGATTTAGCTTCAAGCCTGTCTGCAGAACTACAGAACCCCTCTGTAGTTCTCCTTGGGTACCAGATCAGCAGTGAGAATAGGGCCAACTGAAGATCCTTCACTAATGTTACCTTTGAAAGGACCAGATCCCTTGGTCTCATCTCTCCTGAGCTCTCCCTGCTCCCACTGCAGTGTCTGTGACCCCCAAGGCCCTTGCCCTCAGAAAGCATCACGCTCCCACAGCCCCGTGTCAAATGCCGCAACACAGGAGTGTGTTCAGGTGTCTGCAGAGCTCCTCCCGGGAGGAGAGGGGCTGGGAGCAAGCCCTCCCTGGTACTTTTCCATCCTCCTCCTCACAGGCTGCTGGCTGCCTCGATGGGAGCTGTGTGTAGGGCTGAAGCCAAGAAGTGTCCCGTGATGTGGCAAACCCTCCTTTGCCAGGAACCACCTTTGTGGCAGTAGCAGCAGCGTTTTCTCCAGCCTCAGAGTCATCTTTATTTTCATTTCTCTCTCCCAGCTAGGCAGGGCAGGGAAGGCAGCCAGCAAGCTGGCGGGGACAGAGATGTCAACTGCATGGAGAAAGGCAGGAATTTAGCAGCCTCTGGGCAAACCCAGCACTTCTGAGGGGCTGGCTGCCATTTGCACACCTTTGTGGATTCCAGCCCCTCAGAGGTGCTACCAGGGTTTAACTCCTCCTGTGTCAGGCTACCACAAGTGACTGTGGTCTTCTCCTTCTCTGCTTTCTTGATGCTTATAACACAAGATTTAGAAAGAAGGTGAGTGAAAAAGGTTGGGAAGTTCCCCAGGAGCAGGGACAAGCTCCGTGTCTCATCTCTGAGCCTTTCCTGAGTGATCTAGATGGTTTTTGGTCTGTGTTTGGTCAGCATCCAGAAGCGATGTGTGTCTTTGGTTGGCCATGTTTTATTTCATAATGGGACACTTTCGTGCTGTAAAAATAATAGAGGTAAATTATAAATTATCTGAAAAAACAGAATTGAGAAGAAACCCTGAAAAACCATGTTAACCATGAGACCTGAAGATTTTTAGGCAAGTCCTAAGGACATTGGTGACATTATAGGTGGAGGTACCGATGTTTATGAAGATCAGTATAAAATCCTCCATGAAAACGTTGGCAGCGTCGTGTAGTAGACATTTTGCAAGGCGATAAGCACTTTAGGGAGGAAAGAGGGAGGGCATAATCTAATTCTTTAGCTAACATCAGCTCACCTGTTAATTGCTATTGAGTTGTGAGGCTTTGCCTAACCCATCTGCAATGTGTGGAGCAGAGCATGGTGTATGGATGGCCACCACTTCAAGGCTTTACCTCTTCAAGTTTCCCTCATTGGCTTGCACAGCGATGAGATAGTTTCTTGTCCCTGTGTGAGGAGAGAAGCTGTGCCTGAGATAGGTGAACCTTGTGCCCATAGTCACTCCAGTCTTCAGTACTGTCTTGGGCACATCCTTCATGCCCTGTTTTGTAGTGGCTTTTAGCACAGATGCCATCATAACCACTGCATTTACATGATGAGGCAGGGAAAGGAGCCATGACCAGGCTGCCACAAGAGAGACACATTTCCTGGAGAAGAGCAAACAAACCAAACCACCAATGTCTCATTTCACCAGAGCATGCCGACACCAGCTTACGCACACACGGCAAGTGGCAATAACAGGAAAAAAACATTCAAAACCAGTCCCGCATGAAAAACTCCATCATGAACAACATGGCATTTTGTATTCTGGCTGGCAGTTGTGATCTGCTGGGGTTTTTAAAAAACACGGTGTTCCTTCACATGGACAACAGAAAGCCATTTGAGAAAAGCAGAGCTCAGCCCAGCTCCATGAACCCCTTGGGCCAGCATCCCTATGAACCCATCCCCTCCACTCGCCATATCCTGTGTCTACCTGGGTCTGTAAGTCACTTCTTCTCTGTCTCCATTTTCCGTCTCTTCGTGACTCTGAACACTGCATGGTCTATGGCTCCGGCTGGGGAACAAGTGAGGACCTGTGTGTGCTCTGACCAGAGCCAATTGCTGTGTGTAAAGTGATTGAATACAAAAATTAGAAATGAAAAGGAGGTTGGGGTGAGGTAGCCAAAGCAAACACATGTAGCAAATGCAGAGGGAGAAGAAAGGCTTGTAAGATCCCTAAACTGGGCAGCTCTCAGAGTGTTGTGATGGGTGCTGGGGACAGAAATGTGGTCTAGTTTGGCTCCTGGAGGACTGTTCTGCCAAGCTCACTAGGACAAGGTCTGTGTACAGCACAACAGGTAGCAAGGCTCTTTGCTCCAAAGATGTTTTGGAGAGCAGAGCTGGGCTTGGGTGAGATTTCTGAACAGCCCTCAGGGGATGTTGTAGCTCTGGATGGTGCTGCGGCAGCAAAGACCATTGTGCCCTTCCCACAGTTTGTTTTATTGCAGAGCCTGCAGGGTTGCCATTGCTCCTTGCTCCCTGTCTCCTAGACAAAATCTTGCGCATCTCCAGCTTCAGCCCCCAGTTTCTCACCAGCTTCTTTGTCTCAGTCCATCTGGAGAGGAGACGCCACTTGGGATGGAGTTGATGGAAGCATCCATTCAGCACCCTGCCACCCCCACCACAAACCCTGGCATGGGAGCAGGTCCCCAGCATGTTCTTCTATATGTTTTTAAGGAACTTTTGAGTCATAACAGCCAGATCATGGATCATTTGTGTGCTGCATCCTTTGTTTTCTTGGCATGTACAGCTGGTGATTGGCCACTGGAGACCAGCCCCTTGATGGTAGATGGCATGTTTTCAAAACCAGGACAATAACAATATGCTTCTCCTTAGATATTTCCTTCACAGGTAGAACTTTGTGCTACCATGTATATCATCATTGGACTTGCAAATATTTTTGCAAGCTCTCAATGGCTGGAGGAATGTTTGTGTACAACAAACATGACCCTAAGTCACAGCAAATGGACCTTGGTGCCTTTGGGGGGAACAGTTGTCTACTGCACAGCCAGCATGAGTAGTGAGAGAGGAAAACAGCTTTTCTCTGGAGTAGTGGTCCTTTGTTTTGACGTCGTCTGTGTCCAAAAACCATTACAATTTGGTAATATTTTTAATCATGTGAGTTGGGGAATCCCCATTTTGATGCCGGTGACAGCAGGCTTAAAAACCCAGCAGCTGTGGGGTTTGGCATTGCTCGACTTGCTGATACAGCAAAAGCATCAAGGCCAAGTTCAGCTTACCTTTGAGTGTATTGATCAAGGAGAAGTTTATGTCCCACTTCTGCCCAGACTGCACCTGCACTGATGAGCAGAGGGTATCAATCCATGGTTACTGATCCAGCCCTTCTGCTGGAGCTAAGAATGCCTTCAATGACTTGATATGTGGTGAAAAGATTTCAAATTTCCTCTGAAAACCAGCTTCATAGCAATTATGGGGACACTGGAAGTGTGTTCACACATGCCTACAGGTGACTGGAAGTGAAGTGCAAACCTGTTGTGAAGTGCAAATCAGCCACGCAACAGTGACTAAGTGGAGCCACAGTGTTTTGTCCCAGCTGCAGATCTGATCACTAGGACACATTTAATATATTATAGAAAGCAAGAGATCCAGCTTCTAACAAAAAAAACCCAAAACAAACAACAAAGCAATTGTATGTCCAAATCTGAGGTTGTTCTGCATCAGGGAGTTGAGGAAGATGGAGCTTGTGCTGGCTTGGGCCTGTTTTAGGAATAAGGTGATGTCTCTATTGATATGTAATGAGAAACATGTGCCCTCCTGTGTAAATATCCATCAGGTAAAATAATGTGGACTCCAGCATCACTTGGGAAGAAATTAAATTGTTCGAATAAAAGATCAGCATGGGATTCAAGTCTCTCCTTGAAAGGAAACATGCTGAGGAATTTCTTTAGCAGATGGAAATTGTTGCCCTTAAAGATCGTGTCTCCAAAAGAGGGTAAAATGCTTTTTTTTTTTTTTTAAGCTTTAAACCTTATTACATTTAGTAAAACCTGAGGATACAATTTATTTGCTTGTGGCTCTCTCCTTCTCTCTTACTGTACTCCTGGCTCAGCTTGTCCTATTATTTATACAGACAGCGAATATATCTAATCAGAAAAAGACAGTGATGAGATTAAGCAAAAAGGATGTTATTTTTGGTTAAGATTAGCTAGGCATAACAATAAAATCCAGGATGGCAGAAGGAATGATTAGCACTGAGCTTTCCGCAAGCCCTGAGAGGAAGCTGCCCCTTCCTCCCAGCCCCAGCTGCTGTTGTGGGGCTGTCAGGTATTCCTGGAAACACCCTGCAACTGTGGAGATCTACAGCACAGCAATCTATAGCACAGCTATTTGCATCTCAATTTCCTGATACAGGAAAAAGAGGAAAAGGAAAGACAACTTCACTGCGGGTATATTCCTTCCCTTAACTTGCATGTGGTTTGTCACACAGCAAGAGATTTAAATGGGTACATGTCCAGCTAGCAGCACGCAAGGAACATTTGAGATGCGCACAGCACCTCACATCCAAAACTGCAGGTGAATCTACGTTTTCCCACATAATCACTGAAGGAAGCAAAGACTCCTTTGATCTGCTCTAGGGAAACCCATATTTATATTTATTTTCCATTTTACACTTGTTGATAGCAAACCAGGTGCAAATGTGTTTCAGGAGCAGAAACCAAGGGCTGTCTATGTTGGTTTAGAGTTTTCTCAGAAGTGGGGTCGTGGGAAGAAGGTGCTGCTTCCCCAGGCTCATGTGGCTATACAGGGTTCAGCTGGAGTTTACATGGGCTGCAGCTCTGCTGCCTGGTTGCTGCTATGGCCTCTGTTGCAACAATTAGCATCAAAAGAGGAAAGTAGAAAAAAGAAAAGCCCAGGGGGACACAGTCTAAGAGTAAGAAGTAAAGTGTTAAGCCAGGCCAAGAGAGACTTTTCTTCTGCTGAAAATCTGTTGTGCTCACTCAGGAGCGGGGAGCTGGCAGAGGGGCTGGAGCTGTGTTTGCATCGTCGAACCTCCCTGAAAGGCCCTTTTCAGCCTGCAGTTTGTGAAGAAAAGTGGGAAGGAGCCAAAACCAGGGCGGAGGAACATATGAATACTATGTGTAAGCAGTGATGTTTTTTATTTGGAAGCAGACCCATATAGTTGAGACTCACCTTGGATAACTCATAGTGGGGGTGGGAGAGCTCCTCCCATCTCCACCCACTACCAAACAGGGAGCTTTAGGAGGTTTTGGCTATTTGCTGCGTTTTGGGAACTAGCTGTGCAGTACAAAGGTACAACTCAGAAATGCTACCAGCAGCTGCCAGTGCTCCCAGGTGCTGGGGTGGGCTTTGCCGTCTCTAGATGTGACGAACACGCTCCCGTCTTCCCCTAGGTAAAGGTTCCAGGGAGTACTAATGAAATCTGTGATGTGGGTAGTAAGAGCATCCAGCCAGGGAGCTTACACGCTGTCGCTGAAATACTGTCATGCTAAGAGTGGCTTTGCTGTGAGTCCCTGCTGGGGACCTGCTCCAGTCTTGCAAGGAGGACAGCTTCATTTGATGTTACAGACAGAGAATATGACTTGGGTAGACAGGAATTAAAAAAAAAAAGGACCTTCGACCCCCCACTGCACCTCCAGCTATTCTCAAGCCATTTCTTCCCCCTCAAAATTAAGAGCAGAATGTTTAATTAGAAAGTATTCTGGTTTATATATTTATGCAGAATTTTCATGCTCCAGGTAAATGCTCCACAGAAAGTTAAGGGAAGTGTGCAGGAACAGGGCAAACACAGGGAGTGTCCTGTGCTTAGATGTGGTTGCCTCGGAACAATGGCATCGTGTGGTGGAGGAGCTGTGAAAGCGAGCTGTGATGGTTCCCTGCTGCCTTCCAGCTCCAAAATCCCACAGAGCTTTGCAGTGTCCAGTGCGGGGCTGCTCCAGACACAACAGTGTGGATATCCCACAGAGCAGAGTAGGGTGGGGAGGGAATGGGAAAAGCCATCAGAGCTGGCATATTCACAAGAATTAAGGTTTTTTTTTTAACTTTCCCCCTGTGGAAAGGTCCATTCTGAATTCATTGGGGATGACAGGTATAATTTGAAAAAAATCCTTGGAAGGTCAAAAATAGAAGAGACATTTTTCACATGAGGTCAGCATTTTGAGCTTGTCTTCCTGTGACAAATATTCAAAGCTGGCAAAGGCAGAGAAAATATTTTGTTTCTAAATTTTATTGTTTGGACCAAGAGCTATGTCTCAGCATGGACATCTGCAGTGGGGCAGTGTGGGCAGCTGTCCCTCAGCTCAGTGGAGATTGGCTCCATCAGCAAGGTGAAAAGGGGGAAAGAAGGGGAAAAATGGTGAAGTGGGCTTGTGTTATGCACTAGCAGATGGAGGAAAGGGAATAAACAGAGGCTGTTTGCTTCCCATCGCTAATAGAGACTAGCTGGGCAGGCAGGAAGGATGGGATAGGAGTGACAGGCAGGAAGGTTGGCAGATGGTCAGTCTTGTGGAGGGGAGTGGGTGGTTTGTGCAAAGGCTGTGTCAAAGGCTATGTCAGGCACAGGATGGAGTTCCTGGTTTGCACAGGAAGTCTGTGGTGTGTGTCCTCTTCCCATCTTCCCGTGCTTAAGTGACATGTCCTGTTCAGGATGCCAGCAGCTAAGGGATTTCACTCATCCTCCTGAAGCTGGTCCTCATAGAATACCAGGTTGGAAGGGAACTCAGTGATCATCTGGTCCAACCTTTCTCAGCCTCACTGGGAGACAGAGGTCCTGAAGTGGGAAGGCAGAGGCACTGGCATTTCTTGCTACAGAAGAGGGAGAAAGAGCTCTGGTGACCGGGAGAAGAGTTACTGGGTCCTCCTGAAGCACAGCATGAGTTGCTGTCTCACTCACATACTGGTCCAAACTCTGATTTCAACTACCCCATGAAATAAATCCCTTCCTCCCTCCAAAAGCACCATGTAGTTTTATGGAGACTGTGTTGCTCCTCTCTTGCTTTTCCATCTGCTGTGGACCATGGATCTTCCAGAAATTCAGCTTGCTGCCCCTCTCTATCCTCTACTTTGAGAACACCAGTTCTCAGTCCCACCCCTTGCTGCCCCAATGCATCCATGAGGGACCTCCTGGCAGGGAACCACCCCACCTTCTCCTGAGATGGGTGGCCAAACTTACACAGCAAGGAAATCAGATGACCTCTTATCAAAACAAGCTTTGAGAGTTATACTCAGAGTATTTACCTGCATCTTATTCTGCCCTTTTGCCCTCTCATGTGATCACTTGGACTGGTTTCCCACTGCCCCCTCCCCCCCCAGGGCAGCAGGACAGTACCAGCAGGCTGTGGGATGCTCGGTTGTTTTCCTTTGGCTTTTCCCAGTGGATGTTACCTCCGTGCGAGAGAGCATGTGAGGTTGCTGTGCCCAATGGAGCTGGCAGATTTGGATCTTCCTGCCATTAACACCTATGCAAAAAGCATTTGTGCGTCACAGGGTGAAACACTGACTCCTGGAGCCGAGCGGATGGAATGAGAATAAAAGCGGTATCTGTACTGGTGTGGAGCCTTACTACTACAAACAGTTTAATCCAGTAGCACCCACATCTCCCTCAGGCTTTTCAGAAGGAGAGGGACAATTGCATGCTGGGATCTGGAGTTCCTTTGAGCTGCAAATGTCCTGACTACAGGGAGAGGAACCTGTGGAGCTTTATCTGAAGAGCTGTCTCCCTATGATGCTGTAGTTATGAGGTAGGGTAATGTTTAATCCACTGCATCTGAATTGTTTCCGTAGACGTGGCACTTCAGGGCATGGTTTAGTGGTCATGGTAGTGTTGGGCTGATGGTGGGACTTGATGATCTTAGAGGTCTTTTCCCACATTAATGATTCTATGAATTTGTGAATTTTTTCCTTGAAAACAGAAGAAAATCCTGAGTTTTCCATGCTGTCTCCCTCCCCTTTGCCTTTGCCTTGGGAAGATGCTGTGCTATCCTATGTCACCACCTGAGAACCTTCCAGTGCAGGAGCATCCCTGGTTCAGGTTCCTTTGGTGTATCACTGAGCACCCCATTGCACTGTCATGGTGAATCCCAGAGCTGGATGCAAGCAGGAGCAGCCCAGAGCCAGCAGCAGTCTCTCACTAACTCCCAGGCATGGCTGGAGTGAGCAATAGCAACCAAGAATGTCATGCCCACATGGATTACGAAGGCAGGTCCAGGGCTGTTACCTACTTAAGTATTCCATGTTGGGCTGGTCAGATCACCTCAGTGTGAAAATTATTCAGGAGGTTTTATAGCATTTTTCAAATAAATATGCAGCGCAGACTATTTTCATTACTTTCCCAGCCTCTTGTAAAATTTGTCAACAGAGTGCTTGGGGAGCAAATTAACCATGTGTGCCTGGGGTGGAGAGCTCTGCAATGAGAAGATCTGTCCCTCACTGCCAGCAGAGCTGCAGGATGTACGGAGTCCCCATGCCCCTTTGTCAAAGCAGGAGCCAAGAGGAAGACTGGCTTTAGAAATACTCCATGGCCAGCATTAACAGCCTCCATGAGCCCAGAGCTAGCCAACTGTGTTAAAATATATCAATATCAGTGAGGCTAAGAGGAATAGATGCCTCTGCGTGTGATGGGAACCAGAAAACCCTTCCCATCCCCTGAGATGGAGATCAAGCTGTCCCAGGAAGAAACTTCAGTCCTGTCACCTCCTCTGGTCTTTCAAAGAGAGCATTTCATCTCGATGTGTGTCCCGCCGAGCGCGCGGTTGAGTGGCTGGGTTTATGGAGGGTGAAATCATTAACACTCTGGGAGCATGAATGCCCCGCTTCTGCGGGAGCAGCCAGGGGGGCTGAGCGAGGCCGAGGTGTGAGCGAGCCAGCTGAGACCTAAAAGGGCTTAAACATCCCCCAGTACATCAGGGCAGCTCTTGTTCAAATGAGACTTTATAAAACATTTTACATAATGTTGAAAAGCACCCATTAATTAGCAATGCCTACCTCTCTTTGTCCCTCAAGTGACAGAGACAGAGGCTCAGGCGCTTCCCTTTCATTTCTCCCCATTTCCTCTCCCAATAACTCTTTCTTTTTGATGTGCTTTCATTGCTGCCAAAACCACCAACAATGTTTCTCTGTGGGGTTTAAATGTGGGAATAAAAGCTTGGGTAGTGGCTGCCATCACTGGCATGTCAGGAGATACTCCAGAAGCCTGCTTGGTGCACTGAGACCTGTGCTGATCTCACTAGCTGCCTTTGTGGTCAGCCAAAAAGATGGTCCCCAACTCTTGCACTGCACAGCTCCTAGGTCTAAGGCAGTGATGGCAACAGCAGAGGAGTCTGGTCTCATGGCTGTCTGTGGCTGGGATCAGATCCTCACTGCATCCTTTTTCACACCAGCCAGCAGAATCCCTCCAGAGCCATAGACCCTCAGGCTTTCCTTCAGCTGGAAAGGTTTGGCTTGTTTTTGATCAGCCTAAACCACGTTTCTAAAGATGTGAGTCCTCAGTGAGAGCCTCAGAAGAGCTCTACCAGGAACAAGGCAGACTGAAAGGAGAATGGCTCTTCTGTCACTTAGATGCTTTTCTTTACTGCTCTGAGTCAGCATTTGGCTTTACACTTTTGCTTTTCCCAGCACAACTAAGAGAGTGGAAGAACTGGAGTTCCGAGGAATTAAGTAACTAATATGACTAAAGACTAAAACCAGTGATTCATGCATTTATTTCTGAGCTTGAGACCTCTGTTTGAATTGCTGCTATTTACAAGTGGTGGATCATTGTTTCTGGATGAAAATGTTTGCAAACCCCCTTATACTTTAAGCTTTACTGATCATCTGCTCACACAGCCTCACCATATAGGTGCTGGTTTTTCCTGTTGCTCTTTTAAACAGATTTCCTGTTCTTCATTCAGAAAGGAAAACAAAACCAAACCGAAACCCAAATCAAAACTTGGTGCAATTCAGTTCCTGAGTGGCACAGTATAATAAGCAAACTGGAAATAAACATCAGATACTTATCCTAAAAATTGGTGAAAAGAGATTCATTGGTAGATGCTTTGGAGTAGCAAATTTTCTCAAAGAAGTTTAGCAAACTGAGGAAAAGTCCATGCCCTGGTGAATAACAGCTCAAAGAGGAGACAGCTGCTCCAGTGGGAATTCCCAGCAAATCAAACTCCAAACTTTTCCAATAGTGAGATACTCCAATAGCCAAATCTGACATTCCCCTCGTGACTGACATCTTTTCCTTCTCCGTGAGCACCAAATCCCCACCTCTGATGTAACCCAGTCATTGCACTTTTTGGGTTACCCAGGTTAAAAAAAAAACACAACAACTTGAACTGTGGCAACTTCAAATGTTTTTTCCATTAAAGCTGCTTGGCGCAGTGATTTCCCTTCTGTCTCACCCTTTGGCGCGCTGTCTCACACTTTATCCACATTTAGGTTCAGGACGTCAAGATGTCTGAGCCCAAGTGGTCTGGGAGTAAACAGGGCTAATAGAAATACCTCTGGACAATGCCTCTATATTTAAAAAGTAACTATATATATTATGTGTACAGACTATTAATGGGGCCTTTGGCCACACAAATGAATTCAGTCACCGAGCTTGAGAGTACATTCGGTTATTAGTCATCTCCTTGACATCTCTGAGAAGAATCCCGCTAGGAAGGGCTGCATGGGAGCTACAGCTTGTGTCAAAGAGGGCATAGACCTTCGCCAGATTAACCACAAACCCACGGGGATGGGTGGCGTAGACACAGGGCTGTTAAGGAAGAGCAGATTTGTCCAACTTCTTCCAACGTCACCAAATAATTCTTGTCATCAGTTGACATGGATGCTACAGTCTGGGTGGGAAAAAAAAAACCAGACTTATTGAATCCTTTTGTCTCCTCTGATTTTACAGTTGTGCTTTTGTTCCTGTCTCTCCCATTGGTATTTCCTTGGCAGCTCATGAGGGATTTCTTTTTTTGAATGATTGAACTCATTTTGCGCCAAAAGAGAAAGGAGAGACAACCATTCTCCAAAGCTCAGGAAATGTGACATCACCCAAAATGCAAACCAAGCTTTTTAGTGGCCAGGTGGTAAAATGAAATATTCTCAACCATCTCAGCATCTCCAGTGCAAGGAAATTAGAAGCAGAAACTTGGGAGGACAAGCCTTGGAAACTCTGTTCAACTTCGGTTTGGGATGCTAAAAATGCCAGCTTGGTAAGGCTGCTAGAGAGAATAATAAAAAGGCCTAAATTTTGCCAGAATTGTGGATTTCTGCTTCACCACTGAGCAGAAGCTGTGAGCGGTGACTCACATGTCGCTTGACACAGTCTGGCACTTCTGGTAGATCATCGGCCCGGGGAATCACAGAGCAGCTGTTCTCCCAGCCAACCCACTGCCTCATCTTGGCAGCCCTGGCACGGGCACGGCAACATTCACACACAGAGGGGCAGGGGAAGCTGGCAGAAAAATGGGCATCTCATTCCACATCCAGTCAGGCTGCAGAGCATGGGAGCTAACACACATCTAACAGCAAGGGTCACGGTTAGGCTAATTTTTGAAAGAACATGTTTCCGTTTCAGCGGCAGGCACCGGCACTGGGTTTTTGACAGAGCTTAACAATTTGGGAACGCAAATTGTGGCCAAGAGACTTGCAGTTGGACAGCTGGCTGCTAGGGTTTTGGAAGGCAGAGCTCTCCTCATCAATAGAGAGAATAATTTCTGCCACTGCAGGATTTGCCAGCTGACATTTTACAGCATGGATGTATGCAGGGAGGTCTGGTGGAAGAGCCACCAGTTCTGGTCTTAAAACCTTTGCCTTTGTGCGTTTCTCACGTCTTCATGCTTTGATTGGCTTGACGGAAGCTCTTTATCTCAGGGATGGATTTGTCAGTTTTATACTGAGGTTTAGTACCTGCCATGTGCAGAAGAGGCAGGCAGCTTCCCAAGCTGACATGTGACAGCAGAGTCCTGCAGTCTGAAATTTGTTCTAGACAGGTGCCAAGGGCTGCCCAAGTAACACTATGTACCTGGTCCTCCACAACAGGGAGAACACAGATGGCCAAACAAGGCAGTCACACATGCTGTATACAGGGTATAATTCTGTTGTAACCTCTGGGTATTATAAGCCCATCTCCTGGGAGCCATTCCCAGGGGATAATTCAGCTGCAATGTTTGAAAGAGCCTTCATTACCTCCTAGCAGAGATATTAATATATCTCATCCTAGCACAACAAGGGTAACCTTCAGCTGGGAACCCAAACCACTGTGGAAATAAGAAATGAACCATATATGCCTTAAGTGGGTTGAAGTCACCCCCCCTGTTCTCAAGGGTGCATGTCACCTGAGAAAGGGCAGGCAGGGAGGGCAGGGATGGAGTCAAGCAGCCCTGACTGCAGCACCATAACCAACCCCATGCAGGATAGCAACGGTGCCCCTGTAGTATCGCACTTGTACAGTGGAGTAAATGCTCTTTGCTGCAGCAGCAGCACAAACCAGGAGAACAGCAAAAGCCGGGTGTGTGGCTAGAGCAGGAGAGCTGGGTTAGCCACCAATGCTAAAGGCTCCTCTCCACCCATGACTGGATGCAAGTGGAGAAAATGTCTTAAAGCTGTTCAGAGCTTGCTGAGTTCTAGGCTCTGCCAAGCTGCAGCAGCACGTAGTCTTGTGGGCTTGTGTACCTACTGCAGGAATAAGCCACAGTGCAAATGTCTCACCTCGAGCTCCACCGCTTCTTTTTGACATAGGCTGGCTTGGGTATTGCTACACTGCTCCCTGTTGGGCTGTTCTGCATGTGGGATTAATGGGAAGGTGGAAGCAGCAGCCTCTGGTCCTCCGTGGTGAGCTTCCCTCCATAGTTATCCTATAGTCACAACTAGTACATCCTGCTGCAGCTGTCATGGCTCTTTGGTAGAGATGCCACAGCTGTTAGACATAGGGAGGAGACAACTTCTCTGTCCTGCCCACCTCAGCTCTTTTTGTCTTTTTTGGTTATTTTTACTTGATCTGCAGAGTTGATTGTTTTTTTCCTTTTTTTTTTTTTTTTTTTGCTGGGTGTGTCTGTGATTGCTTTAGAATGAACCTAGGGGTGAATGATTCTGGGTTTTTTTAGAGGAGAGCCTATATGGAAATGTTCTTCTCTTCCTCCACCCCAGGGCTGGATTCAACGATGAAGGAAAGTGTTGAAAAAAGCAAAGAGAGCAAGAAAATAAAAAGCCTGGCTCTTAGCTCCCATACATGAGAGGAGACCCAAGAACCAGGTAGAGCCTTCTCATGTTAAGTCCTTAAAAGCTTCATTGTGATGTCTTTGCAAGAACATATTTATTTTGTTTCCTGAGCCGTATGAGCAGGGCATTGTATCTGCTGGATTAAGGCAGCTCTGTGCAGCTTGGAGAACTATGAAATCCCTGCTCTGTCAGGCTGATGTGAAAGGATCCCATTCATATGGGCACTCCTGCCCAGTGGGGTCTGTTTAGCATTCATCCCAAGGAGCGACAGAGCTCCTACTGCTGTCTCTGGCTCCTTCCCTCCTCTCCCACATCCCCGCTGCCCCACATGTGCCGGCAGCCAAGAAAAGAGAATAGGGAACCTTTGCTCCAAGGCTGCTCACGGGCTGCTTTCCCCTCATTGGTATGCAGCGGGCATTTGCCCCAGTACCCTACTTCACACCAGTAAAAGCTCCTGGCCCCACTACGTGCCAGCGACGTGCGGCGCAGCAGATCCAAGGGATGGGAGACAGCAGGAGGGCAGCCGCTGGTGACGACATGTGAATCAGCAGTGTCCATGCCATGGCAGGCAGGGTACTGACTGAAATGAGCGGCGCGGGCTGGGGGAGATGGGAGGAAAGGGTGCGTGTGAGCAGCAGTGTGGGCGAGTGTGTCCATGCACACATGGAGGCCAACGTGAGAACAGGGACGTGAAGCATGGAAGCTGGGAGAGACAGGAGGGGATGTAAATCAGCAGAGTAGCTTGGTGTTGCAGATGTGTGGGAGAGATCGAGGGCTTCGCCAGTTTCCGCTTTCTTCTCCTGTGTTTGCTTTAATGGTGACTGGCCATCGGGTTTTGTTCATAGTTCAGATTCCTGATATGAAGCCAGATACTGTTTATTTGCTCTATTTTTT
>VZZY01019637.1:1784670-1816500 GCA_013400335.1 Eurystomus gularis | reverse complement strand
TTTTTTTGGCAACTACTAGTTAGAGACTGTGTTGGGTAAAAATTGTGAGGACAGCCCTTGAGAATTAAGCATTGTTCAAGCCAGACAGTAAGCAATGTTTCCTTCCTTGCTCAGACCTTGTCCAGTTGAGATTGGACCTGAGCCTGAGCATCTGTGCTCAACAACGCTCCCAAATCACTTGTACCTGAGAGATAAGGACGACTTTAAATCAGCCCATCCCATGCAATATGTGGAACTGAAAGAGCAGCGATTGCTCAAAGCTGTTTCTCTATTTGAGGATGGTAATTTCTGTGTGCACTTGAATTTACAGCCTTGTCAATTGAAACCGTATTCAGAAATGCGCTGGTCAATGTGGACTGGAGCTTGAGGCTTCAGGCAGGCTCTGTTCTTGCAGGTCAGCAATGACAGAAGGAGGCACAGATTATATTCAGGGGCCAGCTTCTCATCGTCCTGGGCCCCTCTACACCTCAGAGGTCCTGGATGGGAATGGGTCATGGATGGAGCATAGAAGATCCTCCGATGGGTTGTTCTGTCTGTATGTGTGGCCCTCACAGAAGAAGGAAGTATCCAAAGTCTCCTTGGGAAACGAAGAGCGTAGCAACAGCAGAGGAAGCCAGCCAAACCTCACAGTGTGTGGCCACATTGGACCTCAGCTTTGCCCATCAATAACACCATTTATTGTTTTTAGAGGGAAAAATATACGTTTGTGAAAACAAGATTTCCCAAGCTGACTGCTTCTTCAGTGAGTGGGAGAAAGGGGTCTCTGGCATGGCTGGAAGGCACCACTCTGCTGCCTTCTGGGCCTCTCTGGAGGAGTCGCATTTCACTTGAGTTGTCATTTCTGGTTAAACTTCCAGCCCTTTCTATTAAGGGTAGGTAAGAAACAAGCGCCCCTTTCTTCCTACCACGGGACTTGCACAGGCGTGAGGGGGGAAGCCAGCTCCCGAAGAAAGGACTACTGAGGAGAGACAATCCCATTGCACCCTCCTGGTGATGGCTTGGCCACATCCTGCACCGGAGAGAGCACGCCTGCAAGGCTGGGAGCAGTTGAAACTCCATCTCGATAGCTGAGCACTGACCTCACTGGAGACCTGACGTAATCACAAGAGCTTGTGAGAGAAACCCCTTGGGACCAGCAGCTTAAAACAGTGCTGCCTTATGCCTGGAACAACACTTCCAGTCTTCAGGCCTTAAGAAGCTCTGGTCTGTTGGCAGGACGCTGCTCGGGGCTTGCTGGAGGCTGTGGAACTCAGGGAAGTTGAGCACTGGCTCCAGTGGGAGCCCCAGGCTCCACAGATGCCTCCAGGGACCTCTCCTGAGCATCACTCCAAAGCAGCGAGCAGGCAGGGGTCCCTGTGAAGGGGCCCCTGCTGTGAAGATCTTTGCTGTTTTCAGTGGCGTATTTTACAGGACCAGCTGTTGAACACAGCAGAAGAAATATCTGCCACTTCCACATGGCAGATGGAAACTGGGACATGGTGTCCCTCTCCCTCTGGTCTTCATTGCTTCCCTATCCACCCCTGTGGTCAATCCAAGGAACCAAAAGCAGCCCATGGGTATTTGAGCACACGCTTCAAACACTGAGAAGTGACTTCAGCACCTCACTGCTGGCTGTCACAGTATTGTCCAGGGTCAGCACAGGACCACTGAGCACAGTGCCACCAGCTCCTTCACAACAATTCACGCAGACACCCATCACACAGTATTTTGGTAACACTCCCTTGGTTCATACTGGTGGGAGTAGGCTCGCTGGCAGGCATGTCCAGCCCTCTGGAAAGGAAAATATAGCTGCAGATACAAAGATGGTAATTTTTTTTTTTTTTTTTTTGGTTGGGGGGAACAGATAAAATCGGTACATCCGAGAAGACTCCTTCAAGAAAGAAAAGGTCTTCATCATGCTACAGGAGACAGCAGTCTCATGACAGCTCACTTCATGTGGCATTTGCTAAATAAAAGCCAGCTCTCTCTAAGAATGGGTTTTCCTGAGACATTCCTACACTAATGTATGCAATCTGGTTGTGGAAGGGGTGTTATGCATCCTCTTGGGGCCTCATCCAGCATGGGTGTGAATCTGTTACAGTTCCCTGGGGCTCAGCCGGGCTCACCAGCTCCAGAAGGAAAGGTTCAGGCTTCTGCACTCTCTGTGATTCAGCCACGACATGCTGGCCAAGTCTTCATACACGTATGATGAGGAGCTAAGCATGCAAACCACACTAGCTATATTTCCTGAGTGTAATTTGTGCCTAAAATGACAGCAACCCTGCTTCTAAACATTGTTAGGCTCCTGTTCCTCCGGCTGCATGTGTGTGATCCAGCTGGAAAAGAGGATTTACCAGCACCAGACACAGAAGCCATGCTCAGACCAGCAGGACCATCTCAGAACTGAAGGTCCTGATGTTCTCCTACTTTTTTAGATTTGGGCTGCAGGCTGGGAGTATCAAAGAGAGTTTCTAGAGTACAGGCTTATGGGTCTGTTAGCCATCTCCAAGTCTACTGAACAATCAGCTGCTTCAGCTGTCAGGGGTGAGCCCCAGCAAGTGGCACCATGCCTGGAACTGACCACGCAGCCAGGATCAGGTGCGACGCAAATGCTGTCTGGCAGCCAGAGGACCAGACCCCAGTGGAGTTTCTTCAGTCAGTCTGTGATTCACACATTGGCAAGTGTGAATCTGTCCTGCCTTGTGTGATCTGAGGCAGCCTGTTGTCCCTTGACATCAAAGAAAGCTGGGCTGGGAGACAGACCAGCTCAGAAGGGGACATAGAGACAGAAAGTCTTTGATGAGAGAAAAGAAGCATCCAAATGACTCTTTTCTCAGTAATTTTTGCTAATTATAAAGCCATTGACTGCTATTCCCAAAGCCTCCCTGCGTGAGGGAGCTTAATCACCGATGACAATTTTTTGGCATTCTTGGAGTTGCCACTGACAAGAACACACACCAGACACCCCCACCCAATGGCAGCATTTGCCTTGACAAAATGAAGCCTCTACATTATTCTCAGCTCCATCACTCGCTTTCTCAGATTCTCTACATTTTCCGTGCTAGCCACACCATGATAACATCTTAAGGTAGCTCTGGATATCTCAGTTGTTTACAGAGCATCCTTCTACAACAAGCAATACAAACATCATCTCCTTTCAAAAGCCACCTTGTGAGCTGCAGTGTCCAAGAGAGGAGCAGACAAGAGCCCACTTGTGGACTGTGTTAGACTAATTGGAGATTTGGATTTATGAACTCCTCGATTTTGTTCATGGAGCCTCCTGAACATCTTTGACACTACTGGTTTGGATATGGAGACTCTACAGACATCTTTCATCTCCAAGATAAAACCTGGCAAGTTTTGTCAACAGGGAAAAAGAAGAAACCGCTTGCCCAGGGTCTGGGCCGCAGGAACCTCGGGCAAGCTGTGCTCTATCTAGCCAGACCTAGGCCCTTCATCTAAGCATCACAACCAGCCAGCCCTTCGAGCCAGATGTGAGAGTGTTCTCAGCCGTGAGCCAAGACTCCTGTGTTGAGCATCCAAAGGCACTGGCTAAGTCCCCTCCCTCTCCAGACATAATCCTAACTGCCGATGCTTGGCAGCCACTCTGTCATGAGCAATAAGGGAAATTCATATTTTGTGTTTTAAAAGTGTTTATTAGCCAAGAAGTTATCACCTGAAAGTGGATGCTAGGGCATGTCCAGAAACCTCTTTCCCTAAGGTTCCCACCAACAATGTAGGTACTGTAACATCTCATGGCAGCTTGGTACCAGCTTCACGGCTGCTAAAGTTGTGCAGAAGCCTAACAAAATCCAAGGGTCTTTTTTAATATCAGAGTACCTTTTTGAATGACTAACTCAGAAGTAAAGTTTTTTGAGAAGCTTTATGGTCACTGGAGGAAATTTGTGCATTGCAATGTGTGGCTATTTGATGATGGAGAGCACGTAAAATGGTCTCTTGGGACAAAGCTGGCATGCCTGCTCTCTTTATGCTTGTGACCTGGTGCAAATTCATGCTCTGGTCTTGCAGTGTGAATATCCCACTCATCCGACTTCTCCACCCCCCCTGTTAATTACAACTCTGCGTTTCCTTAAAGAACCCCAGGTGCAAACATACAGATTAGAGGCAGTTACAGGAATAGGTTAGCTGGCTTGCAGAGGTAAAAGGTTATTGTTGTTTCCACCGAGGTTTTATACAGTGTGCATGTGTGTGTGCATTTGTATATTTATATTTCAATTATATTTATGTTATTATTTCAATTACAACCATCCATCTCTTCATAATGCCCGATTTCATTCTGCACCAGATTAAGCCCTGGTTGAATGCCAGCTCTGAAATGGCATGAATGAGTTCTCACAGCATCAGGAACCTTTCATCATGAAGGCCTTGAAATAAATGTCACCACCACTCTCATCTCTTTCTCTGAAACCCTCTTTTGCCCCATCCCTCCTTCCTGCTCACTGAGGACACTATGGCAGTGTATTGACTTGTGAAGAAAGAGACTCTTCTTAGGTATCATACGTGCCTTTCAGTTGGAGGGAGGTTGAAAACCACGAACAGTTTGTGTTTGACTGTCCCTTGAGATGCTGTGACAAGGGTCTTGTCTTCACTGCCCAAATAAAAGTAACTAATCTCATTATGCTCTTCATCTCAGACGCAGAAGTGAAGAGGAGGCATTGTGGTTTTCTTGCAAGGCAAATTTACCTCAGCCAACCCTTGGCACCATTCACACATCCTACTTGCCCTGGGATAAATACTTGCATTTATTGTTAGAACAGACAAGATCAGTGACCACTGGGATCATCTCTGACCCGTCACACCATGCAACCAGAGTGAGGACTCAATAAAATATCTAATTTAAAAATGCAGACAGGCTTCAGCTTGGCCAACTGCAACCTGTTGAGCAGTCTTAAAGATGACATGTGAAATCATTAGATCAGATCATTTTTGAGTTACAGCACAAGAGTTTGAAAGCAATTATCTCTCAGCTTTACTTGTAGCCTCTACTGTCAGCACTGCTTTGCAGATATAGTCAGCTTGTGTGTCCAAAAACATCACTACAGCCTACTCACAAGAGTTGTCAAGCTTAAGTTGTTTCTGGAGCTGGCTGAGTCAGGACAGGGATGCCAACCTGGTTGAAGGGAGACGTGGTGGGATTTTCTGAACCTGAAAGAGGAGAGCTGGGCTGTCTGCCCCATGAGGCAGAGGAAAGTAGTGTGTATGTACATAGAGAGAGGCAAGGAGAAAGCATCTGCAGATAGCAGGAGGAGGTAAGTGTCAGAGAGTTTGTCGCGTGTTCCTGTCCCAGCTGAGTGGGAAGCTCTCCCTTCTTTTCAAAACATTCAGCTTGTATATCTATGGTCCTGTAATATGTGAATGCAAGAGTCACTATAAGCAACCCTCCCATCTCCAGCCTTGTATACATAAGCAATGTAATATCTAGGAGTATAAACACCTCCTCAGCCCTTTGGGAAGCTTTTAGCTGACACAAGAGGCTCTTGTGGAGTGCAGGAGATGAAGGTATCACAACCTAACACTTTGCCATCTTGTCTTGGGGCATTTTATGTTCTAGACTGATCCTTAGGAGCAAGGGACATATCATCTCTTGAACACCAGAATGCCCAAAATGAGGAGGGTGTGAATCATCATGTGGAAAGCCACATCTGAACAATGGTCAAATTCCTGAGGATTTGTATCTTCGGAGCTTTCAGATGCATCCATGCCAGGAGGAGGAAGCACAGTTCAAAACCAGACAGTTTGAAGTCTGTTTTCTAAGGGTCTAGGAACCATTTTACAGCTTCAGTCATTCTCACATGCTGCAATTATTGCTTTAGTAAATATATCAACACGGAAGCATAAACGCCTTTATAGCTAAGGAAATACCCCAAACACCAACAAATGGATGAGCTGCTGTGAGCACTGGTGGAATAAATCCCAGGCTCCTGTGGGCTTGGATGATTCAGGCTTTGCATTCTCATGGTTTATGATTCCACCAGATTTCCTTGATGCAATTATTTTCTTGCGACTCTGCAGTCTACAAATTCTAAATATAACGTTGAACATAAAATAATACCCTCATTCCTGAAGCAGTCACTTGCTGAAAATCCTGCCAAACATACGCTTTTTATATTACATTAGTCATGAGCTGTGGCTGACAACATGTTCCTCTTTGGACACTCCTCCCAGAAATCTTGTGGAAAAGTCCTTTCTTTTTTTTTTTTTTTTAAATAATTCCAGGCTAGCTGAGCATATCAGGCAGGAAAATGTTAACATTTTCCAGAAGTGGGTGATGTCTCATGCACCCTTTAACAGTTGCTGCTGGTGCTTTAACAGATGTGTGGGAGGCATGCAAGTGACTGAGCAGGAAGTGGTGTCATTGCTCAACACCAATAAAGACACATGAGGCCAGGCTTTGAAAATAGCTTTTTTAGTCTAGAAAGGATGAGTGAATGAACATAGAGACCCTCTGTGCTAGTTAGTGACAAAGTGCCTTGATGAATCTGAGGTTCAAACTCTCACCATCTTGTTCTTTATGTTTTCAAGGCTCAGGTGAAGGCTATGAAATGCTCCCAAGAACAGAATAGCCCTGCAGGGCTCCTCCACCCAGGAGCAGATGAGACATGCTGTACTCAGAGGTGGAAGAGTAGTCCCTCTCCCATGGTCAGTGCCAGAGAAGCCTTCGTATTCACTACCTGGCTTCACCCATTCCTGCTCACCGGAATGAGGTAGGAGCCAGAGCTCCGGCTATCCCTGCACTAGCCAAGGGAAATGGGCTTAGATGACACAGAACAGAACAGTACAGAACAGAACAGAATAGAATATTTCAATTGGAAGGGACCTAAAAGGATCTCCTAGTCCAACTTCCTTCCTTCCATGTATAAAAGCAAGTCTCTGGCCCTTTCCCATTCCCTGAAAGGATCAACAGCAGTGACCCTTAGGATGCTGTTCTTCATCAGCTTGCATGCTATGTGGGTACTAGGACCTCTACCTCCCCACCATGATCCAACAACTTCCAGCCTCTCAAAGTCAAGGTAGCAGGATTTGGGGTCAAGCAGAGAGGAGCACTGTGCAATAGAGCATCCATTGAAAAGAAGTGTTGGATTTGGTCTTTTGTTCAAGCGCTGTTAGGAGGAGGAGAAGGGAGAGGAGGTGCAGGGTGTGGTGCCACTGCAATTTTCCTAGTGACAAAGCCAGTTGAAGTTCACATCCTGCCAGCCTCTCTGCTGTGAGGCAGCTGGCCACCCCACTCCCTTGTGCCAGCTTAGGTCTAACTGGGTCAGGAATCTGTGTTTAAAAAAAGCCCTTGAGCATAAACATAAGCTTTATTATGAGCCTCTATCATTTCACTGATTTTAAGCACAAAAGAAGTGCTCATCAACAGGAGTTTAGGTGATGGAAGTGAAAAGAGGAGGGAGCAGAAGCTCTCCTATCTGGTTTTCCACCAAAGAAATCATACCTTTTTCCATGAAGACATTGATCCAAGCCCAGTGCATGTGGGACACCATGGGCTCTGGAGGGAGCACTCACACCGTCTCCTGCAGATAGCTAACCTGAGTGACAGGTAACCTGCCTTTTCTAGGCAAATACACAGGGATCACCAAGTCTCAGCTCTGCTCCCCTGGCNCAGATAGCTAACCTGAGTGACAGGCAAATACACAGGGATCACCCAGTCTCAGCTCTGCTCCCCTGGTTTGTACTTCAACTGCCTACAAGGAGTAGTGTGGGTTGTCAAATGAGCATACAAAGCAAGCACTTGCACTGCTCCATCAGCACGCTTTGAGGACAGCTGGGAGGGATGCAGCTCTTGTGCAAGATAATATTCTGCAGAGGCAATGGATAGCTGATGGGATGCGTAGCCAGCAACATGGAGCTAGGACTGCCATCATTGTGGTTGCTCTCCAGGGACCTAAGAAGCATATTCCTTGTTCTTGAACTCAAAAGCATTTACTTTTTTAACCCTGCTCTCCATGGCAACAGAAACGGAACAATGGTGTTTCTGCTTCACGTGCCCCCTTGTTCTTGTGAAGGGTTTGCTCAGATCCAACCACCTGAACTAGTGGCTCACGGCTAAGCCAAGCCTTTCCCGCTCTCTTACATCTCCTAGCAAAATTCTTTCAAGAACTGCTTGTTCCCTTTTGGCCCCGGTATTAGGATTATTAAATAAAACTTGGATCCAGCTCTCAAAACCTTCCCCCAAGATGCCTTTTAATTAAAGCAGTAGAAAGAAAAGACCAGTCTAAATGTTGTAACATTTTTAATTAGTGAAACCTTTATTTTATTTGCTAAAAAACAAGATTACCTCTAAGTCCTTCATTGAAAGGCTTTGCAGTGTGTGAAAGGGAGATTTAAAGGATATTAATGAGGGCTTAAACATCTTAAATATGCTAAAAATAATTGAAGAATGATATTTTTTAAGGGAAGAACTTAAATAACCTTTTATTCCCACCATGCTGTGTGTGTATGTTTTTGTAGTGATGCCTTTGAAGTTCACTTGAACATACGCTTGCATGGGCACACACCTGCCTTCATCCAGACCCACCTATTCATCCATCCCTGCTGCCATGGGGAACTGTAGTCCTTTCCCGATAACTCCTGAATAAAGACAAGTCTCTGAGGCAGTAAATACACGCTCAATTCATAAACACTTCAGCTGCAAGTCCTCTTATTTACCGTCTCATGACTTATTGCAATGGAGGGCTCTGTCTCCTTTGGCTTCAGGGGTTTCTAGGAAAGGTTTATCGTCTTCTATAAAAATTAGTTAACATTTTCAGAATCAGTTACTCTACATTTTACAGCTATCACTCAGAGATATGAAAGTATCCCAGTCAATTCCTGAAAGTTCAAGATTATGGCAAAAGTTGCTCCTACTTAGACAAACCTTGAGGGACATCTGCTAACAGGGCTCACTGCTCCTGACTTAGCAGAGCCCAGCCTACTCATATGCTTTCTTCTCTGAGAAACCACTACGTGCTTTATTGAGTGATGTCCGTAAGCTCTTCAGAACTTCTGGTTGAGGAATTTGCTTGGAAGACACAGTGCTTGCCTTCATCTAGATGTAGCAAAGCTAAATTGCTCTACCTGTCTCTCCACTTGGGTCTCTAGAAGACACCTAATTACCATTGTAGCTCTGCCACTGTGGAGAGACATGTAGATGTTAGCTGGCCACACAGGCACAGGCCACTTGGATGTTCTGTCCTCAATGATCTGTTTTCTTTTTGTTTTCTCCCTTTTGCAGGCATTCTTATATAGCCTTTTGTTAGAGCAAATTTAAGAGCCTTGAGGAGACCTGTGTGTTGTCCATACATTACAGTTAAGCAACAGAAGGCTAAAAGTGGTTTGGGCAGCCAGAGCAGCTTTTTCATGGCAGAAAGGTCAAGCCATTGAGTGAAGAGGATGCTGCTGGAAGTTCTGAGACTTTCGACATTGTGGAAACTTGCCTGTCCTTGGTCATAACACATAGCCTGATTTTAGGACTCATGACTACACAACTCCATTGCCTACCTTCTCTCAGAGACCATGTCTATGGTCATAGAATCATATCTTCCATAGGAGGTTCTTTCAGCTTCAGACCATGTTCAAGCCAAAGCAACCTCCTGCTTTCCAAGGCCAGCAGCATAAACCAAAGCACGCTAGGGCTAATTCATCCAGCCAAGAGCTCTGCTGGATAAAGGGAACTGAAGTGGAGGGGTCCTGGGGCACATCTCCCAGCATGATACAGCTCTTTTCCTGCAGTCCTCAAGCAAAAAAAAATAACCCTTCCCCCTTCGTCCTTCAAAAGACCTATTCCTTATGATAGTAAAAAAGTACTGATTACTATTAAAAACCCAAACCCTACAGGAAAGCAGGGAGGGGGAGTTTATGGTCATTGACCTTTTAACTCAGGTTGGTTTATAAAGAGCTGTCTTTCTGTTGCACCACTGGGATTGTACAAGTTTCTTGGCTGTGAATGGGAGCTTTGTAGGATTCTACTGTGTGGTCATTCACAAGCAATCTGTTGGTCTTTTTAGAGACGTTTAATAAAAAAGAAAACCTATCTGAAATACAGGAGGAGGGGGGTGAGCTGAGTATCAGCTAGCGGCCCAATCAATGAGTGAATGTGTTTGGGTCTTCTCCCGGAAGAGAAAGCTTGTTTTAGGAATTTAGCCTGGCACTCGAGGGGTTCTGTTTGTATAGCCCTTTCATTTAAAAAAATACATGCAGGCACTTAAGGAGAGATGGCTTGGAGCAGGCACAGGGAGAAGGGACAGGGAGGGAAGGAAAAGGGGAGCCAGGAAAAAAGGAACAACTGTTAGAATGCAGAAGAGGGCAACAGTAAGGTGAAGCCAGAACCAATGGTATCTTCTCATTCTGTTAGCACCATATAATTCAGTGACTGATGGAAGGTGCTCACTGGGATGGAGTAGTATCCCTCGAGGTTAGGGGAGCAGCGGTCAATGGATGGTGGTGTTTGCTTCTTCCCCTGCCTATACCCTCCTCTCCCAGCCAGCTCTGCTAGATGTTGCCTCTCATCTGCTTGTTTGTTAGAAGACCTTCTGCTGGGCCACAAGCAGTCATGAAAATCCCACGCTTGTCTCCCTGATGGTGTGTCAAAGTGAAAGCAGCTCAGACTGAACCTCCAGGCACCACAACTCCGTCAGCCAACATGCTTCATCAGAAATGGTATAATTTGGAACAAAATCTGTTTTTTTGCTGATGAAGGACCAAGCACAACGGGGCACTGGGCATTAACTGTGCATTAACTTCACTGTGCTAGCCAGCCTCCAATAAACCTGCCTCCCCAAGTTAGCCAGCAGCTTCACTTGGACACTCTGGTTCCCCTTTCAAGTTGTTTCCATGAAACATTAAAATAACTGCCCCCACTTTTTAATGGTGAGGGAAAAGTGCTCTCATAGAGCTTGACAGATCATGTTGAGTGCCTTATATGACGAAGGCAATGTAAGTGCCAGGCACAACCATTACCTAAGATAATTTTCTCCATGTGCATGTGTTTGTATATGCATTTTTATACATGTATAATATGTATATATAAGTCTTTACGTAATTCATCAAAATGTTGGTCTGTATAATTTTCACCTTGCAACACGCAGCTTGTTAAATTCTCTGTATCACCCTGTAGTGATCAAAAAAGGATCTCAGCTGTGCTCTCCTGTCTCTGCTGATAGCTCTTGCTATCTATAATCTATCTTTGCCTTTTCTCCTGAAGAAAATTAGAGACTTAATCTGTGAACAGCTACTAAGAACATTTAAGGATAAAATAAGTATGTAGCTTGGGGATAAGAAATGTTCACTGTTCTTCACTGGGGCTTTCAAAGAGCTTAAAGAAAATATCTCCCACCAGCTGGTCTACAAAATATGTGACTTGTACATTTGTAAATCTGAAAAATCAACAACTATATATGATGTTAAGATTTGCCAGCCAGAACCCACAAGTCATATACAGAGATCTTTGCTCTGTCCTTGCTAAGTTGAAGACTGGATTTTAGTTGTGACTGGCTGGAGGAAAAAAAATTGCCTTGTGGAGGAAAATTTTCCATTAGCATAAAGCCAAAAGCATCAGCCTGTGAACCAGCTCCAGGGCACACCAGGGGCAAGAAGGAGGGGACATGGGAGTGTCACACAACACATGCAGATTGTCCTTAAATTAGACCAGGCCCTGAGCTGGCTAACAAATGGTGGAGGGTCTGGGCTGGAGATAAGTAGCTGTGAGGTCTCTTTATCCACAGTATGGAGAAAGTGATGTCTGCTTCGGGAAAGCCATTGCTCTACATCTCTGTGAAGAGCTAAGGAGGAGCAGGGAGTGGATGGAGTCAAATCCTCATGTAGGTCCCACTACACCTCTCAGGCAGGGCTAGGGCTCTATAGCCTATCTGAAATGCTTTATTCCTAGATACACATCAGGGAAATGTAAGTGTCTCTTTTTCAGGGTTTCTGAGGAGCTGAACTGGAGGCCAGATCAAACCAGGGATTCCTATCAGTGGCTCCATTGAGTGCTGGGGCAGGCACAGCACAGAGCTGCAGGGCATGGATGTTGAAATGGGGGGCCTGTTTAATCTGTGGATCTGTAGGATAACAAAATACAGGGAAAAGGGGGAGAAAGACAGAGAGGTTGTTGCTGAAATTGTGGAAATTGCGCAGATTTGGAGTTTCCACTCAGAAGTTCTTATAAGGTGTGAATTTTGGCAGAGCTTCATGGCTCCCATGGTAACCTGCAGAAGACAGAGCCAGGATGTCTGGGGATACAGATGGCAGCGGTATGTTTTAGAGTTTCAGTAGCTGTCCCCTCACGTATGTGAACTGGAAGCCCCTGGCATGACGCAGCACACGGGGAGACACCACAGACCCTGCCAACATCACCTGCCCCAGAGGCACAGGAGGCTGGTATGTGCAAGGCTCTGCCCTGGGTGCTACACTGCCTTCATCGTCACGTTTTATGCCCGCTCAGAGTTCACCAGCAAAAACACACATCTCTGTGATCAGCCGACAACTTCTGACAGCTGCACGCACACGCAGAGGTCGGCACTTCACTGCTTCTCCTGGCTACTTGGCATGGGACAGGTGGGAGGTAAAGCAGCAGGACAAAAAGCAGAGATATGTGCTTTAGGACATAAAAACTCTGCTCCTCTCCTGCTCAGCTGATGGCTTTGAAACGTTTATCCACCAAACACTTGCCTAACTATCCCACCTCCACACCTCCAGGTTTCAGCACATGGTGGTGTAGAGGTCTTGTTACCACTGCTGGCAGATACCTCCCCTGATCTCCCAGCCAAGAGCACTGCGTCTGGATGAGGGGAAGGTGAAGAGATGTGCAAAAGAGGTAGAAACAAGGCACTGCCAGGATAATGTTTCTTAATACAAGGATAATACACAAGGCACCAGGCATCTTTGCAGGAAGGGAGCCCAGCAAGATCATCCCTTCTGCAGACAGAGGCTGCAGGCACCAAGCAGTCACATTTCTGCTGTCTGAAGTGAACACGCTCCTCTGGAGTCTTGATAACCTGCTTTCCCTCCACTTCCCCAAAAAGACAGGGACAGAAGGAAACTGTACTTTATCTTGGGCAGGAAGAACAGCTTGGTGAGGACACAAGTACATATTGTGCATTAACTCTCCATCACATAATGACTGCTGGATGTGTTATCCAGTGTCTCTGGGCAGGGGTGCTGCTCAGGAGGACTGTGCTACACTGTTAAAGGAAGCTCAGGTTCCTCTTTTCCAGCAATCGCTGGGTTTTTTCTCTTTTATAAAGCATGGTCAGACACAGCTTGTTTCTGAATGGTCAGGGCACTGGGAGGCTTGTTGTTGCTACAAACAAAGTGAATGGGTCAGGTGTGGGCTTGAAGGACTGTGCCCAGGGAAAGTCATAGACACCCCTGCTTTCCCCAGAACTGACACTATGGGACGGATCTGGAAACAGAACTGTCCACTCCATGTGTACTGAGGCTTGGAAAACAAGCACGTTACTTGAAGAGCAACCCTTCAGGGCTCTTCTTCTCCTGCTCTCCTAATAGTGGTCAGCACTGGCTGGGTTTCATCCCTGCTTCTTGTCCTGCAGCTGGTTAAGTGGTGAGAGTAGTCTGTGGTGTGCACTCAAGCTCAGGCTGGCCTCAGGGAAGGAAACAGAGGGGCTTGCACCACTAGGATGCACACAGCATCCTTTGGTGCAGTGTGTAGCCCAGGGTATGGCTCATGCCAGAGCTCAGCTAGCCCAGCAAAAGCTGGAAAGAATCCTGGGATGACAGAAGAAGCTCTCAACTCTTCATCTGACTACGGCTTTTGTGAGTCAGGTTGTGTTTGCATAAACTGGACCTGGTTGCTAGCTGCAGGTTTTCCTGCCCATAACCACTATGCCTTTTAAGGCTTTAGCAGCACCATAGTAGCAATTATTACTGGTGATTCTAGCTCTACCTTACTGTGGGCACATCCTGGATGGCGCAGCCAGTGTGTGATAACACTAGGGAATAAAATTATTTGGGCAATTTTTCTTCTTTTGACAGCACTTGAACTGCAAGAGTCAGTAAGAGAAATTACTGGCAGAATGGACATGGAAAGAGTGATATTTTAAAAGCAAATATTAGAGAGGCTGTTTGGAGTGAGAAACTGAGGAAGAAATTTGACCCACGTCCCATCAGACCAAGCAATGCAGCTTTGCCACCACAGATGTCCTACAGGCAGACACCTAGGGAGGGCAGGAGTTCAAGAACTCGTTTCAAATAAAGGCACACTTTGCAGAAGGTTGTGTTTTCTTTTCAAGTAGTGGGCAAGGGAAAAAACCAAAGGTCTTTAGTAACCCACTGACTGACTGGTTTCTCCCCATTTCTGCTGGGTGGAGGGAAGATATTTGCCAACATGCCTTATCCAAACGGTGGGTGTGCCAGGCTGTTCTAAAGTTCTGCCCTTATTCATAGCCTGAATCTTCCCCTAAGAGCTTGTTGAATGGTGGATGGAAATTGCCCTCTTTACAAACTTCACGGGAGAGCCATGAGTCTACAAGAGCCTTTGGGTAAGCCCATGGCATGGACCTTATGGAAGAATTCTTGATCTTCAAAGCCTGCAGTTGTCTTGAAAGAGAGAGCCTCATTTCACTCTGCCTGACTCACATCTTTGCTTTTCCCATACAATGGAGATCAGAACACATGCCATACGTCCCCATCACCAGAGAGCTGCACGACTTGCTTTAGGGCGATGTGCTGACACTGCTGTGCCACAGCACCAGCATGTCTGGGCTGCTCTCAACCCAAAGCAGCACACTCCAGCTGGCAAGAGAGAGGGCGGCTGTATTTTGGCCAGGAGGTGGTTTGCAGCAGCGCATGTACACATCCCTTTCAGTTTCAGATTTTCAAAGCCTATTGCTCTCCTCATGCCGATCAAATGCACCTGCCAGACCTTCCCTGGGGTAAATGACTGTCTCTCCAGAGCCTGACAGCACTTACAGTAGGGAAGCACAACTGCCAGAGGACTAAGTTCTGGGAAAGGCCGGACTGTCTCAGAGAAAATAAGACAACATGTTGGACATTTGTGGCTGTTGGAAAAGAAATGTCAGAGCAACAAAAGAAAATCCAGATGTGCCGCTTTCACATGGTAACAGGCTAATTGGAGACAGTCCCACCTGATTTCTAGCAGCTTAGCATTCCTCTTGCTCTTTATTGACCAGGGACTTTCTCATTATTGACGCATCTTTAGGAGAAAATACTATTCTTGCTTGGTATTTTATTTTCTTTCAGAAACATTGTTTCTATTACTGTACCTTCAGCAAGATTTCCTAATAAGAAACTTGAGACCTTTTAGCTCAGCTGGAGTTCTGCCATGGACTTCTACAAGGACACAATCTTGTCTTAACCCAAAGGGCTGAGACCAGGGCTGGAAGGTGGTGGCAGCAGCGTGTCTGTCCAGATGCCCTCCTACGCTGCAGAAGCTGCTATTATAGCAGTGCAGAGTTGCTGTCGCAGTTGTGTCAGTGCCTTTGTATCTCCCACAGGAGGGCTGGAGGGGCACTGGACACAAAGCAATATCTCAAAGTCAGGCACAGGATGCAGGATTAATCCAAAACCCTCCTGGTAAAGGGCAACAAATAGAGGGAAAGCTCTCTGGGATGGGGAGCTCACCAAACAGGCAAATATACCTTTCCCTGCTCACACATCTCTTAAGAGAAAGCTTTTAATTCTGAGTTTGTTTTAATGAGGCAGATCCAGAGAGGTTTCATTTAAGTATCTAACAGCCAGTGCATTTTGCAGCTGTCTGCTCCAGTGAGGAATCTAGCCCCTTCCCAGTCAAACTCAGACACCTGCAGCTGGTGAGTGACCTGGTGCTGAGCTGTGGCTGCTGCTTTGTGAGCTGAAGTAGTCCTACCTGTGTTCCTGCTGCCCCTATGGCTGTTACACCAGGGAGAGCTTGGCCCCATGGAGACAAACTCAGTCCTGAGCTGAGCCAGAAGAGGCATATGTATGGAAAGCCCACGATACCTTGCATTCCCCACAGCCTGCTTTTCCCCCTAAGAAAAAAAGCAGCCCAGCTGCATGGCTGGCCCCAGTGCAATGCAGAGGAAAGCTCATTTCCAGTAGGACAAACCCAGAGTGAAGTGGGTTTCAGCATCCCCAGCACAAACCAAGGAAGCTGCATTAATTTCAGACATTTCTGGAATGTCAACTATTTTGTCAAGCAGCTGTGCCCTGCCACAGGAGCTAAGGGCTGGAGAGAAGCAAGCTGATAGCCCAGAAAGAAACAGAGGAGAAAAGGCCAAGGCCAGGCTGGCCCCATCCCAGTGCTGGCTGCAGCCTCCTGCCCATCTTATTGCCACCCTCAGGGCTTTTGCCAGGTCTCTCCAAAACACTGAAGGGGACCAATAGCAAGAGACAATTTTTTTTCCTGGCTGATAACATATCTTTTCTCAGAGCCTTCCCCACCGCCAAGCTTTAAATCTTGCTTTTGGGGCCATCTGAGCCCAAAGTAGATGCTGGTGGAGCAAACCCACTGGCAGGCTGTCCTGGGTCTGGAGCTGCCTGTGTGTGACAGCAGACACGTAAGCTTGGTGGCCCATCAGAGGAGACATTTCTCTAAGGGGTGGAACAGGCAANAAGAAGAAAAAAAATCAGTCCCCTTCAAGGTTTTCAGTGGTGTAATAAAAGTCCCTGTGTCCTGGATGCCAGGGAGGTCTGGGGGAGGGGGAAGAGAGGGTGAAAGTGAATTAAATGGGCCTTTCAGGAGTAGAGAGAGCACTTAATCTTCTCTAGCCTGTTTAGTGCAGATGCTGTTGAAGCCTCCCTGCCATGATAGCCAGCAGAGCTCGGCGCACATTGTCTTTTGCAGACACCGTGTGGTCCCAGAGAAGGGCTGAGCTGGCAGAGGGGAGCAGGGCAGGAGGGGAAGGACGTGTGCTGGCTTGAGAAATAGTGTTCAGCTCAGACACACAGGATGAATCTGAAAGCACAGTGTGTCCAGGAGCACAGGGACAGTGTGCACCTCACCTTGGGATGAAACACAGTGTTCATCTCAGCACTTGCATACTTCTGTGCCAGCTTCACCCGCCTATGAGTAAGATCAGCTACAAGGTGGGGTGGGGGAACATAAAGCTGGGAATTGAAAGCATTTGTATCTGAAAATCACCATCCCACGCTGTCACCAACAATGCCAGAAGGAACCAAAGCCTAGAAGGCTGGGTGAGGTACAGCCCCAGCCAAAGCAGAGGGAAGAAACAGGGCCAGGGCACAGGCGGCACTCTGGGCAATGCCAGGAGGGATGAGGGTTGGGCTAGAGCTGCTGGCAGATCTTCAACTTTGCCCCTGTCCCACGGAGGTGGCAGCACCCCCTGCTCACCACTGCTGTGCTTCCTGACCACATCTGCACAGCATCCTCCGCTTAGGCCACTTGCCTCACCCTGTAAATATCTGGGATGCTCTGGCACCCATTGATGCAGAGATGTAAGAGCATGAAGACCCCAGGGGCACAGGCTGGCACACTGCAAACCTCAGCCACAGCCAGATCCCTGCCCAGCTCTGTTGATCCTTGTTATTGCCTTGACCCGTGATTATCCTGCTCATAGCAACTATGCCCCAGATGTGCCTCTGAGCATCTATAGCTCTCAGTAGTAGTGTTGTACTCATATTATCACCAGCACTTCTATGGCACGCTCTCTCCCATGACCATACTCCAGGAGCTAAGGAGCATCTTTGGGGTTTTTTGCTACATCTGTCCTTCTAGTTTCAACAGTGAAGGACACCTTGATCCTTTGATCACCCTAGAAAAGAGACAGACCCAAACCCTGCTGCTGCAGCCAGCAAGTGATGAAAAAAACCTTAAAAATCACTAAGTAGCTGCAGGATCTGCTGACAGGGTGTTTGCGTAGGGTGCAGCTTAAGAGCCACCACTGAAAGACAGAGAAACTCCTTGAGAGTTACTCCCCAGCACACCCCTGAGAAAACACTTTCCCAGCTCACATACTCAACATTTTTCTAGAAGAGAAATAGATCTCCAAGTGCTTCTCCTCTGGTAAGACTACAGAAAAGTAAATAGCTTAAACTAACTCAGAGTGAACAAGCCTGACTAGGAGGCTCAGATGAGGAAAACAATCCCTTCCTCCTACAGGTACCCTGGGCTCCCACATGCTCACTAAAACCAGCACCAGAGGCAGCTCCTGCTTTATGGAGGACAGAGGCTACAGGTGGGCCAGCACGGCCCTTCACACCGGCACAGCTGAGCCTGCCTAGCTCAGCAGCGGGGCTATATAAGACTGGGTTCATCGAAGGCCCCTTCCTTTTGTGTAAGGCTTTAGGTGAGGGGGCAGAGAAGAGAAATAATTTTTGTTTGTCTGCTAGTGTACAGCTAGCGGTACCTGTAGAGTCAGGGAAAATTGTGCTGAAGTGCTGCGGAGATGAGGCGTACTAGGAACACCTAAAAATAAAAGCCTTTGGATTATAAGAACTTGAAAGAAAGCTATTGCTTAAACAGTTGGTAGCTGCAGCCTAGGGTCAGCAATGCCTTCTACCTGAGGCCGTGTGAACTAAGAACATTAATTGAGCCTCCTGGGTATGTAAGCCTCTTATCTACTTATACACAGTGCTTTATCTGAGCTGGAAAAAAAATGAGATTATTAGCTACTTTTAATGAACAGTGGTAGGATGTGCATGCTCACCTAGTCTTTGCTGGGAGATGCTTCCTTCTTTCTCTTTCTCTTTAAAACTGTTAGCTTTTTAGGATATGAACCAAGACTTCAAAAGGGATGGAGGTGCTGGAGGAAGGGAGATGGCTCATATTCATCATTTAGGGGCTAAGGGTACTCTCAAAGCTTCTGCTTGGCTCCTTAACCCTACAGGTGCTTCTCAGTTTCTCAGCTCTGAAGTCTCAAAGCTGTTGCGTGGTGCTCTCCCTGCCTTCTGATCTTGCTTAAGTGACTCCTTATTTAGTGAGGCAGCCTTTGAAATTGCTTTCCTCGGCACCTTGCTGTGCCCATGCTCTGTCTCTGGGGTGCACATCAGAAGGGAAAGGTGGATGGGCCACAGCACCTGGTGGGCACAGAGGCCTCCAAGACAGATGTGGTGGGGTGGAGTTACACTTTGGGTAATTAAAATGTAACTTTCAGGCTATGAAAGGGCCAAGCTTCTATGCTGGAGAGTAGTAGACGCTAGTCTGGGTTGTACTTATGGCTTGGTGCCCCAGTGGTCTTGGGGATGGGGGACTTGGCTGCAGATGACTGTCTGGGAGCTACCCCCAGTTTTGCTCTGTGCTCTTTAGGGAATGTAGGAAACGAAGCAGTGTGAAATTGGCACCATGTCGATGTCAGTCCCAAGCTGCCCTTTTCCTCTTGCCACTGACAGAGCTGGGGGATGTGCTGGTTCACCACCCCCGGGGGGCCTTGTGCTTGGAGGAGGAAGCTGGTAAGGAACAGCCTATCTGCAGGAGTAGATTAAAGTCCCCAGCCTGGACTTTCCCAAGGCAGTCTGTCACCAGCAAAGGACTCATGGGAGCCCTGTCTTCCCTCCTGCTGCCAGCCCTGCCTGTCCCCTTGCTGCTCTTGTGTGCCTCCTGGTGTGATCCCTGCTCTGGATGCCCTTGTGATCCAAGGGTGACTTCCACTGGCTGCTGCCTTGTCTTTAATATCTCAGAGAGCTGTGTTTGCTTTTCAGATTCCCTTTCCTGATTGTCTTGAAAGACAGATGCCCTCTGCCCCTGCTCCCTTTAAAGGCCATGGCTTTTCTTGCTGCTAGTGGGCTGTAAACCTCTTTCCTGTTACAAATGTGCCCTTTCAGTTGCTTTCTGGCTCTAAGCAGAGTTGCTTTTTTATTTCTCTTTGGAAGCTGATTCTTGATTATTGCCATCTTCTCCATAAGCTGCTTGTGCTGGCCAGCAGAGATGATGTCCCTGCAGGGACCAAGCACACTATAAACTTGGCCAATGATGGAGCTAGAGGCAGGGGCTGGCACCTTGCAGCTCTGGTTCCTGGCCCTGATCCTGCTCTAAGAGACCGATTCTTCCCAAAATCCTTCAATCATTTTTAGCTCTATTTTTTAGGTTTTTTTCAAAGCTGCCTCTCCTGCTGTGTCTGAGTGCTGATCTGACATCCCTGCTTTTGTCCATAGGAAGAGGGGGGGAGACAGCGGACGGGCAGGGACAAAAACCCTGTAACTGAGGATCTCAAAGTGGTTTGCAAACCTCTTTTTTTTTCCCCACTGTGGTGCTGCTTCTTCTGATGGTGGGAAAATCGAGCCAGGGAGCGGTGACGGGTCATGTGTGCTGCTAGCATCAAATGCCTGCCAGAGCAGACCTGGTTTGTGGGATCCCTGGTGCACAGCTTGTCTTTCCACCCATCCGTTTTACCCCACTAACCAGCCCCTACAATGCAAAACGGGCTGTGGTTGGCAGTGATTGCTTTGTGCTGGAGCCCAATAGTGCCAACCCCTGTGATGGTGATGAAGGTTCAAGTGTGTGGGGGGGGGATATTAAGCAGGGAGGGAGCTCTTAAAATGCTGGGAGGGTTGGCATGAGGTAAAGAAATGCAGCAGTGAGAAGGCTCTCTTCCAAACTTATATATATGATTTAAAAAAAAACCCCAAGCTCTAAAGCTGGAGCTAAAAAGGCAGCTTAAGGAATGAAGCTGCTGGAGTTTTCCAAGAAGGCTCCCAAGATGCACAATGGGAACATCTGTACCTCGGCCGGTGCCTTGGAAGGGTCTCAGGCCACAGAGCGGGGCTGGCGTCAGCCGGCTACAGCCCTGCCTTGATGCCTCCCTCTCCCCCAAAACCCCTGCTTGGGCACAGCTCCTCCTGCCACCCTGCTTGCCTCGCAGCAAGCCGTAAATCCCCCTTCCCACGTCTCCTCCTTTGCCGTGGGTTTTGAGCAGCCAAGCATCCTGAGGCAGGAGTGGAGGAGAGGGAGGTTTGGCCCTGGGAACAACTGTCCTCTGTACTGCCCATGAAAGGCAGTTTCATAAGGCTCTTGCTCAAAATGGTCCGTTATCGGCATCAGCGGAGCAGGTCAGCCCCGCTCCCAGCGACGAGACACAGGCCAAATCTGTGCACACACGCGCAGTGTCTTGGTCTTGGCACAGGGGTTTTCTAGCCTCAGGGGATACAGGCAGCCAGGACTGATCCTGCCTGTGAAGGCTATTGGGGGACCTTCTGTCCCCCTGCTTTCACACCTGCTGCTCACTCCTGGTGAGCCCAAACCCCCTTGGTGGAGCCCAGCAAAGCCCTGTGGGTTCCCACTGCAGCAATTCCCTTGCTGTTGGGAGGTGAAATGGGTCCTCTGGGGGAGGCAGTGGTGGCCTGCCATGGTGGATGCATTTAGATGCAAGTCCAAGGGAGAACTCCCTCCTCTTAAACCCGTTCCCCATCAGCTGCTTCATCTTTCTCTCTCCCATCACCTACAACCCCTGTTCCCTCCTGGGGGCTCAGTATTTGTCTAGTGCCAACAGAGGAGCTTGGAGAGGAGACAGAGCCCACCTATGCCAAGCATTTCCCACTGCCCAGGACAAGCAGCAGTGCTCAGCCCTGGCTGGGCTGGGCTGCAGCCCCTGGTCAGCCCCTCAGTGAGGGCACTGGTGCTGTGGCAAGGCTGACAGAGCTGCAGAAGGGATCATATCCCTGGGATGCAAACGGGGGCTCAAGTTTAGCCTAGTTCATCCTGGTTAGCACCTGTGTAGGACAGCACAAAGCAGAGGGAAGCTCAGGGAAAGAAGAGGGGACAGCTTTCTGGATGCTCCCCTCTTTTTGCCCGTATTCTTTCATCAGTGTACAAATTAATGGCTTTATTCTTTGCAAAATTTTTGTGAACCTGGGAAACCTGCTGAAATGGGTCAAAACCAGACACCTTCAACAATTTTTGTGTTCTCTTGATGAAAAATTTCCCTATCTGAGCAGGCAGGAAGAGATTTGGTTCCCTGCTGCAAGTTTTCTCTCTTGAGCTACAAGTAAACATGGAAAACACATTCATGTTCAATGTAGCATGGGCGAAAGAAGGAACTCCTTCTTGAGGGGATACTCTGAGCTTACACAACGGTAAATTATAGAGATGACCAGGGTGTGTAGCTTTACTGCAGTATTTTTCCTGACGTTGGACTTAGGTGCTAAACATGGGGTCTTATTTGCAGGGTTGAAGGCAGTGGATTGTTAGGTCTCTGGGCAAGAAGGGGCAGTTCTGTCTCCTGCCCAGAGGTGAAGGTTTCTGAGGGTGCAAGTTGGTGGGGAGAAAGCTGCCACTCCTAGAGGTGGGATGAACCTGCTTAGGTCCAAGGCAGGAGCATCACTTGCTCATTGAAGAGCAGCCCTCATGGAGGTACTTGGGATTGAATTCCCAATTTAATGGGTTGGTTTGGTCAAGCTTTCCTCCAACGAGGGAGACCTGGCAGATCAAAAGTAGTTTTGATCTGTAGGCTGTTATTGTGTTTATGTACTTGTTTCCACATTCGTCACCAAAATGAGAGACACTGTGGGGGTCCTCTGAGTACTGTTTTGCCCTCTTTTACATATTTTTATTGGAGCAAATGATGTCAGAGCCCAAGAGGACCATTCGTGCCTCCTGCTGACATTAGCTCCTTAAGGCTCATTGGTGAGGTATCTCCCTCCAGGACATTTGGGCTGCTGATGCTGAAGGCAAACATAGTTTCTCTCATGTTATTTCCAGCTCAATCTCCCCAGTATCCAAAAAAGTTATAAAAAGAAAATACAAAAATAACAATAAAAATTAGGAGCAGTCTCTGGCCTTTGTGTCTCAGACTCTGACATCTGGACAGCTCTGCAGGACCTGGAGCAGTGTGAGCTGCTGCACACAGGCAGGAGTCAGGGTTTGCCTAGGGCAGGGCAGAGATGAGCAATAGCAATATACCATTTTTGGAGCAACTTTTTCACCCAGAACTGCATATCAATGCCATCTTAAAACAATGGAAAATGCTGCTCTGTGTAGCTCTGGCTTTGATCTTTTCCATCATGCTATTTTAAGAGAACAGAAGGTTAAGGGGGAAGCTGGCACGTCCAACAGTGCCATCACAGTGTGGCCTTGTGTGACTTGGCCCCTGGAAGTTGCCACTCACGGCTGAGATCCCCATTTTATAAAGGTAGGAGTGATTTCTAGTAAAAGGGAAAGTCTCCATCCTGGCCAAGTGAAGGCCAAGTGTGAACAGCCCCTAGTGCTGACCTGCAGCAGCCTGGCTGTTCCTGCCTTGGGTCCATGGGTGGCCTATGGATGCCCTGCATCTCGGTCCTATTGCATCCTCCTGCTCCATGGCAGCGCTCCTCCAAAACAAAGACATCTAATGCTGCTTTATGCCCACTGATTTACATTTCTAAATGAATAAATATCCTCCTAGTAACACTGTGCGTTAGCTTGTCAAGCTCCTCTTTCCCCCCTGTGCCAGGGCTGCAGGACTAAGGCTGTACATGTTTTTTTGGTAATGGTTGTGCATGGTTAGTTGCTATTTTACCCAAATGCATTCACCATGGAATTGCCTCTTTGGCTATCCCACCTTCTCTCCCTGTCTTGGGGATTTAAACCACCTTCACTGTGCTAGAAATACAAAATGCTGCGGTTTTCAGATAAACCCAGGGTATGGGAGAGAGGCCAGTGCCTGCAGCGTGGTACTGGACCCAGACCTCGAAGTCTGCAGGAAGGACGCACCGGGATTTAATCGAGCTGGGCAAGTGGCTTTCACACTCCTTTTGTGCTTGTGACCTGCCTAAAACACACCCTGAGAAGCCCGGGCAGAGCCAGGCCCTGTCCCATCTCCAGCCTGGAAGGGGACAACTCTAAACCAGCAGCCCGAGGGCACCATCTAGTGAACAGCCGGGACTGCACAGACCTGGCATGGGCAGAAATGGAGTGAAAACCAGGGGGTGGGCTCCCCAGGGCGTCAGCCTAGAGGAGTGAAGAGTCACCGTTTTGTCCTTTCCTTCCCCTATTCCAGTTATTTTTTAAATTTTCTCTATCAGGTTTCCCTGGAGAAGATCCTTTGCCGCACTCCATCCATCGCGTCAGATGTTGGCCTGGAGGATGCTACGCTTGCTGCTCTGCCCTGGTCAGGTGATGTTGGAAAGATGATGTTATTTTGGTTTATTGTCCTGGGGAAAAAAAAAAAAAAAAGTAAAGGGTAATTTCTAATGCTTTGCAAGAGGGGCCGGGTGTGCAGGAGCAGAGTGGTGCAGGCAGCTCTGGTGTGGGGCAGGTCTGAGCTGGAGGCATGGGCTGTGCTTTCAGCTGAGCTGAAACCTCCCTTTTGAATTAGAAAAGTTAAAAGCCACCATGGGTGCTCTAACATCTCCCCATCACCCCCAGGGTGAGCTGGTAGGGGAAAAGCAGGCTGAAAGAACACAGGTTTGGAGCAGAGCTTAAAGCTCCCTGAGATGATGCAGCAACTGGGGATTAAGGAAATGCCACACCACACCGCTGCTGCTCCCAGTGCTGGTGGGCTGAGCTGGGTCTTCTCCACACATGCGCTTCTTGCCAGGAGAAAGCTGACCTGCAGTTTGCTGTTTCCCAAAGAAGAGGCGTTTCTGCAGCCCAAAGTGATGCTGTGCCTCAATATCCTCTGCCATTGTCCGTAGCTCCTAGCCTGCCTCCTACAATGTGTCCCCATGCCCACTGACCCCAGGGCCAGCCCCTGGTGCCCCTCAGCTATAATATTAGCTGCTATTTTGTGATCTGGCTCGCAGAGAGGCTACTGCTAAGGCATGGGTTTAGCCTCACGCATCTGACCCTATTGTGGTCAGAGCTCTTTCACTGGGCAGCTGTTGGAGGAGAGAATCCTAGAGCAGGGACAAGGGAAGGTGAAATCTCTGAGCAAGACCATAGCAGTGACCTACCACTCAGCTCCTCCTTCACCTGGTGGTCCTGGGGAGCACCCCATGTGCCCTCAGCACCATACCCCTCAAACCCCCCACGGGCACAGGGCTGTGGAGTGCCTGTGGTGGAGGTCCACTCGCCATCCTGGAGGTGAGAGCAGCACCCAGGCTGCCTGCACAGGAGGATGAGCTGTGCTGGAGAGGTTTTCTCCCCCGTGGGCTTCCTTGTGTCGTGCCTGCAGCAAACCCTTCCCGTGCACCCAATGCATCCAAGGAGCAGGGACCAAGGTGTACACAGTACTTGGGTTGGGCCACCCCAGCCCATTCAGCACCAACTTTGCAGCCCCCCTTAGGGCCAGCTCCCCAGGGAGGATGGAGTGTGCTGGGAATTGTACCTTCCCCTCTCATCTGCAGACAGTCACGATGGTTAAGTGGATTGTTTTTCATTAGGGAAAGGCTGTTGCTAGGCCACCCTGGTCCCCGGCATTGGTCGGGAGGGGTTTTGCAGCCAATCTGGGCGGCTGTGCCGGCAGTTCGCACACTTGCACACATGCACACGCACACATGCACACACACACCCCTCCTGCAGCCGATGTGCTAAGCGGTTGCCAGATGTACCTATTCATTTCCACATCACACCTATTTGCTTCTTCCGGCCAAGCGGGTTATTAAGGCTCCTGAGAGTTTAATTTGTAGCTGGCTGTGAGTTTTCTGCCTTCTAATTTATGTTCAGAGCATAGAGGACAGGGGAGATGGTGGGTGGGGGTATTCATGGGGTGGGGGCACAGGGAGGCTGGTTTCTCCCTCTGCTGAGACTGGCTTCATCTCTGGTGAGTTGCACGAGCAAAGCTTCTGCTCTCTGCCTGCAAACAGGGTGAATCGTCCCTCTGTGTCCCCAAAGTGTGGGAACAGACTGCCCCACGTCAGGGCCTTGCTCTGGGCTGGTTTTAGGTACTGGCATTGCCCTGCCTCAAGACATTTAGGGCTTATGTGGCACTTCAACCACATGTACCAAGACAATCATAGCCAGCATCAAAGCAAACCAGGTTTTTGATCAGGGGATGTTGCTCCCTGCCATGGTTCCCATGCAAACAGCCCCCAGCAGCCAGGAGAGCTGCTGGACCATGGCAAGGTGCTGGCGATGCAGGGCAGGAGGTTCAGGCACATCCCTGGCTCAGGGTCTCCTGGGACAGCTGCTATTCTGCTATAGTGCTATTTCAAGCACCTGATGGGTGTCCAACACGCACCTAGCAGAAGCAGCGTCCCAGGTACATGGGCAATACAGGCTGTGAGCAGAGCCCGAGATGTGAGCAGGACCAGGGGATGCAGCCACTTCTAAGCTGCAAAGCCTTTGCCATATGGCATAGGAGTAGACACCAAAACATGCAGAAAACCATGGACAATCTATGCAAAACTCGGTTTCTGAGCATCCCCCATGAAAACCCCTGTGTAGCAGGAGGGCAGGATGGAAGGAGCTCAATAAAAGCAAGGGAAAGCATTGAATTGCTGTCTGTTGCTCAAGGAGAAGCTGTTGCTACACAGAAGTAAAAGCCGTCGCCATCGGCTCCCATTGGCTCAGCCCCACTCCAATGACGGGCTTATCAGCTACCTGCTCTCGCAGCTGGCTGGAAAAAACTCATTTGACAATGTTTTCTCTCTGATAAAAAAGCCCATTGCTGGATTCATGGGTTTGGGTTAATCATTATTCAGGGTTGCTGAGATAACTGATGAGTTTTCTGCAAATTCTTCAATTATTACGAAATATAGCGTAAATGGTGAGCCAGCCCAGCTCTCCTTCGCTCACCTAAAGAAGCTCAGTCTACCTAAAGATGCTCATCCTCCCAGCATGAGCACCAGCGGGCTGCTCGAGTGACAAGCCAGAGCAAAGGTTGGCTGCTTTCAGCCATAGCAACTCCCTGGCATGTAGGTGAATATTCACAAACACCTGTGAAAATCCTGATTAGCTCTTGAAGGCTTCATCAGGAGTAAACGGAGCGAATGTTGCTGTTCAGATTATTCAGAGCAAACATCGTTTGGTTGGCAGGCAGCGAATCGCCACCATCCCTCATCCATTTTCTCATCAGCAACCCTGCCCTGGGGGCTGGGGGGCTGTAGTGCAGGTGAGGTTTTTCCAGCCCTACAAATCTGATGTAAATGGGAATTCGTGCCCCCAGATTTGTTTCTCAGCTTCCCCAAGAGGTGGATATCACAGCACAGAAGCAAAGCTTGCAGGGCACAAGAGCACCAAAGCGCAGCTGGCCTTTGGCTGCCTTCAAATTTGGACTCAAAGCAGAGTGGGTATTTCAGCAGGGGGGTTAAATCAGGGTGGTGGCAATGGGGACAAGCTCTCTGCGCCAGCCTGGCACTTTCCCAGTGCCTCATGCTGCTGCGCAAGCCCAGGGCTGTGCTGGCAGGAGGGCACAGGCAGTGGTGCAGGCAGGCTAGGGGAGCTCTGTCGTGGCCAGGAGGTGAAAAAGCTGCCTTGGGTGACAGGAGATGAGGGCTTAGAGAAATCTGTCACTTGCCTGGAGCCCAGGCCAGGCTTACTTCCAAAGAAGTGGGTCTCACTGAAGTGTTTGGATAGTTGAGACTTCAGAAATGTGGTTTTTTTTCCTTAATTACGCCTTCCCCTCACCGCTGGCTGACGGCAAGGCAGGCTGAGTCACAGGCTGATAAAGCCTCGTGGCTTTCCACCTCCTTTTGCAGCTTGCTCCAGCCTCACCCCAACACACCCGTGTCTCACATGGAGCCATCACATGGCTTAGGACAAGTCAGTGCTATGGGGTGGTGAGACAGGATGGGCTGGGGGGACAACCAAGTGGAGCTCAGGTGGACAAACAAGCTGGAGCTGTGGGGTGCCCTATGCAAGCTCGCCACAAACCCATGTACCCCCAAACCCCCTGAGGGGACACAGGTATATGGGCCAGGTTATATGGCCGGGAGCAAAGCATCCCTCTGCAGTGCCTTTCCTTTGGGTCTGCTTTCCTGGGACCAGAAATCAGTGCTGTTGCATCAGCTTTGGGATGTCACCATCTTCTGACGGTAGGTCTGCTGAGCTTCCACCTTTCCTACAGCTTTGCCACCCTCCTGCCACACCAGGAGAGGTGGGAACAGCAGAGGGGAGGAAGTAGAGAAAGTCCTGGGCCAGCTGTGCTCCTCCTGCACCTGTCCGGTTCCCTGAGGGGTTCAGCTCCCTCCCATACCCCATTGGGTCCTGCTGACATAGCACGGCATCACACTGGGCCTCAGCTCAGCTGCACCCCAAGGCTTGCACAGAGGGTAGGGCTGGTCACGTTTCACAGCTTGCTACACCAGGAACACGCCTGGGACAAACCCGCACGAGCAGCATTTAAAGACCTATTGTGGGGCCGTGTTTCCTACCAGGACTGGTGGAGAGTGTCTAGATCATGAGCTCACAGCACAGCCCAGGTTATTATTATTTCTGTTGAAGGATGGTTGTGCTTGGACCACCAGGAAGGTAGAGCTTGGGTCATCAGGAGAGCAGTGCTTTTTAGATACATCCGACATTTCAAAGTGTTTCTGAGCTGTCCCTGCCTTCCTCTGCCGGGCAGGGAGGAGTTAAGATGGAAAGTACAAGATTCGTCTTGTAATGGCACTGATGCGTGCGTCAGGTGTGCCTGCGTCACCGGCTTCCTTGGCCGCTTCCCAAGGCTGGGGCTGAGCTCACCTTCCCTCCTCCTGGCCGCTGGGAAAACCCTGGGACGAGGAGCCCATTTCAGCGCTGGCTGCTGTACCCGCACCGTGCTGCGGCCAGGCTCCCGAAAGCCCGTGGGGTGCTGGCAGCCCTCTGGCCACCCCCCAGGTGTCACAGCCCAGGCAGCAGGACTAAGGGACCCTTGTGCTAAAGTGGTGGGGCCACTCATAAAAAAGTATCAATTTTCTACAACCATGACTGTTCAGTTCCCTAGGGATTTGTGTGACTCCGACGTTCAGCACCAAATCTCTCTGGTGCTAACACACCCAGCTAGGATGTATCTGTGCAGCCACAGGTGCCTGTGGACATCACCCATGCAAAATCAGCTGACAGGCAGAGCCCTCACTGCAGGTGACCATCACCCCATCCCCAGACAGTCCCAGCAGCCCACCCCACAGAGTGGGCACAGTTCCTGTGTGCAGGGACATTGTCTTATGGGGTGGGCAAATCTCATTTAACACGTGGAGCTCCCTGAGCTGGGACAACCCAGCTGTTGGAAGGTGACACTGTGGGATCCCTTTTCTGGCACCGGGCTTTCTCCAAGCAGCCAGCAGCACTGGACCAAAGTGCTCTGTCTGAGCCCATCCACTGCTCCTCCTGCCTTCACAGGCATCCCCAGAGCTGAGGGGACCAGCCTGTACCCCAAGGAACTGCATACTCCAGCCACTATCAGACCACTCCAAGCACCTTTTCTGGTTGCAGTCATTTGCCAACCTCATCCCTGCCCTCTTCTTCTTGTAGAGCTGCCGGACCAGATCACACAGCATACACACAAGGGTTTTGCAAGAACAATTTTTAATTTGGAACTGGACAATTATGTGAATGGCCTATTTAAACCAAAGGGCACCATACGCTCTTGTTCAGGCTGAGCATTGATTTGACCCCAACTTTCTTTTCAGGCTTCACTGTGCAAAGAAAGCAAGAAGGAAACTGGTTGTAACCAGCCCCAGATGGTTTGCAGCCTTTGGGCATCAGCAAGACACCTCAGTCTTCCCACAGCAAGACCTGTCTCTTGCACACCATGGGGGTATCCCCTACATGGAGGGCATGGGAGGTGCCCTGGCAGCCCCAGCCCACCACTGCAGCCATCGCATGCCCATGGTGGCTCATCCAGGCTGACGCCAGGACCCTGCTCACCCCTGAGCACCAAGTGACAGATGAGCACAGCACAGCCATAGCGTTTACTTCTGCATGACAGCAAGAGGCTGTAGAGAGTGTTTTGGGGAGACTGCCAGCATCCAAGTGTCACCTTTTCTCTTGTCCCTGAGCAGGGCTGGGGTTGTCCAACTCCCCTGCGCTGCTGCTCACAGTGGGGTTGGGTGCCAGGCAGAGCCCATGGGGCACAAGCCCTGGGGAAGGAGGTCAGCAGCTGCCTCCACCTTCAAGAGCTGAAGGCACCAGGATGGCCTGAAAGACATTGAGATGCTGTCCCCCATCACAGGCTGCTTGCCATCAGGTCTGTGGGCCAGTACCGGTCATCCATGTACTGGTTGCTGACAGTGATGGGGTCTGTGACGGGGCTGGGGGGCCGGGGGGGCAGGCCATGGGCCAGCTCCCTCTCCCACTGCACCTCCACCAGTCTGTATAGCTCCATGGCCGTCTGAGCATCCTCCACTGACGAGTGCCCTTTGCGACCGACCTGAGCAAAGGGGGGAAAGCCTCATTAGATAAAGGGGGTGGCAAAAATCTCATAGATCACGTTGTCTGCTTGCTTAGAAGGACACAAATACTGGGGATTTTGGGAGATGGCAAAAGTTCAATGCAGCGAGGAGATGCAGGAATCTCTCAAGTACTGTCTGGAGGGCACAGGTCTTGTCCCTGCTTTACTGAGATGCTTACAGTTGGCCTGGGAGGTCCTGAGCTCCCCCAGATTGATTGTAGCTGGGAGCACAAGATAAACAAGGTTAATCTCCATCTCACAGAGAACATCCATGGAGATGGGGGGACGAGGCTGACCACACAGACTCATAGCAAACCCAGGAAGTGCTCCCCATCTCAAGGTTCCTGGTACGTACCTGGATGTTTTTCTGGAGCAGGTGCTTGGCCAAGTTCTTGAGGGAGACACTGGCCCTGCCGGGCAGCCCTGCCTTCTGCTTCAGCACAGGGATCTGGCTAGTGTCTCGAGTCCTGTCTTTTGGGTGGAAGTACTTCAGGGCTTGGAAGTCATTGTGGATGGCGTGTCCTACCACAATCTTGTCTTTCAAGATCTTCAGGATCTGGAGGCATCAGAGAGGGTTACACAGGTGGTGCAGCAAAAGAAACATCAGTTACCATTTTGTGTTAAATTCGGTTCTTCAGTTCTAGTTTTTAGGTTCCCAGAACAGTAACATGCAAACCAACCCACTGAACAGCTTCAGAGGCTTCTCATCCTGTGATTGTGCCTCTGCCTCAGAGCACCTCAGCACGAGTCATGAAATATCCCAATTTGTGTCTGGCAGGTAATACACAGTCTTTTTTTATTATTATTTTTTAATTTCTCTCTTTTTCCTCACCTCCGCCTGGGCAGCCTTGAAGGGAATTGCTCTCTTCATGTGCTGCTTGGTGATGCCACTCCAGCGTGTCCGGTAGTCCACGATGGGGAGCTCGGGCTGGACATACTTGTCATAGATGACATCCCCCTCATAGTTCACCACGGAGCACCGTGCCAGCTCGCTGTGCCTCCCCTGAGGACCAGTGCCCACCATCTCGCAGTCAATGGCCACATACTTGCCTGGGCGCAGGACAAGGGAGGATGTCCGCACCCCCTTGGAGCTGCCACTTCCCTGGGACAGCAGCACGGAATGGTGCCTGGCTATGCTCTCAGGAGAGGTGGACAGGGATGGGTAGGTGACCTCTCTGGGCTTGGGGACCTTCCCGCAGCGTGGTGCCACGGTGTCATCCACCTCGCTAAGCGTGCTGCGCACCTCTGGCCCTTCCATGGGGGCTTGGCTGCTGAGGTGTCTGCGGGGACTCAGCAGCCCCTTCTGCTCCAGCAGCGCCCGGCGCTGCATGAACCGCTGGTGCTTACGGCTCTTCTTCTTGCTGCGCCCCTGCGACAAGCTGGGGCCCTCTGCTTGCTGAGCGCAGCCCCCCGTGATGCGGCCGAGGCTGCCATGTGCGGCGGGTGCGGAGGCCTTCGGGGCAGGCGGCAGCGGGGTCAGCTGCCCTTTGCCAGGAGACATCCCTGCTGGAGTGGGCGCACGGGGTAATGAGCGCCATGCAGCCCCCACACCCAAAAAGAGTCAAAAAGAGCCCAGACACCCCCAGCAAACCCCGCGGACAGGCCGGAGCTGCGGGTCGGGGGGAGGGGAGACAAGGACACGCTGTCACACCCTGACCCCCCCCGCACTTGTCCCCTCATTGCCCGCCCCCCACCTGCCCCATTCCCGGCCCCAGGG
>VZZY01019637.1:1768817-1784645 GCA_013400335.1 Eurystomus gularis | reverse complement strand
CCTGCTCGCCCCCGACTTCCCCCCGGTTGCCCCGGACCCACCGCTGCCCGCCCGGTGCCGGTGCCGCTCCCACGTGTCCCGCCCGGAAGCGGCCGCGCTCGCATGCCCGGGCAAGTCCCGCCGCAGCCACGCCCCCTGCCTTCCCATTGGCTCTGCGGGGTGGTAATTTGCATACAAGGGGGCGGTGCCTACGGACGCAGCGGCGTAGGGCGGGGCCAACGCCTCGCTATAAAGCGCCCGGGCCGGGGGTGGCCGCGGGTCTGTCCGTGCCCCGGCTCTCGGTGGAGGAAGGTGGGTTCGGCGGGGGGATGCTCGCCAGGGTACCCAGCACCAACGGGCTGCGGTTCTGGTGTGCGCTTGCTGGGCTATGGCGCTGGCCCTCTGGGCATTCCATCTCCCGGGGAATCTTGGGCAGCACCTCTTTGGTAGGGTGGGCTGAGGCGTCCTGGGTCTGGGTCCTCCAGGCTCTCCCAGAGTTGTGGGGGGCAGCTCTGGCAGGGGCATGGGCGCAGACAAGGGTTTCAGACCAGCCTCTCGCTGCTTCGCTCTCGAGGCTCACGAAAGCAACGGCTGAGGTGGTCAGAAATGGAGAAGGGCCACAAGGCAGCCCCAGCCACCAGTTTGTCCCTGTGCCTTCAGCATCGCTGGAGAGGCCGTGCACCCTAGGGCAGACTGTGACTTGTTGTGGTGGGATGAGCCATACAACAACAAAATCACTAGTCTTCCAGAGGGAGCCAGGCACTGTGACCATCTTCATCCCATGGGGCCCTGCGCTGAGCATCCCCCTCCCTGCCACCAAAGGGGCTCAGGGGATGTGGGACAAGTATTTTCATGCTCTCTTGTTCCCATTTTTGCCACCCATGAACTTCTTCTGCCTGGTCAGGAAGAAAAGGTTTAGATCACCCTGCAATTTATTTTTTTCTTTTTCCCTTTGTTTTTCTTCTGGCTAGTAAACCTCTTCCTTAAATCTGTTCTTCTGTTTTGCATCTATTGCTTCTGTCCCTGCTGTTCAGCTAATTAATTCCCCTAATGAGAGTAATTCAAGTGTCCCACAATAACTTGCTAGAGAGCCCTGGCAGGTCTCTCTGTAGAAATTTTTACTTCTTTCTGGTATTTTTGGTGAAACTGTTCTGAGAGCACAGTTCTGAGGGACAGTTCATTTGGGGTTCCTGGCCCACTTTGCCCTGGTTTTGTCCTGCTAAATGACCATGTGAGCTGTTCTTCATTGCATGAGCAGGAGTAAGCTTGAGTCCTCTCACGAGAGAAATGGGCTGTTGTGGCCCATGGCATTTCTCTGCCAGATCTGGGTGGGTGAGAAGGTGGCATGTCTGGCTGCTCTTCTCCCTCACATCTGCAGTGGAGCAGGAGGTTTAAGTGCCTCAACTGTTTGATGATTGTTGGTTGATACATTCTCCGTGGATATGTTGCTGTTGTGCTCATGGATATGATCAGTCTTGGCTTGTCCATAACAACTGTATCCATCTCCACTCATCTTTGTTTGGTGACACCTTTTTTCCCAGGCTTTGTTTTGCAAGGGACTCACAACTCCCCATGGCAGTGTGAAATTTTAGCTGTACACCCATGGTTTAAAAAAAAAACCTCATCATGAGAAATTGCAGGCAGGTAGGGAGGAAGGGAAAAGCTTTTTCTGCTTTGCACAGGCTGCAGGGGAGCGGTGGTGTCATTTTTCTCCCTTATCCCAGATACAAAGATGGAGGTGGAAATAAAGTCAAACTAGCTTTAAATGGGTCCATCTGAGTACCATGGCCTCCTCTGATCCTGCTGACCTCTGGATTATCAGAAGATAATTCTCACATCACCTTCAGCTTCTGCAGGGGGAAAAAAAACAGCAGTGAAGAGTTTCACCCTGGAAAAAGATGCAAAAAAGGCCCAGCAAGTGTGGGGGCAAATACAGGGAGTTACAAGCATGAAGGGAGGGCCTTGGCCATACCAAGGGTGTGGATTGCGCGCCCTCCCTTGGGAGGAGCCTTGTGCCTAATGGGGATGCCACTCATCTCCACAAGGTCCTGTGGCCTTGCTGGGTATGGAGTGTTTGGCAGCAGATGGTAGAAATCCCATTTCAGATGTGGCAGATGAGCCGAGAGCTGAGATGAAAGCAGAGCACGCCAGAGCCCGGGAGAGGTTTCTGTGGTGTTTGCACAATTTGAAATAATAACGAAATCTGTAAAACTCTGGGTAGAGCATGACTAGAATAACAGGCTAAATTTGTCAGATGAATAATTTACTAGAAGTGATTGGCCTCGCTCCAAGCGAGATGAGCACCAGCCTGATCTCAGGCTGAGCAGCCTGGGTGGCTCTCTCCTCAGCTGGATTCCTCTCCTGCCACCTGGTCGTTGGTCCTTCAATAAAAGCCAGTCTCCAGCCAAGGTGCCTGTCCCTGGGTCATCACTGCCCAGGGCTGCAGGGCTTCCTGCAGAGCTCCTGCTCCCCTTGCCTGTGGTTTATTTTCAACGCACTGCTTTGCAGAGTAGAGGTGATGGCAGTGGGTGTCTGTCACTGGCTCCAAGCTCCTGGACTCACTTGTCCTCTGCCTCTTTCCCCTCTCCAGCCAGTTCTCTGTACTTGGCTGTGGTGCCAAACGGATGGAGGAACATAGACTTCTTGACATTTAGGATGGGAAGGGAGATGAAGTCCCAGCACTGGGAGGAGATGGCGGCTGTGGCCACAGCAGCCAATTAACATGATCATGTTTATGAATGTGGATCAGTAATTCCAGGTAAACTCCCCAAGAGAAGTGCCGTGGGCAAACAAAGCCTCCTGCCTGCCAGGAGCCCATCAGTGGTCCCTGACAGTGCTAGCACGTTCCTGCTGTGACTTTAAACTGCTTCATTTTCCAGTTCCAGCCTAGACACAGCTCATTTTGTCCCCTGTTACCACAATGCTAGAGCTTGTGCCCATCTTTGCAGGGCTGCTTGCACTTGTTCCCACCCTGGACCTCTCTGTTCCCTCTCTGCTCTGGGCATGAACAGCTTGGGGATAAGGTAACTTGGAGAAGAAAGCAAAGACCCAGCTTTGCCTCCACAAGTTATGAGGGTCCTCTGCACCTTCCTGGGCTTTACTAGCTACGTGGTGCCTCCCTGTCACCCAGCCATGGGTTGGGGCATCCCACAAGGGCTCCTTTGAGCATCTATCTCCCATAACACCAAAGAGGCTTGTGGCAGGGCTGATTTGTGTCCTCCACCATGCAGAAGATCAAACAGAAGCTGGGGAGCTACAGAGGCAGGGCAAGGCAATGTTTGGACCTGGTTTCCTTTAGAGAAAAAAAGTCTAATAAAGGGAGCACCTGGAAACACCACTGCCATCCTTTGGTGAAAGAGTGCTAGAGGGCTGCAGATGTCACCAGTTACTGGTGGATACCAGCATGAGGACATCAGAACAGATAGGCAGTTGCCACAATGGGTCTTGGAGTGCTGCAGCCCTCTTTCTCTGTAGCAGAAGTCCAGCACAGAGATCCCACCAGGACCTCTACTTTGCCATGTCTCAGTACCCTGTGAAGAGGGGAAAGTGGTTCATACTCCAATGCTTGGCCAATCCTTGGCTTCTCTGCTCAGTTGAGCTGGGAGCCCAGCTGAGCATATGACTGAGCATATGTTTCAGGCTCATGTTCAACCACCTTAACCTGAAGGGCAGGAAGGCGAGAAGTACATAGATGTTAACACAGGCCACAGAAGCCAAGTGTTTCTGCAGCTCCTGTCAGTGAGGACCTTTGTGAAGAAGCAAGGAGTGTCTGTAGAGTGTCCATCACTGAGTCCTTTCCTCATTCCTGCTTTATGCGTTCGATGCTTCAGCTGTAGCTGGTCTTTTGAGTTGCTCAGTGTGAGCACACTTGTGAAAAACCTCCAGGAGACCATACTCCTCTTGGCTAAGGACAGGAATGGATGGGATGCAACAGCACCTGTGCAGGCTACTCAGTGCTGAAAACTCCTCCTAGGAAGGCAGAAAACCTTTTCCTTTCCCTTGGAGCACTGACAGCCTCCATATTCCTCTGACATCTCCACTGCTCTGTGGGAATTGCCTGTATCCCTCCAACATGGATAGACCGCCTCAACTGTGTCCCAGTGGGTGCCAGTGCTCCAGGGATGCTGCTGGGGATAAGGAGGGATGCTCCTGAAGCAGGAGGTGAAGGCAGACGATGCTGCTCCCCCCTCACTCCTCGTTTTCTGGCTTGCCCCCAGGAGAGCAATAAGCAATTATGGGCCACGCGGAAGCTTCATTATCGCCCTGTCGTGGCCTCATTTGATGAGATGTTTTATTGCCAAACTTATTAAAAGTGAAACGTGCGGTTTCTGCGCAGCAATTTCCTGTCTGCAGCGATAAGCTGGGTTCTGCCCGCTGTGTAATAAACAGTTATTTTTATGTATGGCTCTGAGTGGGGCGACAAGGAGGAGAGAGGGCCTGGCTTGTGTTAATTGTGATGCTTAATGAGGTCTATTTTGGGAGCGATGGGTGAGGAGGTGTGTGCCCTCCCCTTGCCACCTCTCTGTAGCAGTGGTAGCCTCCAGTGGCTTAGTGCTCTGGGTGCTGGCTGTAGGGACAGTTCAGGGTCTTCTTGCAGTGCCCAGAGTGGGGTCAGACTGAAACCCACACACCTGCCTTGTCTCAATCCTTCATCACAGCCAGGAGCAAAGGAGGGACCTACTGCACACTCCCGGAGTGTGAGGCTTCATCCTCTGCAAGGGCTGCCCAAGGCTCTGCTGATCCCATCCTTGCGTGATGCTGGAGAGAGCCTCAAAACCCAGGAACTTTGCGTTAGCCTCCCCAGATTCTCTCATCTCCCCAAGAACCACCCCATCTGCAGCAGCATTTACAGGCAATGTTGGTGGCCAAAGCCCAAGGCACCCACCACATCACCTCCTCAGTCACCTGCAGCAGCAGGGTGCTGAAGAGGAGATGGCAGGAGCAATACATTCAAAAGACACACTAATGTCACAGAAAACCTGTGTCACTGCTGGGCTGGGACAAGCAAAAATCTGATAAATATCAGCAAAGCTGATAAATATAATTTCATTTGGTCAGAAACAAAATGTCCTCATTAGGTGTAGGGCCTCTATTTTTGTTTAATTGTATCTTTTTAATATGTTTTGAAAGGAAACAGCTTTTTCCAATGCAACATGTCAAAGCTGCATTTACAAAAATCCTGATTGCTTTTTTTTTCTCCCATACCTGGCCAAAGCTGTTAGCTGAACTCAACCTGAAACTGCATAACTTTTCTTAATAAACAATTTGTCAGAAAAATTCCTCCTGGCTTTGGGAGCCCTGTTAGTTATTTGTCAGCAATCAAAACCCTGTTGGGCACTTCCCATCTGACTTCTCTTAACAGCAGCTTTATTGATCTGGGAATTCACAGCGGAAAATGTGATACTTGCTATTCATTGCAGTCATCCCAAATGCCGCTCATCCCATCAGGCCATAGCTCTGTAAAGCAAAAGCCCCTCTCCTTCCTCTGATGCACCTTTTTTTGGCAGCCGTGGGGTATTTTACCCCAATTTGCTCCCTGCATCCTCCCCGTCCTGCGGTGTGGAGGGTTCTCCCCAGGCTTGGAGCCAAATCAGGACCTCCCATCTTTGTCCCCTCTATCCCTGCTGCCTGGCTCAGCCTCTGGCTAGGTAAACCCCCTCCATCGCCAGCCCGGGCCCTCGTTAATTTGTATTGCAGCATGTCGTGGGCTGACGTGTAATTAGAGCTCCTGAAGCCTGTCTCATGCTGTAATTGCCATGACAGGGGCCACAGCATATCCGCTTGTTAATTAGTAAACCACAATATCCCGGGGGCTCGTTGAGAGCTGCCTTAATTGTATTTCAGCTGGAACAGAGGGATAATTACCCTTCGCTAGTGCTGCCACTTTTAAATTCTCAGAAAGAAAAAAAAAAAAAAGGAAAGAAAACCCCCAGTTGAGCTCCTCTTTCTCTTAGTGGCCACTGCATCTCCCCTTGGCCACCCAAGGACCTGGTTTTGTTCCCCAGGTTGAAGGAGAAGGGCTGTGGAGCTCAGTGGTGTGAGGACAGGATGACAAGAGCTTTGCATGGGGACATGCTCTTGGTCTGTCCTTCAAACTGTGGTGGCTCTGCTCTGAGGGCGCTTCTGCATCCCTGCACATGGGACTCTGCTGGGAACCCCATTTGTGGATGCAGGTTGTCTTGCTGGGAATCCCATCCTGGCCGACGGGCAGCCCCAAGCCTCACCACTAGGTACTGCCTGGGCTCCCGGCACAGCTGGCTTGGAGGAACAGTCTGTGTCTGTGGAGGAGTGTACGTGCCAAGGGCTCCAGGCTTCTCACCGGACAGAGGGGCTGAAGCCCCCTCAAAATGCAAGTGTGATCTGCCGTGGGCTGTAGGGAGGAGGCTGTGGATCCAGCAGGGCTCCATGTAACTGTACGTTTCTTCCAAGAGCACTCCTGTATTTCATATCCCCAGCATGCCTGGAGCATCAGTGTTGAGTGGGACCTCAGTGCACCCAGTGCTGGAGTTCTCTGCTCCTACAAACCCTGTAATATCATGGCCCCAAACTGCTTGGCTTTGATGGACCCCAGAGGTGGATCATTTTCCTTCTCTATTCCTTTTTGGCAAATCTCATCTCGCCACGCAACCGGGAGTCTGCTGGGACCTGGTTAAAAGCTTTTATTTCCATGAGATGGACCTCCCTGCAGGATATGAGTATGTCTGTGTCTCTCACAGTGGTCATGGGGAGACTGTGGAGCTTTGGTGTGAGATGAAGGAGCTGCTAAGGCTCGGCATCACCCTTCTGAGGACACCTTAAGCTCCAGAGGCCCTCTGTGCAGTGCCTCAGGGGAGCTATTTGGTGGTCCAGGATCTTGGGGAAAGGTTAACCTAGGAAGACATGTGAATGTATGATATCTGTCCCTTTTCCTATGCTTCCCTCTGAACTGACACAAAGAGCTTGGCCAGCATTAGCCCTGCTGATTCCTGCTGTTCAAATCAAATGTAAAATGGACAACTGGCCTTCAGGAGCCGTTTTGTGAATTGGTTTAAATATCAGGCCTGGGTCTCTCCTGGGAAGCTATATGGAGGTCAGCCTTGAAGAAAAGATCAGTACAGCAGCTCCAAGCATTAGCAAAAAGAAATAACTGAAGCAAAAAGCCTTGAACATAATTATAGCCTAAGAGCTGCAGTGGGAACTCAGCAACCTGAAGCCTTCTCCTGGACTTTAGTGCAATCAACAGATTGACACTGCTGGGTCCTGAAGGCTGGTTTTTGGAAGCCATGCACCAGGGTTGAATGTCAGAGCAGGCAGAGAAGCAACACAGGTGCCCATTCCAAAGGCTGGAGCTAGGAAAGTGTCTCAAATGCCATGGAAGAACCAGATGGAGGCAACCACTGGAACGCTCTGTGCATAATTGAGGGCACCTTCAAGGGTGAGCACGAGGTGGCTGCCCACCTCCAGGATGCTCTCAGCTGCTGCCATGCAAGCCACTGTCATTAGAGCTGGGAATGGAGTTTATAGCTGAGTAACCACAACAACTTTGCACAAATTAAACAACATACTGCAGGTTAATTAGATTTCTTACCACTGCCTCCATTAACTTAGCCCTGTTGTGTGCTGTCAGAAGTGGATGGGGCCTCTTTGAAATTCACAAGTGTTACCACTGGGAGATGTGGATGGCTAAACCTCTCCCCTGGCAACCATACCAGTATGGGCATGGGTGGGAGATGCCACATTCTCTACTTGGAAACCCCTTGGTACAGTTGAGGAGACCGAGTGGAGATGTAGTTGTCCTCCACCAGTGCAGGAACCAGGCTGGATTTCCCCAGCTGGCATTTCAAACCCACCTTCTCCTAAGATGATCTTTAGGAAAAATAGGTATTTTTGTGGCAGAGTCTCTTTCTCATTATTCCATGGGGTACCATGTGGATGCAAATAAACAAAAAAGCCCCTTCCCACAACATCTGAGAGTGTGGCTTCATATTTTTAAATCAATTTCCTTTGACTGTGTCGGGGCCTGTTTTGTGTTTGCTAGACAATTATGTGGCTAATGAGGACAGCCACGGTTACATCAGGCGGGATTAGGAAGAATAAGGCTACAAATGTTGCAGTGCCTAAGACAACCGACAACTAATGGAAGCTCGGAGGGCATGCCCCAGGGGCTGGCAGCTCCTCACAGGGCTTCTGGTGCTGTTGGGAAGGAGCTGGAGCAGGCAGTGGGCAGCAGGCAGCGGGCAGGCTGCCCAGAAGGTGAGGGAGACTGCTGATCCCTGCATGGCAGCCGTGTCCATGGGAAATGAGAAAGTTTGCTGGTAATTAGGAATATTTAGGGAAAGTGGTGCTGAGCGCGTGGCCCTGAGGTTTTCCTGTGGAGGCAGAGACAGACATGAGTTCTCTGATGGAGCAGGAGGCACCAGCCACGACTGCCCCATGGGTCTCAGCAAAATTGGTTCAAAAGCAACAGGGGAACTGAGCCTCGCAACTGAGATCACTGAGAAATCAGTATTTCAGCTGGAGCCTTCTCATCTTGACTCTTTCACGGCTGGCATGGAGCTTTGTGTGGTGTTTCTGCAGGTCTATGGCTGTCTCCGACCCCTCGGAAGAGGGTGAGGAAGGAAAGCAGAGAGGATGCCTGGTGCTGCAGTGAGATCTCACTCCCCAGGTCACCTGGGGAGACACAAGCAGCCAGCCATGGCCTTCAGATACCTCCCCCCAGCTGTCTCTCTGTCAATAATCCAGCTGCCTGCTCCACCATGCACCAGCTCTCCCATTGATCATCCTTCCATGCTCTCCCTCGTATGCTAGCCGGCTGCTCCAGTGCTCTCCGCAGGTGCCCGAAATCATGTTCAATGAATTCCTACAACCACAGTGTCCCATGCAGCTCTGCTGGGATAGCAGCCAGTGTGGTCATGCTGTTGCCCGGAGAGGTTTTGCTTATTCCCCTTTGGACCCTGCTCCTGAACTCTTATCCTGCGTTTCAGCCGCATCTTCTAAGAAAACCTCTCAGTTAAAGCAAACTGGGACAGGTTCACCTGCAGATGGATGGACACAGCCATGACTGGGGCAGAGATGCTGCCACGTGTCCATGTTAAGACCTGAGCAAGAGACTGTCCAGTCCCAACAACCTCAAGACTGAGATGTCAACCACCCTTAAGCCACATTTCTGTGCCAGCCCTCCAATGCACCCTCAGGTTGAATGCTGTTACAGCAGGGTGCAGAGCTGAGTGTCTCTTCCTCAGATCCCTCTTCCTCCCTTGCCGGTACTGTCAGGGAGCTCCTGCCTTTCCTTCTCGACATGGGGACTTGGAATGGCCTGGCACAGCCACCTTCCAAGGCTGGAGGAAGACCCTGTCCTTTCTCAGCTGTCCTGCTGGAGAGCAAAGGCGGGTGTTGAGGACCCTGCCAAAGGCCTTGGGGAGCAGCTGTCTCCTTTCTCTTCCCCCCACGCTTTCTGTTGCCATTTTGCTGCCAGTTGCAGATTCTCCAGCATTTAGTCACAATGCTTGGTCCACTGAGTCATGCCAAGGCCCAGTGGCCAAGGTGAAGCATGCAGAGCTCAAGGAGACACCCTAAACCCTCTTGCTGGCTCTGCTACATGCCCAGTCCTGGGGTCTCCACCTAGCCCTGGGCTGTTACCACCAGCCATAGAGCCTGGCACCCCAAGGAGCCTGCCTTGCCCCTTACCTGTCCCTGCTATGGCCACCCTGCCTGTGCCTGCCATCCAACTTCCAGGAAGAAGATAGCACGTGTGCTGAAGAGCCTCCCTTGAGGACAGCCACTGAATTGCACTCTGGATGACTAATTTGTGCCCTAATTGGTGTGGAAATGAATGCCAGAAAACACTGGAATACTAAGAAGTGAAGCTCTCCATCTTGGCTTCCTTCAGGGAAATGGTCTTAATTAAGAGTCTGTCTTGCAAAGAGAGATAATTTCCAGCAATGCGTTGATACAGGAGCCAGGGTGGAGGTTGCGGTTGAGACTGGCATCTTCTCCTCACTGGGTCCACTTGGCTGTTGCAAAGCAGATCAAGGGTGCAGGTTCCTCAGACCTCTGCACCTCCAGGGCTTAGCCAGCCATGCCTAGACCTGCAGGACATCCCCATGGTGCTTGTGCCTTCATTAGTGCTCCTCAGCCCCAAGAGCACCTTTCCATTTTTGTCCACACATTCAGCCCCACCAGCAGCAGCTCCCATCAGAAGCGGTCGCAATTGGTACAGGAGGCCATCTTACCAGCCCAGGCTGTACCGGCTCCAGTGGTGTTGACTCCAAGCCTACAATCTCCACCAGTATTTGCATTATAGTTGTTCAAACTTCATGTCACTCGCTGAACCTTGGGCTCTCCATTGGTGTTTTTCCCTGGTGTATTTGCTCTGGACAAGCAGTTGCATCCCCACTCCCCATGGCAGGTGGTCCCAGCCATCCCACACGTCTGACACCCTTTCCTGCCCTGGCTGATGGGAGCATGCCAGGTGAGGTTGCACATGGCGAGCAAACCGGCATGGCCCCATGTTGCTTTGCTGGGCATGCTGGAGCCCATGGTACTATGCCGGCACCATGAGAGACACCTGACAAGCCCTGGCACTGGTGAGAAGGGGACTCTGGGGATACAGGCTGCCATGGAGAGCTGCTGGACCTGGCGCTGCTGCCTTCGGAGCACGGCTGGCATCGAGACGCCCCAGTCCCTTCTCCATGGCCTCACCGTGCACAGCTGTTCCCTTAGAAATAGCTGTTGCCATGGTTTTTCCAAAGAAAACACATCTCTCCCCCCTTCCCCCCCACCACCACTCCCCAGCGCCTTAACCTTGTGACAGCAGTGATGACGCGGCTCCCTGAGAAAGGCCACTTCATGTAACTATGGTAACAATTAGCTTTCTCTTGATTTTACCTTGGGGGTGATGCTAGGGAGAGGGACCCAGAGCTGCTTTCCTGGAGCGGGTGCTTCCCTTGGCCTTGCACCCACAGCCATGGCTGGCATGTGCCAACTCACCGCTGTAGCATCCTGGGCAGATGCATCACTTGGACATCAGGATGTCTCAGGTGGCAGGGACAATCCCCACGTATCTTATATAGTGAGATGTGCCCTAAAACTGTGCTCAAGCCCTGAGCATCTCAGCAAGGCTCTGCTGGCCTCCAGCAGCAGCCAGTGCAAGGAAGCTGAGTGGGAAGCATCTCCACAAGCATGGGGAAGGGTGGGAACGTCTGCATCCCCCAGGTTCACCCCAGAAGCATGAGGAAAGGAAGGGGGGAAGCAGCTGGGTATGCCGGAGAGGGATTGGGAGCCAGCCAGCATTTTGGTGCTGGGAGCACGGCGAGGGCATCCGTAGCCTGGACGAGCAGTCTGCAGTGGTGTCTCTGCTCCCAGCAGCGGGTGGGTAAACATGGTACGAAGCCACTCCTTGGGTACATCAGAGTCACAGCTGCTGACTGCAGCGACTAAAATAAGCGTTTGCCTGCTTTTTATTCCTCTGAGCCCAGCAGAGCCCACTCAGCACCAGGAGTGGAGCTGGAGTCTATTCTTAGCCCTGCGGGGAAGGGAGCGGGAGTCCCTGCGCTGCTGCTGAGCATGGCTGGGGGCTGCTGGGCTCCATCCCCTCACGGTCTCCAGGAGTCTGGCCTGACCCCAGGGAGCTGTCGAGGTGGGAGGGACAGCAATAGGAGGACCTTAATAGGGACAAAGTCCTACTTTTTGGCCAAGGAGAAGCTGGGAAGACAGTGGGAGGGAGGGATGCCCCAAGACCTGTCCCAGCATCGCTGCAGGATTCGGTATGCCCAGGGAACAGATGCAATGCAGGTGGCTTTGGAAGGATTCCTCACTCTTGCAAAGCTGCTTTTCTGCCTGGGCATGTTGGGCAGTGGGGGACCTTGAGTCACTGCTCCTGCTGCCTCCAGGGACAGGAGATTTAAGGGGAGTTAAGGAGTCCAAGCTAAGATCATCCCTTGCCCCATGCTGTGCCAGGATTGGACCTGCTTTGCCCAGTCCCAGCCATGAGGAGCTGCTGTTGCCCACACCAGTCCTTACGTGGTTTGATGTGTGCTGCAGACCCCAGTGACTGGGGAGCCACCGGCCACCAGCACCACACCATCCCCACATTGCACTGGGGGTCCTGCTCCAAAATGCAGGGATATTCAGGATGATCTCCAAACTGGACCGGGGAAGCTGCAGGCACAGTGCAGGTACACCGCGACCAGCCCAGTGCTCAGCTCTGCTCTCTATCCCAGCCCCACAAGGGTGAGGGCAGGACAGGGAGCAGGCAGGGATGCAGCCGTGCATGGGGGGCCAGGGGGCTGCGAGGAAGAAGCCCTGGCTCCATAGCAACAGGTACTTGCCACGTAATGGAGTCCTTTCCGCTCGGCCTCCGCAGCCGCCAGCCTTATTCGCATGGCCATAAATAATTCAATTTTCTCATTCACACACATGAATGCTGTGGGCCAGGGCTTTGGGTGCGCTCAGCCTCCATCTGTCCAGGGGGGAAGGGGGAGGCAGTGCCTGATAATAGACTCCAGTGTTTGTTTAACATAGATGAGTGTGGCCAGATGGCCTGGGGACGGGAGGTGGGAATGAAGAGGTGGGAGGTGAGGGGTTCCCTGGGGTGCTCCTGGCACCCTGAGCCTCCCTTGCAGGAGAAGGGGAGAAGAGCAGGGGACCGGTGTGGGGATGATCTCTGGCACCTCCAAATCTGCCTTGGGAATGTGGACATTTGGGCTGGGAGTGGGTTAGGAGAGCTCAGGCAGCCCTTCATCACACTGTGCCTTTGGTGCCTTCCTGACAGGGAAGAAGGGATGGGAGAAGCACCGTGCTGTGCTGAGGATCGCCCTGATCCCTGGTGAGACCCCATCTCAGCTGAACTGGGAGCAGGGCAGTCAATCCAGAACTGAGCTAATTTAGCTGGACATGGTGAAGGGGAAGGAGCAAGGGATGCTGATGCTCACCACCCCATCCCACACTGCCAGGGAAGGGCCAGCAGCCCCCAGACAACCCCAGAGAATAAAACACCTGGTGATGGAGACACATTGCAGCTCGCTAGCACAATTAGCAGGCTCTGGGCCACCCTGGCAAGGGCACAGCAGGTCTGGCAGGAGAAAATAAGGGAATTAGCAGGGTTAAGAGGCTGTGCTGGAAAAGCCTACGCATCGCTGCTGTGGAGCCAGTGCCTGCTGTGTACACACGCTGAGCTGGGCTGGGAGGAAAGGGATGCTGCCAACTGCCCGATGGCATTGGTCCCTTGCCTTCTGCCCTCTGCACAGTCCAGCCCAAAACATGCCAAGGGCAGCATCAAAGCCAGCACCTTCATCTTGTCTTGGTGTTTGACCAGAGGGAGCCTCACTCCAGCTTCGACTCCAATGAGAAAACACAGACCAGGGAGGAGCCTTGAAGGTGGAATTAGTCACTTCACCTTAACCCTGCCTCTCACAGGCAAAGGGTTGGGCTCCTCACCACCAGAACAAAGTCCTGACCTCGTTCACCACCTGGAGAAATCCCTGGTGGAGGCCCCGGCCCAGTTTAAGACAGTGGCAAGCAGCACTTAGCCTCAAGCTCAGGCACCGTCTTGAATTGAAGCCTACAAAGCTGGCAAAGGGAATTCGGTTGCTGCCAGAAGGAGGGTCAAGAGAGGAGATCACGCTCCAGCAGCGTTACCCGTCACCAGCATTGGAAGAGTTTCCCTGTGGGAATGGGGGGAGGTGGAAGCGCCTGCGGGGGGGAGCTGGGAGTGTAACCAGCTCACGCGCTGGCGTTCCCCAGCGCCGCAACGTATTTGGGTATGACACGTGTGTATGTATGTGTATTTGGGTGTCCTCACACACAGGCATGAATTCTCTTCTGGTTACATGCTCTCGCAGGATTTTGAAACAGTAGAAGAGGATCAGCTAGATAGCGCATGCCTGGACCATCGGGCACAGCCAGCCACTACTCCACAACTGCTCCCGCGTGTTGTACATCCCCTGCCTGCTCCGTGTCCATCCACATGAACCAGAGCCAGACCCTTCCCCTCGGCTCTGTTCAGCCAAACTTGTACCTTTTAGTCCCACTGGAACAATAGGCAGCGTCAGCTGTGCCCATCTAGTAATAAATTAACTTCTGCTTTCCATGGCTGCTGCTCAAGCAGTGGGGAGGGGGTGAGCCTGACTGCACACCTGGGAACCAACTCCCCCAGCAGCTCTCCACCACAGACCCTGCACCGTCCTCTGAGCATCCCACCAGGAGCTGCCCACAGAGAAGCAGCCTCAGCCTCCCCAAAGCCCCCCAAAGCAAGGTGGGTCCAGCCAGGGCTGACCCATGTCACGCTGGGGTGCTGAGCGCAGCCAGAGCTCCCCAATTTACCAGCTGCCCCCTCAGGGTGCACCCATGGCAGCAAGGGGTGCAAAGGGGGCAGAGCATCACTGGGGACCACGGGCGTTTCCCCCCAGCTCTCCCAGGCCATGTGCTGGGAGGTGCAGGCTGCGTCCCTGCACTTCAGCTGCTACCAGGTGGCCAAGGCCACCCAGACACAGAGATTTCCACCTATCGAACAATTAGCTTTTTGCCTCTTCCACCCAAAAAAAACAGGCCCAGCACAAGCCCTCTGCATCTTTTGAGGGATGGGTGACAGAAATGTGCCACTGCTTATTCCCTTGGCTCCCAGCACTGCAGGAGTGGGACATGGAGAGTCCGGCTCCAGCAGGCTCCTCTCTCACAGGGTGCGGGGGCAGCTTCATCCTTGGGTCTGCCCAGGTCTTCAGGGATGGACCACAGGGTCTCTGGAGCATGGTTCCCTTCTCTAACTGCCCCATGTCCCCATGCCATCTGCCCCTGGGAAGGCTGCAGAGGCAGTACAGGTTACTAGTCATGGAGTTTGCCCCAGTTGCCTTGCTCCCATCATAGCTGCCCCTGTGGGACCAGCAGCTCTGTAGCTGCTGGGAGTCCATGCAAGCTCCAGTGAACCTGAATTTGCATCTGCAGGTAGCTGTGGGCTCAGGAAGACCCTTAAGGGCTGCTTGATGGGAGCCACTGAAGAGTTTGGTGACTTGCATGGTCACTATTAGGGTATGTCCTGTGAGAAGGAACATAGCCTTCCTCTCACAGGGAACGTACACGCCAATCCCTACATGCACATCTTCACCCACCCAGCTCTTCTTTGAGCCTCTCCCAGCTCCAAGACCCTTTTGCTACCCTGCTTCCTGCCTGCACATGCAAGTGACACTGAGCAGAGGCACTTACCTGCCGCTTGCCCCATTGAAGCTCAAAGAACAGTGGGACAAAGCCCTGGGGACCAAGCAGAGATGGTTCTGCCCCCAACCCAAATGAGGAGGGCAGCTTCTCTTCCCCTGTCCCTGTCTGCTCCTACAGTGTGCACTGCGGCTCCTGGCGTCACCCATGGCTCTGCCATCACCCATGGCTTCTGGCATCACCCAGGGAACCTAAGGTCTTGGCCATGGTGGGTTTCAAGTGCCCAGCATGGTACCAGCTCTGAAGGTCCCCTTAATGAGGACCACAGTGGGGACAAGGAGATGCCCAAGGCTCTTGGCTGGGGACTGGCATAGATGGAAGGCAGGTGCACAATGGTGGGCATTTTCTGAGGTGGTCTGGGAATGCCATCTGGCAAGGGATGAAGATCCTGTAGACCCCCACACCTCAGTGCTACCCTGGGCAGGAGCATCCCAGCCCCTTTATGCCAGCAGGGACCTGCCACCTCAGGGGTTTTGATGTCCCAGGGCTTATCCTGTCTTCTGGAATAATCCCCATGTCCTGCCTGGAGATGTGGGGAAGGTGGCAGGGTCCCAGTGGAGGACAGAGCTGACCGGTCCCAGTTTGGGGGTACCCCATCTGGGGTTTGGATTCTCGGGGGACCCCGGCAGGCACCAGCCCCAGCGCCTCTGGTGGCTTTCGGGG
>VZZY01019637.1:1667888-1763579 GCA_013400335.1 Eurystomus gularis | reverse complement strand
GGGTGCAGGGAGTGCTGGGATAAGGCGCAGGATGGGTAAGGGCGTGAAAGCATCAGGAGGTGCCCAGGGTGCAGGGATGGGAGTGTGGGATGGGTACAGTGATGATGGGATGAGGTGCATGGGGTGTCTGGGGTGCAGGATGGGTACTGGGGGTGCAGGGTGGGTGCGGGAGAGGTGTAGATTGGGTGCAGCATGCGNCGGGGGACGACAGTCTGTCCTGCCCCGCCTCGCTGCCCCGGCGGCCGGAAGCGGAAGTCGGGTGAGGTGACTCCCTCCCGCTGCCGCCGTCACGGCGCGTCGTCGTGCGGTGGCGGAAAGATGGCGGCGGCGGGCTCCAGCGCCGGGCCCGAGCGGTGAGCGCAGTTGCGGCCTCCTTCTGCTCCGCGTCCGGCCCTCCCGGGTCCTTGCCCGGTTAGGAGACCGCTGCGGGCCTAGGTTCTCCCGTGTCCCCTCACCCCCTGGGCCGGCGGGAGAGCAGCTGAGGGCCCCGCTCCCATCGGAGGGCAAGCCCACAGCTTCCCTTTCCCTCTGGAGCTCGGTGTCCCCCGGCTACCCGGGGCTCCCTGTGGCACCCCTCGGGAGGCCGGCCTGTAAGGCCACTTGGTAACCCCTTATGCGCCTTCCCCACTCCTCGCTCCTTCCGTCCTTTCTGAGCTGCCCCCCTCTGCTTTCCTGTCAGCAGGCAGGTCTGCGGAGTATCCCCGGCTTCCCTCACTCCCTCTCTGGTGCCTAGGGACTCTCTTCATTCTCTTGGTGCCTCTCTGTGTCTCCCTCAACTGCAGACAGGCCTGCAGATCCCATTACTGCCTGGTACACTGGCGTTCCCTCTGGATTCTCTTGTTTTCCTTGTTACCTCCCAGTGAGGCCTCTCCCCCAGTCTCTCTATCTTTCTCTTCCCAGAGTCCTCCTGTGTTATCTCCCCCTTTTCCAAAGGCATATCTACACTTTTCAACTGACCCTATGCTCCCTGAGTGCTCTGGGGCATTCCCCCACCCCATCCCTGTAAGCAGGTCCCTCAGTACCCTGAATTCTCCCCCCCATCTCTGTGTGGTCCTAGGGCACATCTGTGTTCTCTCATTGGTAGGGTGAAGATGAAGTAGAGCTCTGACCATGGACCATGATGCCCCCACGATCAGGCCCCGCCGCATCCAGAACCAGAATGTCATCCACCGCCTGGAGCGCCGACGGATCAGCTCAGGCAAAGCTGGCACCCACTGGCACCAAGTCCGTGTCTTCCACCAGAACGTCTTCCCCAACTTCACTGTGGTCAATGTGGAGAAGCCACCCTGCTTCTTGCGCAAGTTCTCCCCTGATGGCCGATACTTCATCGCCTTCTCCTCTGACCAGACCTCTCTGGAGATTTATGAGTATCAAGGCTGCCAGGCGGCGGAAGATCTCCTGCAAGGCTATGAGGGAGAGATCCTCGCCAACGGCAATGACCAAAGATCTGTCAACATCCGGGGGCGGCTCTTTGAACGCTTCTTTGTCCTTCTCCATATCACCAATGTGGCCTCCAATGGGGAGCACCTGAACCGCGAGTGCAGCTTGTTCACTGATGACTGTCGGTACGTGATTGTCGGCTCTGCTGCGTACCTGCCTGAGGAGCCTCACCCTCCCTTCTTTGAGGTTTACCGCAACAGCGAGTCGGTGACCCCTAATCCTCGATCTCCCTTGGAAGATTATTCCTTGCATATCATAGACCTCCACACAGGCAGGCTCTGTGACACGCGGACTTTCAAATGTGACAAAGTCATCCTGTCTCACAACCAGGGGCTGTACCTCTACAAGAACATCTTGGCCATTCTCTCTGTGCAGCAACAGACTATTCACGTCTTTCAGGTAACACCTGAGGGTACATTCATCGATGTACGGACTATCGGCCGCTTCTGCTATGAGGACGATCTCCTGACTCTGTCTGCGGTGTATCCCGAGGTGCAACGGGACACTCAGACAGGGATGGCCAACCCCTACAAAGAGCCCTTCATAAACTCTTTGAAGCACAGGCTGCTGGTGTACCTGTGGAGAAGGGCTGAGCAGGATGGAAGTGCTATAGCAAAAAGAAGGTTCTTCCAGTACTTTGATCAGTTGAGGCAGCTCCGCATGTGGAAGATGCAACTTTTGGATGAGAACCATCTATTTATCAAATACACTAGCGAAGATGTGGTCACACTGCGGGTGACAGATCCTTCCCAGGTACTACCTCCCTCAGGCTGCTTGTTGTTTTGGGGCGAGAGCTCAGGCAAGTGCAATGCTGCGAGCTGCGTTTCTCAGCTGAGCCTGGGAGTGTTGTTTGGCATCCCCTGGTACTTCATTCTTGTGGGAACATTTGACGCCTCCGATACTGAGTAACTTTCATATCTTTTGTTCTCATAATTTCATCACTTCTCAACTCAAAATGAGAGAGAAGAGATCTGACGTGGTTATTAAGTCTCCTTTCTCCAGGGATTGTTGAGGTGGTCTCTCTCTTTCTCAAGTATCTTCAAGCATGTTTTTAAAATATAATAGTCTTTATTTTCCCCCAGTAGAATCACCTTTTCTGTTCTGCCTACACACTGAAGCTTCAGTGAGAGATTGTATTTATGATCTCTCCAAATTAGAGAAGCAGCTCCTAGCAGCAGCTCCTAGATCTACCTAATGTGCCAGTCACTTCTCCTTTCAGTTTAGTACAAAGAATTTGAATTAGAGCAAATGTAGCTCAATCGGTGCTGGGTCCCTCCAGACCTTTCATCATACCACAGGTTGATCATCGCTTTTCACTACTGTTAGAGTGGTGATTGGGTTTTGAGCTCTGTGAAACTGAGAAAGATGGTTTTTTAACCTGCTCTATTCCTTTAATTAACTTGGTTTTTATTCTATTCAAAGTATTTAGCAAGAATTCATAATAAATCTCTCTGCTGCACGTAGGTCTGATTGTTCCCTAAATGTTTTTCTTTCATACCATCTTCTTCTTCTCTGTCTTTGTCAGTTCCAGGACTTAGTTACTAGACAAAATAGTAGGTCTTTCATGTTGTCTTAGTCTAATTCTTCATGGAAGATGACTCTGGCTTGTTTTATTTTCCTCTTTTGTGGTGTTTGGGGGGGTTCCTTTGGGAGGGAATAGATAAAGCTTAATCTAATCAATTTTACCCATTGGTGTAAAACTTGAGCAGCTGTCTCAAAAATAGTAAAGCTTTATGGAAGTGGCCTACAGCGTTCTGCTCCTTGCTGGTATCAGTGCTTTTGACCCTGATGTAGATGTTTGTGGTAGACTTGGCTCTGTGCTCTGCTGTGGTTACCTAGGCTTTTGTGCCCAGTCAGCTGCAGTGTGCCCTTGACTCTTTTCACCTGAGGGTTACTTTAAGATGCAGGTTGTGGTGTGTTTGCAGCGTTCCTAGCACCGTGTTTTATGCTGGAGGAAAAGCATCTAATTTCTCAGTTCTTTCAGGGGATAATTCCAGATATGGAGCACTCTCCACAGACCTACCTGAATGTCGGCTTTGTGTTAGGGCTTCCTGAAGAAAACTTGGCTCACAAAATACCTAAAGCACCGATTTTTCTTTTCTGTATCAGAGAGGAACGTCAGGTTTCATTGTTTCAGGCTCCTCTCTTCTCTCTGTCTTCTCAGCGAAGAAGGCTGAGGAAGTAGCTGTTCAGGCTTGTGGGTTGCCTGTGTATTGTCAGAGTCTGCACTGAATCCTTCAAGATTTTTAATCGTGTTCTGTGTGTATGTAGCTGGGGTTTGCTGTTTTTTGAGGCTTGTGTTGATAGGCTTGCCAGCTTTGCTGCTTGATTTCTGTGACATTTGACTTCTGCCACCCATGCTGGGATGACGTTCTGCCTGTGTTACAGGTGCTGCTAAAATGCAGTGAGGGTAGTTTCTCTGTCAGGGGCATCCTGAACAAAGGAACTGGCAAAGGAACTTTTTTATTTAAGGTTGGAGGATACTCCCTGCAATCTGCAATGATGTAAATATTTTTTTCTTCTGCTGTCTCCTCTTATTTTCTCACTGCTCCAACCGTGTATTTCAGAAGGGCTTCCCTTTCCTTAGGCAGTAGTCTAGTGAGTAACCTCATCTAGCGTGCTTCATTTTGACGTGTGGGGGCTGGATTTTATTATCACAGTTTATTTTGGGGCTGTAAAACAAACAAACCTTGTGATATTTCCAGGTGGGTGGGGTGGGCAGAGCGCCTGCCGTCATCCCTGAGCATTGTTTGGAAGTGAGAGGTGAAGCACTTAGAAATTGCCTTTATTGACAGAAGATTTAACCAGATATGTGCATATACCACAGGAATTAGTTACCTTTGACGTAGGGGCAGGCCCGTGCTTTGGAGTGCCGGGGTGTTAGCGCTCCTGTCTCTAACGAGTGCTACCTTTGATGAGCAAGGATTAAATCTGCCCTTTCCCAATGGGATGGGAACGTTGTCTCCCTTTGATGTAGCTGCACTGACACAGTGTCACCATTTTCCCCCAATTTCTTGCTCGTTCATGTCATGAAACACTGCCATTGCCAATCCACAGCGCGGTACCTGGGCCTTCTTGCACGAGAATGTTGGCATTAAAAAGAAGTCATTAACATCTTTCAGATTTTCATTTCTGTGCCAGCAGGGTACCTGGAGGGCACAACTTTTTGTGTGCAGTGCTGTAGTGCACAGTACACTGAAATGGCTCATCTCTGTGTGATGGAAATATTAAGAAGAGGAAGAAAATAATGTCTCTGCACAAAAGAAAAAATAATTTGTGGCCAGCTAGGACTGGATTTAAAATAATTTTGTCAGCAGGAATGAGAATTAAATTTGGCACTTTAGAAAATGTTTTGCATTTGGTGGAGGGCAGAGAGGAAAAGGAAACAGAAAATTTGACATCCAGTTTGAGTTGAAAAATTGGAAGCCCATTAGGTTTTCTTCATAAATAATCACAGTTAAGAGGCAGATAATTTGGTACCTGTTGAGGCTTGTGAATGGCAGAATGGATTAGTGTGAGAATGTGGGATTCTCCTGTGCTGCAGAGAAATTTGGATAGGGTCTGGGGTGTCATGCAGGGAGAAGGAAGGGACAGCTCCTGCCTGTGCTTTCCTGCGTAACCACTGCCTCTGCCTCTCTCCACAGCCTTCGTTCTTCGTTGTGTACAACATGGTGACCACAGAGGTTATTGCCGTGTTTGAGAATACGTCTGATGAGCTGCTGGAGCTGTTTGAGAACTTCTGTGACCTCTTTAGGAATGCCACCCTGCACAGTGAGGCGGTCCAGTTCCCTTGCTCAGCTTCCAGCAACAACTTTGCCAGGCAGATCCAGCGCCGGTGAGCCATTTGGAGCATGCTTTATACCATATAGACACACGCTCACCCCCATCACCTGAAGGCTAGTATCAAATAACAATGGCAACTCTGAGAAAACCAGTTTCTTTAGTCACTGGGTGATGCAGGGGTCTGGCTTGTACATGGTTCATCTTGCGGCCTCGTGCATCTGGTTTTATATTCCACAGTATCTGTCTCGTTACACGAATGAGCAAAGCAGTGGCAATCCAGTGCTTAGAAGGAGGAAAAAGAATTTTGAGGGAAAGATGCTTGCAGCTCTCCTTGAGCAGTAACTCTTCTGGAGGTTATTAAAGAGTTACTGCCCAGTAGCTTAGGTCCCTAGAGATAAGATTTGTCAGGATGCTCATATAATCTATTTGGATGTATTTTGCCAAGTGGCGTTCTCTGAATTTAGTCTGTATCAGACTGTTTTCTGTACCATTTTCTCCAGCATCAGTCACAAGCTTGTGGTTCTCATCAAACTGTGCTGGGAGAAAGGAAACTCATCTGCCTGGAGCTGTTGTGAAAGCTGAGCAAAATATCAAAATAACCTGGGTTTCTAAAATGTGCTTTAACAGCCAAATGTGGTTTTAATGAGGTAGATTGTGTTATTTCTTTGGAATATATTTTTATGTGACTCAGGGTGTTTTGTTCTTCCAGTGACTTGTGTCACATCATCCGGAGTACTTGGCAATCACTTATGGGCATGAAGCTTCTGTTGATTTCGAGTTGATGTCACATAAGTAAGAGGAAGTTGACTGTGTCGGTAACTTTCTTAAGCTGCCTGTCAGGAAATCTATAATGCTTAGTGGGAGAGAGAATGAGAGCACTCACTGCAGATACCCAAAGAGCACCTCCTGCCTTGTGTTAGAAAGGAGAATCTTTTTGTCCCCTTGGCTACAAGGGCCCATTACAGGAGTGTTTAACTTCCATAGCAAGGTACAATAGAGCATAATCCACGGTGAGCTGGCTTTGGCTGAGTGTTTCTGGTCAAATGGAATTGTTTTACTTTCCTTGATGTATGACGTCTATGCAGCTGACCTGGCTGTTCTTGCACATGGAAAGCTCAAATTTTACTGTTAATCTCTCCACCAGGAAGAAATTTCAGCTCGCTGTAGTTTCTGAAGAGCGCTAGGCTTCTCGTCAAGGTTCTTCCGCACCCAAGGCTTCTTCCTTTACGCTTAGTGGCTAAAGATGGGAGGGACTATCAAGTCAACATTAAGGGCTCAACTGTTACTGTGAAACCCTCTGGCTTTTGCTTATGCTGTTTCCAGGCTTCCTGGTAAAACTTGGATTGACTGATTAGCTGCTAATCCATCTCTCCTAGTTTCTGATCCTGTTCATTTCCTGTACTGCAGAGCAGCTTGGGCCAGACCTTGTGGATAGGAACAGTCTTGTCCTTCTGTCACTTTGGACTTTCAGAGCAGGAACAGTAATGATGAGGGAGGATAAAAAGGTCACCAGAACTGTCTGATGCTTGAATCACTGTGATACATCTTTGAAAATGAGCTGGTTTAGTTCTGACACTGCTGCTGTTTTTTCTTTCCGTATCAGTTTTCCTCCTTAGTTTATTTAAGCTGTTCTGTTCACCTGTGGCCTTTGTGAGTAAAACCCATTTCTTGGCTTGCTGCAGGTTCAAAGACACTATCGTGAATGCCAAGTATGGAGGGCACACGGAAGCCGTGAGAAGGTTGCTGGGCCAGCTTCCCATCAGCGCCCAGTCGTACAGTGGCAGCCCGTACCTCGACCTCTCCCTTTTCAGCTATGATGACAAGTGGGTGTCAGTCATGGAGCGGCCCAAGACCTGCGGCGATCACCCTATAAGGTATGGAATGGGCCAGAAGCTGTGCGTGAGGAGAGCAGAGAGAGGGTAACTCTAAATCACTTCTGCCATTGTGGCATCAAATGTGCAGAAGATGGATGGAGGCCTTTCTCTTAGGACATCCTTTCACCAGAGGGTTTGTTTCAGCAGTCCCACAAAGCTTGGCCTCTGTCCTTGTGATAACTGTTTTATATGTGTTGGAGGGCTCTTCAGATCTTCTCGAAAAGCTGCCCTGGGGAGGGTTTGAGTAGTGAAGCCTGAGCCTTTTCCATATGAACGCTCTTGTTCCTCCTCCTCCTCTTCTTGCAGTCTTGCTGTTGTTTGGACTGCAGGGTGATATGGTTCTGGATGCCTGCTTTCCTCTGCTGGAAGGATCCCTTCTGAGCATGTGGATTTATCTGGCAAGGAAGAGCTGGTTTGTCCTGTGAACAAAATAGCAGCTGGGTTAGGTGTTATTTGGAATGCTTGTGGTATCGATTTAGCTATTTTCAGACTTCCCTTGTTTACAGTTGTCACCCTGGGAGCTGTACTCCTCTTCAGACCACTTTTCTTTCTGTGATCTGTAGGAAAATTGTTTCTGTAGTAGGAGTTTTAGCCAGGTGTAAGGGCCATTCTGTGCCTCTTCTGAGTCTTCAATGCTGACAGAAGGGATAAGTCTGAGCTTCGGAATAAGTAGGTTTGCAATGCTTCTTGCAGAAACACCAAGATTATTCATTTCTTTTTGTTGGCTGCAGCTATGGCTGCAAGTAGTAGTGGTTAAAAATCCAACATCTCTGGCCTGAAAGGCTCAAAGAGGCTGAATTCTCCAGGCAGAATAGTCTTTCCACTTACAGTACTGCAAAAGCAAACCTATGCTCTGAAAACAAAGAGAGCCTTCAATGCTTAAATGCTTTGTTTAGTGACTACACACGTGTTGAGGCCTCAGGCAGCCCAGGGAGACCGTTCTGGACCGTTTCCCAACTTCGTTTTCATCAATGCATTCTCAGAAAGAGGTTTTATGTCTCCCCTGGCCCTGACTCAGGTGGCAGGGAACCTCTGATTATTCCTGTGCTCTCAATTCCCAAATTATGTATATTTAATTGAATTTTCTGCCTGTATGATTTGGTTTGATCTCCAGCTCCCATGTTATCTGCAGAGAAAAGCCTGCCCTTTCCCCCTTGTCATGCTTGACGTTGGGAAAACTTGCAGGGCGGCAGTTGTCTGCCAGCGCCAACCTGCGTATGGCTCCCGCAGACAAAAGGGAGCAAAACCGCAGTCATTTGCTGCGGTTACGTCTTTGTAGTAAACAAAGCAAAGTGCCACCTTCCCTCCCTCCCCTGAGTAAACCGGCATTTCAGAGACAGAGCTTTTAAAGCTCAAAGCTGTGCAGAGTCAATTAGGACTTGAATAGGGCCTGGGAGCAGTGGGGCTCCTGGTTTTTTGGAAAGTAAGCAGAAGACAAGGCGCTAACCTTAACCATTCAGTAGCTGAAATAGTGCTGCTGTGTTTCTCACATGCAAAACAAAAGGATTAATAAAATAATGCTGCTGCCTGTTGTGGTTAGAGGGCTTGGAAACGAGAGGCCATGGGATTTGTAATGTAAGCCCTATAACTGGCTGGAATTCAAAACCCTTGAGAAGTGAAGGGTGTTACAATCTGTGTGCAGTTTCCTGGCACCGTGTGTGAGATAAGAAGGCCTCCATGCCTTTTACCCATCGGTTTCAGCATCTCTGTCCCCCGTGTCCTTTTAACCCTTAATGCCTTTCTGCACTAAGGGTTCAACCCAGAAGGTTCAGCTCTCGACTCTGGCTACTTGAGAGACCAGTGGCTGTTAGCTCTCAGGTGGGAAGGACTTTAGGTTCCCCATCACCACCGTCTTCCAGTATCTTTTCAGGAGGCTTGAAGAGATATTCACTGGGTGAAATGATGGCACTTGTGAGGAAGAGGCTCTAACACAGCCGTCCTATAGTAGGGGGTCTCTAAAATCCATCTAGATGGCTAATAAGGAGCCATTTAACAAAAAAATTGGTCTGCAGATAAATCTTCCATTTTCATACACTTTGAAAAGGCTGGTCTTGCTGTTTCTGTTGACATACAATTTTATATTGCAGTGCCTAATTTATCCCCAGAGTGAGAGCCCATGGAAATGGCCTCTGATTGCAGAGCACTTTTAAAAATACATTTAAAAATACCAAACCGAGCACATCTTCGAGATTACAGGGAGCTTCATCTTGAGTAGTAAATTATTGTGAATTGGGGAGAGAGAGAAGCAGATGGGGGACTGTGCTTTATTTAAAGAATGACCCTCTACATACCCAGCCTTGTGTAGGAGGGAAAGGGCTTTTTGAAAAGCCAAATACCAAGATTGTGACTCTCTCGCTGGGTTCTTGTGTGCAATTTTCAGGCAGGGCTGGCTGGCACTTCGATTCAGAGGAAGGGAGAGGAGAGTGGCCCTCCAGGAAGAACATGAGGTTCTCAATAGGATGTCTTGTTAAAATGTGGAGTATGTCTGCTCCTGAAACAGCATTGCCTGTATCTGTCATCACCCGTTCTTCCAGGCTGAGAGCTGAGTGCATCATATTGCTGGTGGGGGGGAAATGTGCTCTGAGATTAAAAGCATTCTCTGAGTTAAAACCAGAGGAAAATGCAAAATACCCACATGTGCTAAGTGATGGTGGAAAACAAAATGGCTGGGAGGCAAAATGGCAATTCTGTGCCTGAAACTAAAAGAGCAGAGAAAATGGTCTAATGAACTGAGACAACTTCAGGGTGAGGGCTTGAGCTACAACCCAGCTGTTTTGTGAAGGTACCACATCCAGAAACCTCCACCACCACATCCCAGAAACCTCCAACAAAGTCTTGGGTAGGGTGGGATCATGGCGGAGAATCCCCTCTTCCCACAGCAGCACAGGATGGTGGTGTAACCTGAGCTTATGTCGGTTAGACAGAGTATGCAGAGAAAGTTCAAGAAGCAAAGAGCTTCCTAGACTCACCTGTCTCTTCAGTGCTGTCTGCCTCTTCCCCTTGGCAGTGTTCACTTTGTGCTGAAGCTGTGCTCCAGAGCTCACCTGTTTGGAGGCACAAATGAGCTTGATCCACAGCCAGGTTTGTGGATGACAGCAGAAGGATGGCAAGGTTTTGCTTGACTGCTTGCCTTGCTGTGACTGTTCAGTGCAGTCCACCGGGTACTTCCTGACCAGCCTATCCTGTTAGCGCTTTTTTGATGGAAGTCTAAAAGGAACTGCAAAGCCTTGCTTGAGCTGTAACGTACAACTTGGTGCCCTTGAGCAGAATTGGATCAAGCTGTTCACCTTCCTCGACTGAGTGAGGATGTAGCGCAGCACAAGAGCAGCAGTGTAAAGCCTGCCTGGCAGCACCAGGAGAGGGAAGAGTGGCCTTGGACTTGGAGTGAAGGCCACCACTAAGGAAAGCGAGTTCAGTTCTGTACGGTGTATCTGCCTTAGAGATCAAGGGGAGCAGCTTGCATAAAGAGAGGATGGAGAGCCAGCACAGGTGGGGTCTGGACCAAACTTAGTCCCTCTTGTGAAGTTAGCTATGTCCACCAAAATGACAGGCAGAGTTCTCTCACTCATGATACTAAAATGAAGTCAAGCTTTTCTAGATAGTGGAAAACTAGCTGCCCTGGGAGGGACTTCCCTCTATAGCCAAGAGCCAGACGCCCAGCTGAGGACCTCCTGCCCCTGAGGGAATACCAGAGGTTGGACAAGGCCCTTGTCTCTGTGTGTAAAGAGCCCAGATAGCAAAGTCAATAGTTGGCAACAGCCATAATGAACTTTCTCTTCCTTTCAGATTTTACGCCCGTGATTCTGGCCTCCTGAAGTTTGAGATCCAGGCGGGACTCCTGGGGCGACCCATCAATCACACAGTGCGACGCCTGGTTGCGTTCACCTTCCACCCCTTCGAGCCCTTTGCCATCTCGGTGCAGCGCACTAACGCAGAGTACGTGGTTAACTTCCACATGAGGCACAGCTGCACGTAGTGTGACACATAGCCAGGGCAGCTGCTCTCCTGGGGTCTGGGCCTCTGCTACAGAAGCACCAAAGCCAGACACTCGCGCTGTCTAGGAAACCAAACAGTCATGTCAAGAAACCTGACTTGGGAGCTCCTACCAGCCAGCATCTCGCAGGGCCCTCAGCTGTGGAAACCTGATCCACTCAAGTTGGGTGTGTGAATGTTTCTTCTGACCCTGTTTGTACCGCAGAGGTCCTGCTGCATTAAGTGCTGCTGTTGTTCCTTGCTCCTGCTGATGGACAAAGTGTAGTTGAGGTTCCTTTACTGGTTTCCCAGAGGCATGGCTGTTTTCTCTCCTGTTGTAGGTCTTAGGATGGCAAAGATGGGGCTTCTGCGCTGGTGCTCTCTTACCTTGTTGAGACAAATAGCCTGTCGTACAGGGAATGGATGGGAGCCATGGGAAGGCTCAGAAATACAGCTGTCCCTCTTTGCATCTTCAGTATTCCTAGGGAAATGAAATCCCGTTCTCTTCTGCACAATCTACTCACATGATTTCAATATGCAAGAGATCAGGAAAAAGGTGTGAGAAATCACTGCAATGGAGAGATGTGAGGTGTGTTCCTGACTCTTATGCAAGTCACTCTTTGTGCCTTAGTATCCATAAAAGCTCCTAAGTGAAAGGTGGTGTGCCAACACTGGAAAGCCAGGGCAGCTGGTCATGTCTCTAATGCATGAGGAGGTGGGCACAGAAGGAAGATGGGTGGCTGGGAAGGGTGTGGGGAGCAATGGCAGCTCCTTGCACATGTCTTTTCTGCAGTATGGAGGTGAATCCTCAGGGCCATCTGCAGGTTCTGCTGCTGAGGGCAGGGGGGACCCTCCTGCATGTTGGAGTGTGGAGAATTAGTAGCACTTAGGTTTGCTCAGAAAGGAGGGAGGAGACCGAAATTAATGTGCATTGCTGCAGGTTTGCAGTTAGGAGATGAACTCTCTGACTTAGGTTGCTTGCCTATCCCTGTCCGATACACTGTTCTCTGTGAGAACCCAGTTTGCCATTCCCAGGCTTCAAAGCACAGCTAGCTGGTGCGTCGGTGCTGACTGGGCCACTGCGGTGTTTATGCTGCTGATAAATAAGTTCCTGGGTGTAATATTTCCTGCCACCATGGGCTAGGAAGGATGCTGGCCTGCCCTTCTCTTTTAAAAATGGAGTTTTGGGTTGTAGGCCAACTTTTGGGGTTTTTCTGCACACAGGCTGGTTTATGAGTGTGTGCCACCAGGCAGTGCAGCCATCTCAGCATCGTGAGGTGCTCCAGCAGAAGCTGGAGCCTGCTGTTGTCCCGTTCCTGTAGGAGGTACAGAGGGGCATTAGAAAATTGGTGTTTCTACATGGGAGCATGTCTGCTTTAAAGGACCTTGTAGGTGTCCTGTTTGGACCAAAATGAGCTGTGAGTGATGTGTTGTGGCCACATGCTGGTGAAGAACAATGTCAAAGTCCTGCATTCATTTTGATGGTAACGCATAGGAAAGTAACTGTGGGTTGTTGGTGCCTGCTCATAGCATGAAGAGTGGACCACGCAACGGAGCGAGCCCCAGACTCTTTGAATCAGCCTTTACTCTCTGGCTTGTGGTATGTTTCTCCTGGCCTCGCCAGATGTATTTCTAGAGTAAAACATTGTATTTCACTGCTCTTTTCCTGGTGTTTGCACTGTTGATTTCTCAGGTCTGTCAGGAGCAACTTCAGGTCAGAAGACTGCTGGTAGAGGAGGTGTCAGGGCATGCGTGCTTTAGCTCCAGGTTCCTCTCCCTCTAATAACACTATTTAACAAGGTTTTATGTTTTCATCCTGTGATCTGTTCCTCAAACATTCAATTACAGCTCCAAGTGGAGAATCATTTGCACATTGTAGATTATGGATTTACCTCCTGCACCACTCTCACATTTGTTCACACTTCCAGTATGAGACTTTGTTTTTCTTTTCCAAAGTTCTCAGCAATTCCATCCAAGATCGGGTTTACTCCTTGGTGTCACAGTCTTGGCAGGTCAGTGCTTACTAAAATAGCTGTCAGATCTCCATTCAGACTTTCTTTTTTCAGTCTAATTCGGCATTTTCTGCAGTTGGGGCTTTTGCCAAATGGAGGCTGTCCTGTGTGAAGCAGGGAGCATGGCACGGATTGTTGGACTTGGGGCTGAGAGCCCAGAGATTCTGTTCTTAGCTCTGCTATTAAATCGTTCTGTGACTGGGGGCAAATTTCTTCCTGTTCCAGCTGGTGTTTTCTTCTCTGTAAATGAGGCCAAAACCGTATTTTCAGCTTTCGTAAAACACTTTGGGATTCGTGGATAAAAAGTGCTGGATAAGTGCTAAGTATTTTCTTATTATGTTTGCAGACAAGCTGATTGATCATTCTGGGTACTAATTGCCTTGGAGTAGCAGAGCGGATCCTCTGGTCTTGGCTGCTGCATTTTCTATCTACAACAGAGTTAATTTTATTACAGAAATGTATCGAAAGAAAAGTCTCTCATGCTTGAAATTTTGATTCTTTTATTTAAGAAACAAAAAGGGGGCGTGTGGTGGGGAGGGTGGGAGGAAAGGGGAGATATTTTCTACATGTTATTTTTCTTAGGCTAGACAAAAATGGAATAAACAGAATTTGCTTTAAGAGCCTGATTCCTCTTTGTCGTCCAAAAAAAGTCTTAATGGTGCAGATGGGAATCCCTTTGCTAAGAAGAGCTAGCAGAGGTGTGTCTGGGACCTCGCAGGCATGTTGCATGTGAGTTTGCTGCCTCATCTTGCCACTTGGAGTACAAGTGTTGTTCCTACCTGAGGCATTTCTGTAGTTACTGCAGATTTCTGAAATTTTTGTCTACATGAGATAATGCTGGAGGAGGAATTATTGGCCTTCAGCTATGTTTTCCCCTTTGTATATTATTACTAGCCCAACTCGTATTCAGAGACTCTTCCTTTTTTCCATTTATAGCATTTGCCTAAACCTTGTGGCCACTTTCTGATGGTGGTCCACGATCAAGAGATGAAGGCTGAACACACCTTGCTTGGCAGAAGAGCCATCACCTGTCCACTACTTTTAGGTTGGGCTTAGGCACTCGGATTTTCCACTGCATACTGCTCCTAGCCACAGTACAGCCTTGCAGAACATTGTGGCTGAGAAAACGCGGGTGGGACCTTCCCAAAATCTGGGATCCCATTGTAACCTGCTGTTGCTCTGTAGCAACCTAGCAGCATCCCTGTCCGTGTTAGTTCCTCTAAGCAGCCACATATTGGGCATAAAAACCACTTTCCTTCAAACCCTTCCTCTGTTTCCATGTGTGCAGTTCTCTGATGCTTCCCTTTGGAGACCTTGAGCATATCAGAAAGCTCTTGAGCTCGTGTCTTTTCAGATAGGCACTAAGTGACAAGGAGATGCTTGACTTGGAAGCCATGTTTGACTGGCAGCAGAATCCCATCTTTTGTTACTTATTTTACTGCCTTTGCTTTAAAAAAAAACAATTGTTAAAAGCAGGGCCCTTGTGATATTTCTTATATAAACTGCATTAGATGGAGAGCCACAGAAATCCCATTAGAAGCAAACCTATGTATCCAGTAATGATGTGTCCCTACTAAAGACTCCTTTCAATTAAACTTCCAGCACTGAGCGGCTGGTCCTGATTTAGCTCCCTGATGTTCTTGGTGTACTTATAGGACCTCCCTTTTGCTCAGGTGTTGGTGTCTATTATGCTTCCCTTGGTCCTTTTGACCCAGCTAGAAGAGTCAGATTTCTGATGCTTTAAGAAGTCTCTTTGTCTTTCTTGTTTGTGTCCAATGTATTGCTGCTTTTCTGCCAGCTTTTCCTTCAAGGATCTCTCAGGGCTGTGGTCAGGGAGATGAAGTCTGGGTGCCAATGGGACATGTGTCCGTATGACAGCTTTTGTCCTTGCGTGAACATTTATCAGACAGTTGCACGCTGCAGAGCCAATAGATGGTCCCACAGGTGAGCAATGGGATAGGATTTTGTGGGTTTGCTTTTGCGTTGCTGTCTGAGTTCCAGAGTCCAGGTCCTTGATGTGTCTGAATCCTTGTGCTTCTTTGTCTTGTTACACGGTTGTAAAAGCTTTTCCAGCCAAATACTCCTCAGGAGGAGGGAATGGTGAAAGGGCTTTAATTTTTTTTTTTTCCTTACTCCAAGGCTGCAGGGAACGTGGGCTGAGCTGTGCAAAGTCGGTCATTGTAGCAGTAGCAGCCTGGCACTACGTGCCCACCAGGCCGATGGCTCATCAGGCAGCAGCATCCCCTGCTAGAGCCACTTGCTGGCTAAGGGCTGATTTGCCTTTGTTTCTCTTGGGGAAGAGCTGTGCTTGCTGCGTAAGGAAATGAGTTCTTGGAAAAATACTGATGTGGGAAAAACCCTGGCTTGCGCATTCTTTTCCTGGTGTTTTGACATAAAAATACCGCACCGGTTTTAAACTAGCAATCTGGAAATCAGTAATTTGTGGGTGACTGTTGTGGTCCTGCACATGAGGAGAACCGGAAAAGGGCACAGTGCCCCTAGTCCGAGCTACTTAAGGCTGTGCTGCAGCATCTGGGTAACACACTGGCCCTCGCTTGGCTATCGACCTTTACTGGGCATCATACGAGGCTGCAGGCTTTGCTGCGTTTGAGCAGAGGTAATTTTTTACTGTATCTCTTTGTTTCTTTCCTCCCAGGAGTCAAATCCTTCCCTTCTGTCTGTTGCAGTTTTCTAGTGGGGTGGTTGCTGCCTCTTTGCAGTTTTGTGAGAATGCCAAGTGCACCTGAAAATTTAAGGATGGTTTTAGAGGAGCTTGGCAGGGAGGTGTTTGTTGGGGATCCAGGGCCCTTGGCAGGCCAGAGGGAGGAGGACCACAGGGAGAGGTGCCTTTGCTAGAGGAGGAGCAGCACAAGATTTGGCTACAGAAAATCTTACAGAAACTGCAACAAGGCAATGGAAAGCGATGGGTAATGCTGCAAAGCCCGCAGTATTTCCTGCATTCTGCTTTGTCTAGGTATGAACTGGAGCCTTTGGGGGAGTTTATTTTCTGTGAGTGACAGAATTAGTTTGAATTCAGCCTTTTTAAAGCCAGGAAAATGATAGTTCTACTCTCCGCAGCTATCCTCCTCTTTCTTTCTTTGCAACATGCCAGTCATGGGCCAAAGCAGCCATAGCTTTGTCTGGAGGACTCCCTGACCCCAAACCCTTCACAGTGCACCATCCTTCTCTGAAAGCTGCCCTTGCACAGGTTGTCTTCTCATCTGCCAGTGTCCTTCACTCAGGCATGTTGTGACAGCCTAAGTAGGGAAGCAGAGCCATACAAGAGAGAGTTGGGCGGCCCAGCACACGGTCTTCATCCCAGCGCCTGAAGCAGCTTCTGGTTACCTTGGATGCGGCTGGTGAGGATGTGCTGAAGGTGCTGATGTGCAGCTCTGGACCTGAGAACTGCTGGAGGACAGCCCAGCCTTGGGGGTGCTGGAGCCAGGGGATGCATGGGACTGGCTGTGTGAGGGGGTCAAGGGGGTGAGAGCCAGGCAGGTAGCAGGGAAGCCCTGCCAGAGCCAGCCGGCCACTGCTTGGCTTGATTTTAGGGTGTTACTGCAGGCAGCACCACATCCCTCTGAGCGCCTGCTTGCTGCCTCTGAGCTGGTCATTTGATAGCTCCTTGGTGCTTCTCAAAGCTGTAAAATGGAGCGATGCTGGATTAGATGTACCCACTGCCCTTGGTGAGATACAGTCCTTGCCCTCCCACCTCCGTCCTCCCAGCATCATCACCATGGCAACGGGGAGAAACAGCAAGCTGCATGGAAACAGCCTTGCTGCGCCCAGCAGCCGATTCAGAGGAAACCAGTTCAAATGGTGAGTTTGGAAAGGTGAGGGGTGCTGGCACCCCTGTGGGAACCATCAGGGAGCCACGGTCTGTGCTGCAGGGCTGAACCCACATTCTGTAGGATACTGCAGCATCAGCACCGTCCTTATGGGTGGGACACCCCTCCCAAAACACTGGCATTGCCCTGTCACAGAGCCAGCGCATTGCTGGCTGTGAAGGATGATTTTCTTTGCTGCTGCCCTATTTTTTGGGGGCTGGTCATGAGGTCAGGGTGAGGTCCATCTTAGCTGTGCTGACACCTGCAGCAGCGTAGGTAGGTCACTGGTTCAGCCCTGACCGGTGAGTCCTTAATGCTGGTAAAATCCCTCTTTGTAAGGGAGAAGGGGCAGCTGGCAGCCAAACAAGGTCTCCTGTAACATAGGGCAGACAAATGTCGTGTTGACAGCGCGGTTGTGCGGTGCAGCCCATCTTATCTGGCTTTGGGCAAAGTCCAAGTTAATCTCTCCTCGTCCTGCCTCCTACCCCTTAAACCCCCAGACAATGGCTCTGCCTACGCCGGCTTCTTCCCCAGAGGGCTCAGATTTGAAGGAGATGTCAGTGCTGACCCGCTGGCTCTGATAAGGGCTGGGGAGGGCAGCTCTGCCACACGGCTGCTCGAGACCCAGCAGGCTTTGTCCCACTTTTATACTGGCCTTTAGTGACAACGCTACCTCTCTTAGCTGCAGGATCACTCGGAGGGGCATCTCCCCAGCCAGCTGCACTGCCTCTCTTGCAGGGATTTCGGTAAACAGGGCTGTTTGACAACCATGTCCAAGGGCAGATTGCTTCAGAGCATCTCCCAGCACTGGAACAGGCTGCTTCCCAGCTTTTGGCGTTACAGAGAAACCCAGAGGGCTGGCCCGTCTAAAGTCATTTGCATTCCTTGGTTGGTTGGACTCTGGCAGCTCAGGAAATTGATAATTTACTTCTGTGGATCCAGCAGGAGCAAAATGAAAGGCAGCATCCAGGTTTTGGCAAGGGACTTCCTGAGAGCTGTGGCTGGCAATTAGGAGAGCAAGTTGTTTGCCTGCAGGCTGGTGTGTGAAGAGATAAGAGTCCTCTTTCACCACTTCGAGACCTGCTGAAGCGGTTAGGGGATGAAATATGTGTCTTTCTCCTGCCTGAGGCTCCAGGTTTTATTTGTTACCTGAAGTGCTGTGTGTGGTGGGAAGCCTGGCCTGCTCCCACACGGAGGAGCAAGCAGGGGGAGAAAGGGCCAAAAGCTGGAATGTTCAGTGATGTGGCCGGGAGGTGCAGCAGACATCAATCCCAACCCCTCCAGCTTAGAGTTTGGCTTTGCAAAATGAATCGTTAAGTGGCAAGACACAGAGGAGAGATTTCGGAGCCAGCTCAGAAGGGGAAGGAAAGTTTTGAGGACTGTTACTGCCTCTTGGAGAGGCTTTGGAGCAGTTTCTGAAGACAGCTTTGGGATGGTCTTTGTGCCTTCTTTAAAGTGGTGAAGTGAAAGCACCAAAGAGCTGGTCGTGCTGGCAGGGAGAGCTCCTGAGCAAGGCTTCTGATGTGGGAGAACATCTGGCGGGGAGAACATCGAGCCCCATTCTGGAGAGCCCTTCCCTGCATCCTTCTCTAATCTGTGCTGACTCTTGGATCACCAGTTGAGAGTTTTTAGCCTTAGGAAAGCTGGGGTTATTGGTTGTTTTTTTGGGGCAAGTTTTTTTTATGTTGTATTTTCTCTTCCTGTGTTTTTTTCCTATGTCTTCTCGACCTGCTTTTTGTTGCCTGCATCTTCACTTAGCATTTAGCCCTTCATACCCAACCCCTTCTCCCTTCTGCCTACTTTTGTAGAAAAACAAGCTGGGAAGCCGCTGCTGGGAGCAGCCATCCCAAGCGATGGCTCTTAGGGCTCCATAGCTGCCGAGAGGTTTGGGTCCAGGTGCACAAGCCTCTGACTCTCAGTAGATGTGGGCGTAGGAGAAGAGTTATGAACTCCAGAGAAATGAAAGGACCCTGCCAAGTGGCACTAGCGCAGGGGGAGCTTGGAGAGCACAGCAGAGGAGGTGTGAGTGGTTTAAAAAAAAAATAAAATAGGGAATAGCATTGAGGCTTGGCTCCCCTCTGCGCTTCCCCAAGAGGACCCCAAAGCCCCGCTTCACCATCAGTGCGGGAACCTGGATGCTATTAGGCAGTTCATTAGTAAAACCACTGAGCAGTTCCCACTGCCATTGAGTACCCATTAATGTCTCTTGAGGGGAGAGGAGAGCATTGGAAAAGCACAAAAACAATCTGAGTGCCCTTGATCTCTTTTATGGTCTGAGAGGTCATGGGCTGAAGTTAGAGGGGCAGCTGGGAGGGGAAGAGGGGCCGGGCAGGGACACCAGGCATGAAAGCAGCACAGTAATTATCTGCCAAGGTCGGAGCATGCAAACATTACCTGACTTGAACTGCTACTTCTCGAAGGGTCCCGAGGGGTGCTTTGGGGTTATAAACACCTACTCACCCACCCGCTTTGTGCACGTCTCCAGCCAGGTATTCCCGCACCGGCGGGGAAGCCAGCAAAACCCACACAGGTGTCCTCAACAGCCGCAACTGGGCTGTGGTAAAACAACCCCTGCTGCTACAGTTTATTAGCGCTGCAGGGTCTGTCCCCTTCTCCGTGCTTGCTTGTGTGTACAGTCAGCTGTTAAAGGACACCGACATCACTTAATTAACGGTTTAATTGAATCTCACAAAGGGATCGAAATTGGATGCCTGACTCTTGTCACCGAGATGCTCACAGAAGAAATGGTAAATCACCAATTCAGCAGATAAAGCTGCAGCTCTAGCTAGAAAGCCCTTGTTGCTGGGGAAGGGTGATAATTCCTCTTTGTAGAATAATATACTATTAGGGAGAAGGCTGGGGGCTATTTTTCCAAGCCACCAGGTGCCATCCCTGTCCAAGGGAAGGGTAACTGAGTTAGACTTAGCTCCCCAAGGTGGTATGGCACTCATTAAGGGGTAAACAGACGCAAGGTAGCATTTTATCTGTAGGTCACAAGGTTGTTTTTGTTTCACCCCCTGAACGATGGAGAAAGGTCCATGTGCTATTTTAAAAGGGGCCAAACAGAAAGGCCAAAGGTTGAACCCCTGAAAGGCCACAGTTGAACCAGGGTGAAGCTTTGCAGTCAGTAGCAGCTTCTGAGCTTGTTTCATGGGAAAAGGCTTCTTTGAGAGCAGGGAATCAAAAGTTAGGAGGGAGAGAAAAATACCCCAAAGCAATGGGGAAGCCTGAAGGAAAAGGATGTGACCCTAATGAGGTTGCTAATGCTGTGGCCACGCTACTGCCAAGTAAAGTAATTGCTGCTCAGGAGGAATGTGAGCCAGTAGAGAACAGCATTCCACCCAGGTGCCAAGAAAAGCAATTAGAACTGGTAAACACCAGTGGCTGACTAAAACCAGGCCCTTAATTAATAGTTCCATCTGAAGAGTAAGGAAATCATTAAGTGCTATTGGTGTCTACTAATTTCCTATGAGACCAACAACAAAAGAGAGTTTTAAGAGTTCTTTCACCATACAGCGTGTGCAGGAAGGAACGACCAAGCCCTTGTACAAGGTGGGAGAGCTTGTGTTGTGCAGCTGTGTCCTCCCACTTCACTGTCCCAGAGGCCTGGGGTGTGCTGCAGAAGAAACCGCTCAGGACGTGGCTCTGGGGGTGCTCCATCAGGGCAGGAGAGAAGGTGGGTGGAAAATGTGACTTCAATGAAAAGCTGCACAACCGAAGCACTGTGCAGGAGAGCTCAGGGAGGGTACGTGGAGCTGGGGGTTTGGGAGATAAATATTGCATGATACTGTATGGATTTAGCCACTAAACCATGGATAATGGTGCTAGCCCCTTCCATCCAGCTCAGAGTGCTATGGAAATGTTAGCTAGAGGACAAGTAGGGGTAGCTACCAGAAGAACTAGGCAGGGCAGATAAGGAGATAAAACTTCCCCCTGTATAAGCAGTGGTGATGCATTGGTAGGCTCCATAAAATACTCTCAAATGCTCAGAAACCACGAGTGTTAAGCGGTGGCCTTTACAAAGGTCTTGACTCAGTCTGGCTAAGACAAAGCTTTATTCTTGTTGCTGACTCTCGAGTCACCCACCTACTCTTCCCTGAATTTCAGAAGGACCGTAGATCTCTTCCCAATCTTATTTTTCAATGAATTCTATCACCTTTATCTGATGTGGGCACTTTGCATTGATGCAACAAGTAGAGAATGGTAATGTTTGGTTCTCAGTGTGTTAGAGAAGCCTGCTAGTGCAGACTGGTGCTCCTCCTTTCCCAGCGTTGGTTGCTGTGCTCGGCACAGGAGCCAGTCCAGCCTTGCTGTGGGGCACGTTCACATGTGCCTTCCCCAGCTCGCTGCCCAGGTATGCGGAGAGTTAATCTCTGCAGTTTATAGCTGACCAGGTATCTTCTCCTTAAAAAGAGCAATATGAAGTTACTAGGAGCTCAGCCGTATTTCTGAAGCAAGGGGGAAGCTCTTCCAGTGTGTCAGATATCTATGGAGGAACCTCTCTTCTTCACTGTCAAATCTGTGACAGCTCAAGGAACTTCCCTTTAAGAGAACCTCCCCTCTATTCAAATCCAGACAGTTGGAGTGAGGTAGGGGATTTATCCGAATCTTGTTTTCTTCTCTTCTGTCAAATGCAACTCAACAGGCTCTTCTAAGCAGAGCGATTTCTTTCAAAACCTGCCGAATGCCATTCAGCCCTATGAAGGAGGTTCACTGCCTGGTTGCCATGGTACCCTTTCTCTAAAGGGAAAGAGAATAAATGTGCAATTTAAGAAACTAAGGAGAAATGACAGAAAGAGAAATAATAGAAAGGAAGATTCTGGGTTTGCGACAGAACTGCTGGCTGCACCAAAATACACTGTTTGGGGAGAAAATCTTTACCCGGTGTACACTATATATGGCCAGGGCTTCTCTGGCAGTGTGGATTTCAAGGAGGTGCCCTTTGAGCCTCTGCCATCCAGGAAATCAATCCCATAGTCAGTTACTGCCATCACCATCCCCGGTTAATGCTCCAGAGAGCATCAAACCCATTTCCTTAGCAGAAATTCTCCCTGGATGGAGCTGGGACAGCAATAATACATCACAGACCCACAACAAGCTCATGCTGCCTGTGGATATATACAGAGGTGCAGGTCAAGTCTTCAGTGTTCTAAATCTCCTTGGCAGTGTTCCATTGTTCCTCAGGCCTGCTTGCTTTCCCCAGGACCCTAGAAAATCCAGTTTGTGGCACACAAAGCAGGACCAAAGAGACTGCAAGCATCAAAACCACATGATCCCAGCCCCTTTAGAAGGACTGGCACTTGCCGTTTGCCAACAGCACTTGCAGGCCAGCTAAGCTTGGACAAAACAAAGCCTCACTAAAGGATCCAGACAGCACCACTGAGCTCTGCAAGCCAGGGAAGAGGTAGCCCAGGCCTTGTTTCTAAATGTGTGCAGCAAGAGAAAGAGGGAAGGAAGATGACATGACCCCATGCAGTTGTTTACTACAGATGACTAGGAGATCTAGACTTCAAGCTCCTCTTTTGCCTAACAAGGGCAATAATAGCCCAGAGTGCAAGACAAGAGCCACATACGGTGGTAAGAGGAAGAGAGCAGTCGAGAGGCAATAATAATCCAAAATACTTCTGGAAACCCAGCAGGAATGGCTGTCAAAAGACCAACATTTTAATCAACAAACTTTGTACAGAAGAGGCTTCCCACTAAGGGTATACATGTATTCCTGCTTCTACCACCTGGGCTTTTAAGGCCCAGGATGGTCTCTCTTCTTCAAGCTTCCCTCACCAGGTATTTCCAGGGAGGGTGGCTTTCCAGAATCTGTCGCAGGAGCAACATTCAACCCAGTCCCTGTTGCATGAACTGTTGAACACTGCGTGTGTTTTCCACTCCCCTCTCACATACGCCTGGCTTTCCGTGGGCGGCAGCCGTTGTGTGGAACCGGCGTGTTGTCAGTGATGGAGATGACCTCCAGACCTCCCATAGTCAAACCCTTGATAGCAGCCTGGAAGAACAAGACGGTAGACGACACGCTGTTATCAACACACTGAACAGCAGCGGATGGAAAACGCTCAGGGGAAAGCAGCTTGGTCCCCCATTCGATAAACAGCTTGTTCCAGCGGTTCTACTTTGAAATTATCTTAAAAGTAAGTATTTTGTATCAGAAAACTCAGTTTAAACCTATCTGCTCCAGTCCTTTCATCAGCATTCCTATAAATTTTCCTACTTTAGTTGGAGAAAGTCCCAAATACAGCTTTTATTTTGCCTCCAAAGTGGTATTATTCTAAAATTCTAATGATTCTAAAGTTTCACTAGTAGGTACTTGAATGACAAATTCTTTACATCACCTTCAGAAAAACTGAGTTAATAGTTACAGTCATGAGACCAACCTGGATTTAGAAAACCTGGATGGTGTCTGAGAAAGAAAAATAGGAGAAGAAACTCTTGGCACCTACTTTGCGTCCTGGTCCCAGGCCTTTCACCATGACTCGTACGTGCAGTACACCCTTCCCACGTGCTTTCTGAGAAAAGAACAATGTGTTAGTGTTCTCTTTAATGTAAGTGCTGCTGCTCTGGCTCCCCCGGAGCCTTTCATTCCCTTTTGACCCACTATCATAGTATTAGTTAAGTAAAAATAAAGAGTAGGTAGTAATGGATACAGGAATTACTGCACAAAGACACTAGGAGAAAAAGAAGGCCTGGATATACCATGGCAGTCTGAAGAGAACTTCTATGCTAGGCTGTCAGCGCAGCACACAGAGAAAGCTTGAAGATCAAACTATCTGTGACCTAAAGCTGGGGCAGAAGATGATATATCCATGGATACGTGACTGAACTGGCAAAGGACTAACATGGACTAACTCAAAGCTGTTTTCCCTTCTCTAATGCAGCAACTCCTCTCCTGTGATCATTGGATTCCTTCTAGAGGGTAAATGAGAAAAGCAGGCAAGCTTTGTATTTTCTGTGCAGGAGTCCACACCTTCAGTGCAAAAATTCTAGGGGCTTGCAAATTGAAAATGAAAACCACCTGCTGTAAAGCAGAGCTGTGCTGCCACCACGTGGACAGAGCTCCTCTGGGTCTTGCTTTCTGTGTCCTGGTGCATCTAATGTACTAACAACTTTCACAGTGACAGAATAAACTGCATAGCTGTACTCAGCAGATTATTAGGAGGCTCTGATGAGCACAGATTAATGGTGAAGATGTTCTTATATTCCTCTGAGCCAACCACAACAAGCTGTTGGCCAGCAGCGGCACCAGACACCTCTGACATGAAACGCTGGAGCAAGTTCCACCTCATTTAGGGTAAGGTTTTTCAGTTTAACTGTGCCTCATTCTGCTGTAATGAGGACAGTGACACAGCCAGCCTCATCTTCTCCTGCCACCTGGACACCCGCGTGGTTTTTAGAAACAGTTACAGTAAACTGTGTGCAGCTGGAAACTACAAAGGGCATCACCTTCTCTGACTGGGAGTGCTAGCCGCTCTCAGTTCTCCTGTGGCAGAGAGCAAACATAAAACATTCAGCCAGTAATTACAGCGGCTTCTCGGTCCCCTACTGTGCAAAAACTGAACTGCTGCTGATGCAGGGGCTGTACTTCTGAAGCGGCTGAGAAATACTCACTTAGAAAAAAAGGAGCTATGCAAACTGGCACTAGGAAAGGGTAAGGCTCCAGGTTATATTTCCCTGGGAGCAAGATGCGCACCCAGGTAGTGGAGGAGGCAGTGGGTGCTCCCCTTGGGGAAGGCAAGTGTCATCCATGCAGACTCACCACTGCTGCTGCTATGGCTGCGGTCTGTGCTGCGATGGCAGTCCCCTTCTTAGCATTCTGGAAGCCTTCTGTGCCACAGGACGTGCGGGCAAATGGCCTGTTGTCAAAGCTGACCACTTGGATATGGGTGCTACAGGAGGAGGGATAAAAGAAAGAAGCAACCTAGAACAAAGCTTTATTCCCTTCTTGCTCACCTTACTGGCGCTGCTCACCACAGGACTCTCATCTTCCTTCCAAGCCACCTCATCTCAGCACTTCTGTTTGAAGTATCCCACTTACACAAACCTGAGTGAGGTGGCAAAACCCTTCTGGGTAAGATACACTTTATCCAGGTACACCTCAGATACCACTTAGCCCTTTCAGACCCACCTCTCACTGTGATCATTTTATCTCTTCTGTTTATTAAAAAAATGCACAAAATATTTTTAGAACTTCAAAGAGCTTTAAGAAACAGTAAAATATACTAGGGATCACTAATGAAACCCAACTGTCTCTCATTAAGAATATGACAATTTTTTCAACACCTGTACAGCTAGTGGAGGGCTGCAAGTAACCTGCCGTTAAAGCCATCAGCATCTAATTATTCATATCAGAATGTAGTCACAGAGGCATATTAACAATCTTTTTGTTAAGACACCGTAAGTTGTGCTTCCTGAACAGCGCTGAGGTTATGAACACCACTCCCTCGCTTTTTTCCTTTGAGCCTTTTGATCAAAACACTGACTGGCGAAAGCCAGGGTATGTTACAAGTTTTTATTTTGCAGGAGAACAGGAACAGAGCAGCTTATTTGCTTACTTGTTGTATGTAGCTTTGATGTGAGCTATTGGGATCTCTTCATAGATCTTTCCATCCCATCTCATGGAGTTCCTCTGCAGGATTAAAGGGCTGAGGAGCAAAACAAGAGTTACCAGGGCCTTGCTCTTTAGATTTTGCAAAGTTTTATTTCATACTGGGAAAGGAAGAAGGGATCAAGTCTCCAAAAGTCACAAGCTGCGTTTGTGATTGAGTCAAGCCACTTGTTTTCCTTCCTTGGCTGAAAAACCACCGAAGGCGATAAAACCTCCCAGCAAGAGGCAAATGGCAGAGCCCTCCCGGCGCGGCCTGGCTCTCTCTCACCTCAGGTCGGTCGTGCTCTGCTTCTCCGCCTCCTTCGCGACCTCCGCCAGATCCTGCAGCCTCGGGGAGCCGGTGTGTAGGCCGCGGCTCAGGGTGGCAGCGCGGCTCCTGCGGGAGAGAAACGGCGGTCGGCGGTGAGGACACCGGGGCCTACCCCGGGCGCTGGTCACGGGGAGGGGTCGAGACCAGCGGGGCCTCCCGTGCGGGCTGGGAGGGCCTCAGAAGCCAGCCCAGGGTGAGGTGGGCCCGGCCCGGTCCCGGTGCTCACCCCNGCCCAGGCTGCCAGCGGCGGGCTGGGGTCGTTGGTTTTGTACTGCCGCGCCTCGGCCGTGGAGGCTTTTCGGGGCGATGTGCCTGCTGAGGCTGCCCCGCATCACGCAGCCTCTCCAGAAGGAGGAGGAAGAGATGGCGGCTCTCATGGGGCAGGTAGAGAGGGGAACGTTGGTGGGAAAATGGCCGCCTCGGGCCCCGAGGGGAGAGCACTGTGTGGGGATGTGACAAGAGCCAATCTGAGGGCGCCTTGGGTGTTGCTCCCCGCTGTGAAGCCATACTGGGTGCTCTGTGGGGGATCTGCTGCCTGCCCCAGGTATTGTAGGTCTTGGTAGCTTCCATGACACCGTTGGTGCCTCCTCTTACAGAGGTTTCTCCTGTGAGCAGGAAGGTCCTGCTCGATCTTGAGAAAATTCCCATCATCTTGCATTCGTTTAAGTAGAAATAATTTAATTTTGTTTTCCAAGTGCAGCCCATACTGCTGGTGGCTTAAGAACTCTTTGTGTTGCTTTTCTAGATAGAGCTGGAAAAAAGCCAATACTCGGATCATGAAATCCGCAAGCTGGAGGAGGAAGAGCAGCTCAGGAGGTGGAAGGAAAGCGTGTACAATGATGATGAAGCACCTGGTAAAACGGTCATCATGGCTCAAGACCTGGAGGACAAGTGGGAACAAAAGTTATTGCAATTCAAAGCTGCTCCACGGATAACAGGTACAGACTGGAGCCTGTGGTGGCTGAGAACACCCTGTTTGTCAAGCGCAGCTGAGTGCAGTTCAGTAGAGGGAAGGCGTTTACAGAGTCTTTTTATGTTTTAAATAGAGTCTTGACTCGAGCAGCACTGTTAGCACATGAGGAATTAGCTGGCTGATAAGGGAATCAGTGTTCCCATGCTGTGAAGATGTGCCTGTTCAACCTCACCAGATCAAAATGGTGAAGATGGATGTTTCCAGACAAGAGAAATGTTCGATTGCTTGGTTCCCAAGCTGTGCCTAGTTCTCTTCTTGGTTTTTGTCCAGGTAGAGATCCAGACTGCTTGCTATAAATTTCTTCTGGAAATGACACGGAGTACTGTCTGGCATTGGCTTCCAGACTGACCGGGAGCATTTCTGTCTAGATCTTTATCTTGTTTCTTTTATCCAGATTTGCATGTTATTGCTGAAAAAGTATGATACAAGGAGGGTTGATAAATCAGGGGAATTGGAGCAGTGCTGCCAGGAGACTTTGTTTCCAGTATGTATTGGTTTTTGGCAGATGCTGATAAAAACAACAATCGAACATCGTTGAACAGGAAGCTGGACAGTAACCTGATGCTTCTAGTGAAACAGAAAATCGGTAACCAGGAGCTGTGGCTGCTGCCTCAAGCGGAGTGGCAGCCTGGAGAGACATTGCGAAGCACAGCTGAGCGAGCCATGGCTACGTTTTTGGGTGTGTAGTTTGCTCTGTGCATGGACTCCTCTCCTCTTTGTCCCAGTGGTTTTCATCCTGTGTCCTGTCTGAGGGATATTTGCCATCTGCTGTAGGGAAATCACCTCCCATCTGCTGGGAAAAGGCATTTCATGGCAGAGGGATGGAGCTCCATGGGGTAGGCTTTCTGGCAAGAGCCGTGATCCTGGGTTGTGGCTCTGTAACTGTGTACTGTCGCAGAATGACTGCAGCATGTGGAGGGTTGATGGGGGTGGCTGGTTGGGATCTCTGCCTGCCAACAGCTGCAATGCCAGCTCTGACCCTCACAGTCTGATGTTGAAACATCACCAGGCACCCCCTGAATGATCTAGGTTTGCTCCAAGTGTACAGCTTCTCTTTCCTTCTTGTCACCCTGTGGCAGCTTTTGTGGCAAGTGGGTGATGGCAAATGCACATGTCCTTGTTTTTCACTATGGGTTGGCAAAGCTTGATACCCTCTCCCTCCCTCACTCTGAGAGGACTCGCTGGACTCCAGAGAAGTTGTTTTTTTCATGAGAAAAGGCTTACAGTTGGCATATTTCTGCTAAGAAGAGGGATCGATTAGTCTGAACCAGATAAAGGAGTGTCTTATGCTACCTTTTTGGTGCTACAGGGTAACTGTTACTGTTGTTCTTTGTTCTGATGTCTTGTTTTCTTTCTCTTGCATTGCTGGGGTCTTACAGGAGATCACATTCAAGCCAAAATCATGGGGAATGCACCGCATGGGATTTACAAGTATAAATTCCCCAAGGCCATGAGGACTGAGGATAACGTGGGAGCCAAAGTGTTCTTCTTCAAAGCCTTCCTCCAAAGTGGTGATTTGTCCCAGGCAGAGCTGAAGGAAGATTATCTGTGGGTCACAAAGGATGAGCTGGGAGATTACTTGAAGTTGGAATACCTGAAAAAAGTCAATCGATTCCTTCTGGACTTGTAAGCGATAGGTTGTCCTCCAGCAGATGGGGAGGATGTGGGACGTGACCCCGGGGAGGAGCACAGCTGCTGCTTTGCATGGTCTGTGTGTATGAGATGGTGAGTTGGGCTCTGGAGGATAATTTGCCTTTGCCTTATTTCCTGGTTCTTTTCACCAGGGCTGTACAGAATAAATATTAAAACTTATACTTGGAAGTGAAACTCTCCTGAGGGAGTTCTTTGCTCTTGTTGAATCCTTCTCCTCTACCTCTCCTGGAAATGCATGTTGAGTTTTTTTCCTTGCCCAAGTGTGTGATTCCCTGGGGCTGTGGTACCCGGGAGGCTCTCTTTCCTCACCAGACTCCTGTCATGGTCTCGAGCCCAAATGGTTTCTTCTACGCAGTGGTTAATGTTTGTCTCTGGTACCTGCTTTTTAGTAAGAGCAGCACTGGAAGGTGACCTGTGTGTCCAGGTGGCAACAGACCCTCCTGGACCCAAGGCTGGGCAAGGTGGGTTTCTGGGGAGATGGAAACTGGGATATTCACATATTATTAATTTGTAATCTGCATTGGAACTGCCTCTAGCCTAGAGTCCATGAAAGTGGCCACGAAGGACAGGAATGCATGAGGAATAGGCAGCAGCCCTTTTTTTAGATAGATGCTGCTTTCCCACCCACACTGCCCTCCTCTTGAGCCTCAGGCTATAACAACAGACCCTGAAGGAGGGTAACTCTTGAGCAGGCCTGTGAAGCTTGTTTTTCCTGGTGTGGGATGGCTGCTCTAGCATTGCTGCCTCCTGGGAGCAGCCTCAAAGGTGGCTCTGCGTAGTTCTCGGCTCCCACTCCTGGTATGTTAGGCCAGCCCCGCTAACCCAGCCCAGCTGGGTCTGCCTCAGGTAGACTGACCCTATTGTCCCAGTTTCTTTATTAGAAGATCTATAGTGGGTGTCTCTTGCCTCTCTGGGGCTGATTGTGTTTCTTGGAGGTTTTTTCTGGTTGTAAATGTTGCTGTTTGGTAGTCAGAGTGTGGGGCCAGTGTTGGCTGGACCTTGCAGAGAGTCAGCTTTCGTCAGTGGCAGGGAGAGAGGGAGGAAATAGCTGTCGTTAATCATCGGGAGAGAGTTCGGCCTCCAGAGGTGGAACTGGAGATTGCTATATGTATTTTATCAATCCTTTGGGAGCTGTTGAGCTCCAGGCCTCAAATTAAAGTTATCTTTAATCACTCTGCAAGCCATTGGGGTGGAGNGGGGGGGGGGGGGGGGGGAGTAACACAGCAGCCTTCTATTTTTTAACACTGGGTAGTTGGGGAGCTGCAGGCTTGCCATAAATTACCAACAAAACAAAACTTGGCTTTTTGAAGCACCCTTGCAGGCCTGGTGAGGAGGCTGTGTCTGCATCAGAGAGCACTCACAAAGAGGAAATGAATGCAGAGCAGAATACGTGCCTGAAAAGCTGCAGAGTTTCTGGCTGCTGTCTGAGGCCAGCACTGCTGAAGGGGAGAATATTGCCTTCTCCAGGACTGAAAGCTCCTGCAGAGAGGTGAGGTGAGTCCTCCTGAGGCTGTGCCCCACCAACCCTGGGGGCCATGGGTGCAGTCAGCTCAGGATTAGGCTTTTTTCTGCCACTCTATTTCAGGCAGTTGCTGGCTCCATAGCACACAGCCCCTCAGCAGAGCACTGTGGGCACAGGCTTAGGGAATGCCCTTTGCCAAGGTCTCTGCTCCATTTCCCTTGCCAAAGGCAGATTTTGTGTTGCTGGAACAAAACTTTCAATGCATATAAAATGCTATTTAATCGGTGCTTATTTGTTCTCAAAAGCAGGAGCACAAGAGAGAAAAGGCTGTACTGAAAGCTTGCTGATCTTCAAACCCAGGCAGTTTGTATTCTGTGGCTTACTCAAGCTACAAGTCTTTGGGTATTGTCTGTGCTGATAGAGGTGTGGCTCCCTCCAGCAGTAGAAAGGTCAGAATCAGCAGCCTCCTTCACATATGTGTTTGTGTGTGTGTGTATATATATATATATATATAAGTTGGGGTTTTTTTTTCCACTTGGGCTCAGGCCTTTGTTCTTACAGGTAGCAGGTGTGTGAGAAATGTGGTATTTCTAGAAGCTGAACTTGTTGCTTTCTCATCACCAAAACACAAGCTCCTGCTCACAGCCTGCACAGGAGCAGCACCCCCCCTTTTTTTTTTTTTTTCCTACAGTTGATTGTATTTTAAAACCACCAACCAGTTGCTGCAAACAATCCCAGATCCTGCACCTCGGGCGCTTTCGCTCAGTTCTTCTGTGTGGCCTGTTCCCCCCTCTCTGGCCTCGGTGAGAGGGAAGGCAGAGGGATGTCATGCAGGTTTCTGAGTGGAGAGGACGGTTGGTATCTTCTTATTTCCTCTCTGTTCCCAGAGGTCCTCCCAGATCACCAAGGCTGTTCTTTTCCTTTGAGAATTCGGTAGCTGCTGGCTGTCTTTCCACTCAGTGTAAAGCTACGGACCTATAACCATACATCAGACAGGCTGGTGGGATATATTTTCCCAGTAACTACTGAAAGGATAGCACAAAGCCTTAAAACCTTTTCTGAGAGGGCTTTTCTTCTCCTGGAACAGAAGAAACCTGTTGAGTTGTGGCTAGGATAGAGCTGCCATGGCCACAGTGTGCTTCCATGGTCCAGCACAAGGAGCAGGAGGGGCATTTCACTTGCATTGAGTGTAAAACACAAAACTGTTTTTGCAAATGTGGCAGTGAACTGCATGAGTGATTGTCTGGGTGTCGAGGGAGTCGAGCTTGTTTGCACCCAAAGCCTGGAGGGTATTTCTCACCTTGGCAAAGGCCTCCTCACTCTTCGAACCAGAACCTGAAGCTGCAGCAAGTACCTGGGAAGGTACTGAGTGTGCTGCGGCTCTTTAGTGCAAGGCACAGTGAGATCAATTGAAGAGCTCTCCTGTGAAGTGCACACTGGAGAGAGATGTTCTGGAAAGGACCTGCAACTCCTCGCTTTAAGAGCAGCAATGTGGGGCTCATCTAAGAAGTGCAACAAAAGATCAGTGCTGTGGCTGCTGCGGCCAGCATCTGAGTGTTACCTTCCCCTGGCTGTGCACATTGGGGAGGAAGTTGGAGAGCAGTCAGACTGCAGAGACTTTCTGCTCCTCGAGGCTGTTTTCAGCACAGGACACTTCTATTCACGCCGATATATACACAAAAGCCAGATCCTTCCCCCGCGAGGCAAAGGAGGCATATCAAGATAACCTTTCCCTGGTGTGATACAGTCCAGCAACTGTGGCTAAAAGCCTCCAGGAGCAAAAACAAATGGAAGAATCCATTGCAGTCTGAACCACCAGCATCTAAGCCATTGCTTAAGCCACCACGTTAGAAGAGACGGATGAAAGTTTTTCTTGTGACAAATTGATGCTAGCATTCCCCTCCAGCCAAGGAGAGATAACAAGTCCTAACAAAACCACTTTTCAGCTTCACAGGTACAGCTTTCCTCTACTTTTCCTACAAAATACCTTCCCTAGCTGGTAGCCCTCCCTGTCTGCTAGAGTTTTGGGGATTGGTGCTCTCTCAGCAGAGCTCTGCTTGCATGTTTTTTGGTACAGTATGAACTATTCAGAACCACACACTTTCTCACATAATAGGAAGCTGTTGTTTGTTGCTCCTCCTGGCTGGCCTCAAGCAACAAAGGCTTCAACATTTGGAAAATAAATACATGCAGAGCCAGGAGAGGCTGTTGCAACCATGAACTACACTGCTTCCTGCTCTCTGAAAACCTGTAGGAAGAGGTGCTGTTGCTACCAAATACCGTACTGAGCTCGTTCGAGCAGGTGCAGGGAGCACCCTGTGGTGTCCCTCCCTGTGAGGAGGAAGGGATCAGTCTCTTTGGAGGGAGTTTTTCTGGTAGTGCTTGGGGTTTCTGCAGGTGTTGCCTGTTCCTGCTGTGCCCAGCTGCCTGCAGGGAATGCAGCGTGGGGTGCTCTGCTCATAGCAGCCCAGAAACCCAGCAGAAAATGGTGTGGAAAACCTGATTGGGGTCGCCAGTGGTATGAGCGGATTAGGTCTCATCCTTTTGTTTTGAGGACACCTTTTTCCTCCCTTTTCTTGTGAAATCACCCTTGTGTTTTGACATAACCCGTGCGTTCGAAGGATGCAGAATGGGGCAGGCAGAAGGCAGTGCTTGAGTGAATCTCTGCAAAGTGAAGAACAGATGTAAAAGAAGGGAGGCTACTGGGAAACTTGGACCCAGGGTAAAACTGCTCCAGAAGTTTTGCTGATAATAGCCAATCCTTAACACCAAGCCCTCAAACAGTAAAGCTGTGAATTTGTGAGGTAAGTACAAAATGCTGACAGCAGGAAGCCCCTTCAGGTAGTTCAAGCTACAGCTTTGTTGTCACGGCTACTTTTTTCCCAAACAGATCTTGCGGAGGTATAAAATCCTTTGGCAGGACTTCATAGGCGGTGCTCAGCGACCCAGGGGCATTCCTCAACCAAAATATGAAGAGTTATTCAGCAACATTAAAATGAAGCTTCTTCAAAACCCAGGCAAGGCAATGAAGCCTTTATGGAGCATATACAAGGCTCTAGGACTCGCCACCACAGCCTACTCCAGATGCAGGACAGTGTACCAGAAGGAGCCAGCCCTTTACCTGCCTACCATGAACATCCAATCTCATAATTAAGGCAAAAGTTTAGGAAAAGATTTTACAGCTGACAATTTGCAACTGAAGCTGATCTCTGCTGAAGATTAAGGTGAGTGCTGATGTCGGAGGCAGATTATCTTGTGTCTAAGGGCTGCTCTCCCTCTTGACCATTTGGGTAGAGGGAAGCTGGAGATGTTGGGGCACAAGGCGTGGGCCAGTGCTACTGCTGGGAGGACGGAGAGCTATGTCAGGGGTGAGTGTGTGTGCTGTGGCCTGCTCCCACCACGTGCTGCCTGCCTGCTTTCTGCTCTCTCATTTATCAATGTAATGATGCCCATTACATTTCTCCTTTCAGGTTTTACCCTCCCAAATGTTATTCCACAGCATTAAACCCGTGGGGGAAGTGAATTATTGGGGAAAGTAACTAGATATAATCCAGGTTTAATGGGCACATAGAAAAAGCACAGTGGATTGGGAGGGTGGTTCAGCCAACATCCTGCTTCTGCTGGCAAATAGAAATTTATCTTGATATATGTATGTATCTAGCTTCGTGATCTGTGAGCTCTTAATAATTGGTTTGGTGACCTGCTGGCAGCGTTCTCTCTCTGTAGAGCTTTCTCCAGTCCCCAGTTAATATAATGGGTCACAAATCCCATTTACTTTTGAATTCCAAGTAAGCCTTTTGTTAATGTCGCCTATTGCTTTTCTGGAAGCACCGGAGGAAAGCAGAGCCATGTGCTAATCAGTAAATCTGGTTCCACATGTTTGTATGCGGCTGCCCTGCCCTACCTGCCTTTGCCAAATGACCAGTGCAGCCCATTTGCGTCGGACCCAACGCGCCCCTCTGCAAAACAGCAATTGCTGCCTGAGCCGTGGTATTAGCAAGTGGTACAGGCTGTGAATGCTGGATGAGCTTGAGGGACGCAGTGGGGTGTGATGGGAGCAGGCAGAAAAGAGGTAAGGGGCTTGGTGAGGAGAGAGGCTGGGCATTAGAGGTGTCTGATCCCACCAGTGCCCTGTGTGGAGGGACGAGTTCCCTGTTCCAGGGGATGCATGATGGCTGGAGGTGGTACCCATGGGGACCTGCTTTTTGGGTCCTGCTCCACCAGTGCTCACAGCTCCATGTCCAGTCTTGTCCCCTGCACAGAAGCAGAGGATGTGGCACAGCAGAAAGTGCCATTCCAGCAGTGTGCTAGAGGCTCTTGACCTTCCAGGGGCTGGAGGCAGTGAGCAGGACAGACATTGCCTGTCCCAGACTCTTCCAGATTTCATATCCCTTAATTTTCTCTGCCTGGAATCAGGACTGTGGTTTGCTGTAGCTGTCTTGCCTGCTCTCTTCTGTCTTTGTGGGTAGATAGGTATCAGAGCTCTTCCAGAGGGACAAGAAGCTATCAGATGGTGAGCCCCTAAGGTGAGCACAGATATATACCCCTACTGAAGGGAAGACAGGGAGAGGAACAGGTCCCCCAGATGGCCTGGAGACCTGTAGAACACTCCAAATCCCCTGCTGTTGGTGCTAAGCAAAGGCTACAAGTGGCTTGTAGGGACTGTGTTCCTGCTGCAGTGGTTGCCCATGGATTGAACAGGATGGGAAACTCCAGTAGTGTCTCCAAGCGTGAATCTTCAAGTCACAAAGTCAGCCTTCCTTGTTTATTTTTGTTTGATTTTTGGTTTTCTGTAGGTTTTCAGTCTCTTTCAGGGCTGACAAACCTCACCCTTTGCCCCTTTTCCTTGTGCTTCCATTTGTCTCCCTATTTTTAGCCTGTCTGTGGCATTCTTCATACGATGCCTGTGTGCGCCGCTTTGATCAGAGCTGCTGGTGATGACAACACAACCTTGAAGGTAACAGCGTGCAGCAAAGCAAGATGTGTTTTATTTACTTAGACTGCTGTAGCTGGGCATCGTGTTTGCAGCCTGGGCAGACAAACAACATCACCTACCCTTGCTCCCAGGCTGTTTGCCCTGATGTTTCCCACCAGGATTTTGGCTATTTGATTCCAAAATCCAATCCCTGGCCCTGGCCCAGAGCAAGGAGCATGATGGGGAGCTCCCTAGCACTGGAAGCACAGTGCACAAACGTTGCTGACTCTAATTTAAGAGCTGAATTCCCCTGAGGATGAAGGTGGTTGTCGCTTGCTGCCCATGGAACAGCTCGGTGCTAGGCACTAGATGGCAGGCAGCGACTGGGAAATCCCATCTGTGGAGCTTTCCTTCCCTTTCCCCTTAAAACCATCTCCTGCTCTAGCTCTCACTCCATCCACGGTGGAAGCCTGGAGCATGGAGTAAGGATCACCGATTTTTAACTGCTGTGCCTAAGCTTGGTGCCTTGCAGAAGGTCATCTTTGCTCCATGGAGGCTTGACAAGTTAACAGGAGGCTCAAAGGAGTCTCTAGAGCAGAGAAAAGAGTCAGGGAGCAGGCAGGCAGTGTCTGAGGGTGCAGAGTGGAGGGTGAGTGAGTGCTGAGAGCTGCCCAGTGTGCTGGGCCCAGGTTAGCAAGGGATGGGGATGCAGAAGGGGTACTTCCACATGGGGTAGGGATAGGGGCAAAAAATGATTGTATGTGTTTGACACAGGTAAGGAGAAGCAAAGAAATCCCTGAGGATGAATTTCCTATGGCCTGGATGTGCAGCAGTTGCTTTGGAGAGGGCGGAGAAGATGTTTCCAGCAGTGTCCAGCTGCATGCTGTCCCTCACCTTGTGAGAGGGAGTGTGGACACCAGACCCTGGCTGTAGGGCTCAGTCACCAGGGAGGGCCTGATCCTCTCCCTGGGGTGACACAGCATGCTTTTGATTTACTTGGGTTGGGCTTTGGGGGCTTATCACTGAAAGTGGGCATAAAGGTGGGTTTACCTAGAAGAGGGGATGTATCTTCCCCCTGCCCCAGTGGTGCAGCATGGGCTCCCATGCACTGTTAGGGGGCAGGAGTGGCAAAATCCCTCCTTTATCCCCTGAAATCCCTCCTTTATTGGCCAAGGATCTGAGTTCAAGGTGACCCTGGGACCTGCTGTGTGCTGCTCCCACCCCTGTGAAGCTCAGGACAGGACAACCCCTGTGGTGTTGGGTGTCTGGTTGTCCTCCTGCCAAGCACTGGCACAGAGCCGCAGCCCCTGTGCCACACTCTGGGTGTTGTAGGTCCCCTGTAAGCACCTTCCAACAAAAAGGGGATTATCTATAGCTTGTTAGACTCCTTGCAGGGAGGGAGAATAAGGCTCTTTGCTCTGAAACGTTCTCTTCCCTGGGATTACAAGATAATGCGTATGAAACGACATTAGCTCAGCCAGGTTTATGGATTATTTGAAAATCAAATTCTTTTAATCTCATCCACCATCTGGCACCAGCATAACAGCCAGCAGCCAGCTTGCTGCCACTTCTATCCCAACCACATGGGAGCAACTGGAGTACCAGAGCCAGTGAGGGGACACCAGCATCCCTGGCCACCACCACGTGTCCTGGCACCAGCACCCAAGCCATCTTTGTCCTGATCTCTTCCCTAGACAGCGTGGAGGTAACATGTCTCTGAGGAACTGGGGGCTCTCCTTAATGTACACTGGGAATAAGCAGACAGGCTGGGAACATCTCACGGCTTGTGGATGTGTTACCATGAGACTCAAAGCCAGCAGCCAGTCCCCAGGCCTTGGATAAAGGTTAAGAGCTGAGCAGAGGACCTGCCAGTCTCACTAAGGGGATCTGCAATGATCTGGCTGAGCAGGGAGGGACAAGGGTGCAGGAGCTTCTCACAGGTTAGCACCTTCCTGGAGAGGGGACAAGGTTGGATGAGACTCCATCCTTCTCCCAGGAGTGAGCAAACCCTCCAGCTGATCTTTTGGATGCAAAGCCAGCCTTGCTGCAGAGCTGCTTGGTTCCCCTGTTTTTAGTTTCTTTGCTGAGCCTCAATAGGACCATCTGTCTTCTCTTGTCTCTTCCAGAACACTTCTGCACCTACTACCAAGGAGTGCTATAATCTCAGTACCCATTTAACAAGAATAAAAAGCCTTCTGGGACAATAGGTCATGGTTATACAATTTAGCTCAAGTAGAGAAAAGGCCTTTATAGCTATGAATACATGAATACTTAAAATATATATAAAACATTGGTTAACATCAGGACATATAAGCATAATATATATATATATAGCACTAGGCTAACAGTCTGTTCACTGACTCCCTCTACAGAAGGCTGTGGCTTTTCTGTCAGCTCTGTCTCAGCGGCTCTTCATGGCTGGAGGCACAATTTGCCCCACTGCCCACTTTTGCTGAGTTTTGGTGTGGAGAGCAGCTCTTAGGGGCTGGGGAGGGAGGTCTGTGGTCACTGCTCGGTGGGGATTGGATGGAGGGGTGAGGATGTTGCACCTCTACCCATTGGTAAGAAATTGGACATGGAGCCATGTCGGTAGCTGATGCTCCACACAGCATTTCACTCCCATGGTTTGTGAGCCCCTAAGACAGAGAAAAATAAAGAAAAACAAACAAAAAGAAAAATGAACAGCTTTAAAGAAAAGGAAGTGTCATTTCTGTAGGCAATTAATTACCAATTATACAATTGCAGCATTGTCTGTATCATAAAATTACTTGTTTTTTCAATTCATTGTAGTTTTAATTAAACAAGTCCTTAGATTTTTTTTTTCTCCTTCTTTGTAACACAAATCCATTTTTTTTTTATTAGTGCCAAAGAATAAATTAATTGTGTAATTAGTAAGTATTACTTTATCACTCCTGGAAGGGTTATTTCCAGGTTGCATGTATGCAGTGGCTGGGGAATGGATTTGAAATGTTGTTTCATACCAAGACTCCCTGGAAGCAGCTGTCTGTGGCTGCGGATGATGGTGGAGGTGAGGATTTGGCAGCACTGGCAAGAAGGGGGTGAAAAACTCTGCCCGGGTTGGCTGGAGGAGGCTGTCAAACACCGGCAGGTATCCCCTTGCTTACTTGCATGCCTGTGAATAAATATGTTTTGTTTTGATACAGAAATACCCTCTAGAATACATCCTCAGACCCTCCAAAAAGGAAGCGGTAGCCAAGCTGTGGCTGCTTCTGCACACTCCCCCTGGTACAGGTGAGGGAGAAACTCCAGGGTGGGATTTTGAAGCCTGCACCATCACAGTCATCATTTCAGGGGGCTGAGAGCTGGCGGGGGTGGCACGTCTGTCCCCTGCCCCATGATGGGGAGGATACTCAGCAGATTCCAGGCAGGAGAAGGGAATGTAGCATGCAGCCTAGTGATAGGGTCTTAATAGATCTGCACTTATTATTTTGAAAAGAAAGAATCAGGATTACAGGCTTACGAGGGATTAGCAAGCATGAGTGCATATTTCTGCATATACTGCTCCTTTTGTAAACCCGTTGTGCCATCAGGCTGATACAGAGTTATACCATTACCAGCATGACATCAGTGTATCAGATAGTCTTGATTGTAAAAGATCCAGCAGCTGTATTAAGGAAAACAGGGCTTTCCTGCCGGCCTGCTGGGCCTCTCCTGTTTGTAGCTCACGGTTTGGCTGTGAAACGAGCTTGATTTTTCAGACAGCATCAGCACCACCAGTAGGACAGACACCTTGTGAGCGTTGGCCCACCTCCTGGAGGATTTTGATCACCTGTTGAAGTGACCAAATTTGAGGCTTTAAATGTTTCAGCTGCCTTCTCTTGGGAGTTCTAAAGCAGCAGAAGGGAAGTAGATGCATGAGGATCCTCAGGTGTCTGTGCACTCAGTTTTAGTGGTCGAGAGAGATCTTGGACTGCTCAGAGGAGCTCAGGCCACTTGTGGTTGTATGTGCAAGGGTTTTTCAGTGTGACTGAAACTGTGCATTTCTAGTCTTAGCAAAAGTACAAAAGTGAAGGTGGTGTACTTGACTTCAAGTACTGCATGCCCTCAAGGGCAATAGCTGTGAGGACTCCATTCTTGGAGTCCTGGAGGTGTGTGAGCTACCTGGAAATGTGAAGAAATCCGTACAAGAGCCCGCCTGTACTTCATAGTCTGCAAGTCTTGATGCCATGTTGCTGGCCACATGGTCAACGTGGGTAACCTAAGCCAACCGAAGCCCTTGGCTGTAGGCTTCTCTAGAGATGCTATCTGTAAGTAGAGATGTGCTGAACAGGAAACTGGGATGGAGGAGCAGGGAATTGAGTGGTTATGAAACATCAGAATATCTATGTGTGAGTGCAAGTTTTGATTTTTACTATTTTCTGCTTTAATTTAAACCATTGTTTTTTTCCAAGGAAGTGTAGTAATAAGAGCCCATGTGTTTCGAACTAGGTGGCAGCCTGTGCTTAGTACACAATCCAGGGTCCAGCTTGGATGGGATCCCTGTGTTGATGTTTCTGGAAATCATATAATAATCAAACTAAGGCAACTTGTTCCTGGAGCTGCCCAGAGCTGTTTGCTGCTGGTGCCAAAAGGAGTCAGAGCCTCTGGAGCATCCAGGTCTGCAGGCAGCTCTGTGTGTCAGCAGGAGGTCCCTGTGCTGCTCAGACCTGGCTCCTTTCCCTGCTCTCTCTCACTGTACAGGACATTGTCTCAGGAATAGTCCTAGCCCTAGTGGCAGCCGGCTCCATCCATGAGCTCCCTGTAGCACTGCTGCTCTTGCACCCCCTGCCTCTCCATTTTCCTTTGGGAGTGATTTCAGCAAGGAAATTTGGCTTCTTCTGCCTCTGTGGTCCATAAAGGCCAGATGGATCCTCCTAGACATGTCCCACCGCCACACCAGGATGGAGAGCATCCCTCTGTGGTAGGTAGAGCAGACAACCTGCTGCTGCCACATGCGCTGGTCCCTTGGGCAGCCACTTCCATTTTGCCTCTTCTTGCTGCAGGTTCCCTCCCCTCCCAATCACTCATCTCCTGCAACACCACTTGCATTGCTGACATTGGACACTTTGGACACGAACTGGGACCAGTTTCCTGTTTATCCTGTCAAGGTCCTGGTGCTTTTAGTGCTTAGATCACTTTTGAGTGTGAGATTACAAAATCACTTGGAATATTTTATAAATGGTGTCTATTTTTTTTTTCTCTCCATTGGAGTGCATATCTGTGGGGTTTCTGTTAGTTTTTTTTTCTTGTCTATGTTTAAAATTTCTTTTGGTTGTAATCTCTTTTTGTCATCTAAGTGTTCTGACAAACTTGACCCTATGCTGCAAAGCAGTTCCGCATGAATGAACCAGGTAGGTCAAGCAATTCTCCTCTCTGGTTCCTTTCCCTGAAGTAAAAAAGACCCTACAACCACAAACCCAGTGTATAGAACCTGGTGCACGCAAGAGACCCTACAATAACAAACCAGTGTGCGCACAGCCCGCTGCCGATGAGCGCTGACATGGTTTCAAGTGTATTGATGCCCCTGCTGATGTGTCCTTTCTGAGGGCATCAGCGTCAGCGGTCCTTTTAGCTGTGAAACGAGGAAGATGACTCATGAACCATACAGACGCAAGCGGTCTCAGTACCTCGATGGTCCATCAGGTTTCTAACCTGCGTCAGCAAAACCAGGGGTGAAGAAGGAAATGACAGTGACAACCCTACCTGAATTTGAGGGGGAGAGGGCAAGTGATACAGAAAATAAAGCTTCTCCTAGTCTGTGTCCCCATGCCTTACCAGACATGCTGCAGGAAGACCCAGCTCTGCAGACCTTCAGGCATGAACTGTTCCTGTCATTTACAGATATTAGAAACGTTGACTCTTGACATGCTTTCCAATGGGCTCCAACATTTTCCTCTGCTGATAGCCTGAGAGCTTCTTCCCTGCCTCTCTCTGCAGAGGCGTTTGGGGAACTGATTCTTGTGGGCTAGCATCTCTGTCCTCTTGAGTTTGCTATGAATAGTGTGTCTGCTGGTGCCAGAAACCCTCCTTAGGTCAAAGCCTCAAGCACACCAGAAGGGCTTAATGGTCCACAAACTGAGAAAGCAGATGAGAAAGCTGGTAAAAGCAAACTTAAGATGCTGTGAACCCAGCTGCTATGATTAATGGCTCTTTATCTGAAGATGCTTAGAAACTGACATTTTTTGAAGAAACGAGAGTGTGGTCTTTGGAATAAACTAGGAGAAGGTTGTGGGTTTTTTTTCTTTAAAAAGGTGTTTTGGCCAATACAAGCAATTACACGTTTCTGGGTGTCTCTCCCTGTTTGCAGTCTGTAACAGAGAAAAAATGTTGAGAGACAAATAACTTAGTTCGGGTCAAGGGACAACCAGACTGAACCATTACTTGCAGCTCGGATGTGGCCTTCACAGAGTGCTGAATGGGGGTGATGAACCAGCCCTGTTCTCACCACAGGGTGCTGCCTCATGCACCTCGACAGTTCTCTGGGCTTCCCACCTCTGCAAGGACGGGAGATGCTGAGATGCCAAGAGACAATCCCAGCTATCACCTCTACCAGCAGCCCGGCATGCACCTCTGCTCAGCCCAGCAGCAGCTCCCAGTCCAGCCCACCCTCCCTGGCACACCGAGCAGTCTGCATCAGCAGCCTCAGCACCCAGCGACATACCTGCATCCTTCGAGCCTCCCCATCCCTTCCTCCATCACTGCCCAAAGCGGTGGGAAACAGCCTGGAAAGCTGGTGGGACATCATCTTCCCAAGATGCTCCGAGATAACAGTGCTCTGCCAAGAGCAAATCTGATACCTCAGTGAGATCTCTCCCAGTGGACAAGCAAGTAATGAACTGGAGCAGGGCTGTAGTGATTTTTAAAAAAATGGTTTTTAAGGCTGGCTGTCGATGACCCAGCTAGATATTAAAAAAGATTTCATTGTTCCTAGAGCAGAAGTACAAGCAAGCGCTCTGCATCTATTTACCATGCAGAAGGGTCAAAAATGGCTCTTCTCCCTCTTGGGTCCCTGCAGCTTCTCTAGCAGAATTAAAAGACTCACGCGGAGCTTCAGCGCCAGGGTGCAGAAGAGCGGGAATAGAAGAGTCCTCTGTTTCATCCCACCTGCTCTGTGATGGTGACTTGCCCCGAAGAGTCTGAGGAAAATCCTGTGTAAATGGAACATAAATGTTTTATGAATTCAGCCCTGGTGGAGTAAATTAAAGGGTCATTAATGGCCTCATTAAAGAGCTTTGCACTTTGTTCTGAATTATGAAAGCTATCATGCAATGTTAAACTAAATGGAGTTTTCAGCGAGATTTTAAAACTCTTTAACTAGTTCCTTCTCCCCCTCTGTCTCTCTCTATTCTTCTCTCCCCCCCGTTTGTTTTTTTTTTTTGGTGTCTGAGAAATGTCTTTCGAGGGAGCCGCCTGTAGTGCTACAAACTAGATTTCAATTATAAATCTTCTTATGCTCCACTAATTGTCTAGAATTTTTTTTGAGAGCTGCCTGAGGTTAATGCTGATGAAGAAAGAGCCCTTTTGTCTTTTCTTGAAATGGTGCCTCCCTCCCCCACCTCTGACGAGACGTCAAGCGGGGAATTACCTGTAATGACACCCAAACGGGACGCGGAGAGCTGCCATGTGGGAAGAAAGGCAAGTTTGCCGTGGCTTTGCCTTGGCTTGCTGGGGAGAAGCCTTTGGTTCTTTCAGCATCTCCCACTGTGGCTCTTAGTGGACCCCAGCAGCTTTCCCTGGCTCTGGCTCCGTCAGCAGCCCAGCAGCAACCCTTCCCCTTGCTGGGAAATCAGCCAGTGCTCAGTGGGGTCAAGGAGGCAAATCTGAGAGCCCAGCCTGGACACCGTGGGCTTGGTAGAGCCATGTGTTAAATTGAGCAGTGCTGTGCGATATGGGCCAGAGCCATCAATGGGGTTGCATGGTGGTGTCTGATGGAGGAGTGGAGAAGGGTGTGACAAACTGCTGGTGCAGTCTGTGTGCCTGTATGTGTGTGTGCAGGTTTTTCCATAAGCCCTTTGTGCTCAGGCTGAAACAGCCTGTGCCAAAGGCTATATCAGGACTCCTCCTTTCTCCTTCACCTTGTTCATCTCCATCCAAGAGCTCACCCTTAAGAAGGTTCAGCAGAAACCACAGTTCTAAGGGGATTTCTGAAAGCTATAACTGCTGGTAAGCAGCCTGGCTGCCATCACAGGGTCCTCACCCCCTGCCCTGGTCTGTGGGTTGAGGGGTGCTGAAATCTCTTCTGCAGTGCGGCAGCGACTCCACATAAAGACTCATTTTTATGCCTTTTTAAATGTTGGTATGGATAAGTACTAATTGTCAGGTTGTTTTGGATCAGGCAGGAACGTGCTGAGACAGTTGCTTGCTGGCCAGGCTGGCCAAAGGGACTGGTGTTGAGGGACCAGGTCCTGCAGCTGAGATAGGGGCACAGAGATACAGGCAGTGAGAGGTATGGGCAGCATCCCCAGGTACACTTAGAGATGAAGACTGAAATCCATATTCAAGAGTCAACATCTTCATTGCCACTGGGTTTGAGCATATGGGAATAAAAAGCCATCCTCTGGTCACCTTCTTGCCTTTCCCCAGTGCTGGGGGGATATTGGGAGCCCCATATCTCAGGGCAGAGAAGGGGAAACCCCCATGTCTGGGACCACCAGCATCTTACTTGAGATCCCGCTGCCCTGCTTAGCGGACAGAAATTGTTTGGCAAAAGAGAAAACATTGATTTGCCCCAACTTTCCTGCTCGGACACAATCATTTCACCACCAAGAGAAGCTCCTCAGGTCTGGCCTGGAAATCCTTGCTGAGGCAGGAGGCAGAGCTGTGTGTCTGTGGGACATGGCCAGGGATGGTGGGGACAACAGCCTACCTCTAAGGCTCATTGCTTTGACTTACTGACTTAGCTTGCCCTCTGCAAGTTCTTCACGCAGCTCCACAACAAATTAAACCCCTTATTAACTAATTAAGCTATTTCTCCAACCAGGCAGGAAAGAGAGAAGAGGTTGTTATTATTTCTATTTTTAAATACCTGTGTGAGGCACACGTGCTTGCAGGGAGGAGGCTCAGCCCAGCTGAGACAGGAGTGGTGGACAGGGCCAGCCGAGAGGCCCCACTGCTGCCCGTCAGCTTTAGCAACAAAACCCTCAAGGGGCTGAAACATGCTGCTTTAGCTGTTTAGTTTTCCACGTCTGGGACCGATTTTGGTCTGGAGATGCCAGTCTCTGGGTGATGGAGGCTGCGATGGGGGCCAGCGTGGGGTACCCCCAGGGAGGGATGCTGAGCTCCCCTCACAGTCTGCAACTCCAGTGGGGAGGCTGTGGCAGCCCAGGGGACCCCACCACCTCCGACAGTGAATGCAAACCGAGCAGTGGGTTTTATCCCCCACGCAGCATCTCTGAAGGCTCAGGCCTTGCAGGCAGTGAGCTGGCAGCCCACGCGTCCCCCTTGGCTGCGTGTGAACTCGCTGGAGCCAGATTTCCCCAGCTCCCCAGGGCCCCCATCATCCTCGTTGTTTCCAGGGATCACCCACACACTTTTTGGGGGGGCAGGGACCTCCTCAGAGGTCAAAAGTCACCCCACAGCAGCTGTCAGTGGGACTGGTCCAGCCCTGGGACACCCCACAGTGACTCTCCTGGCCATCAGCCTCCCGGGTAGGAGCCACAGCCAAGGGCTTTGCAGCGTATTCACGTTACTGAGGCTTGCTGGATGCTCTTCGGGAGCCTCCCGGCCAGCTCCTGGCAGCCTGCGCTGTGGTGCCTCATTGCTGAGAGACTCCATCTGCCTCACGGCTCCTTTCCTCCGAGGTGGTAGTGATGCGGCTGCTTCTGCTGCGCATCATGCGGGAAGGGATGGGGATTTTGCAAGAGCTCTGCTCAGAAACGCTGCCACTTTCTGGCAAGCTCTGGCCTCCTTCCCTGCACTGAGGCGTGTGGCACTGGGACAGGGAGACGGCCAGGAGCTAGGGAGTGGTTTCTGCAGGTGAAAGCACTAATGTGAGGGCTTTTTGGGTCTGGTGAGCAGGTCAGGGGCCACAGCTGCTCCATATCCAGCTTCTTGTGGGCTCCTTAAATGGTGTGTTTGCTCCGTGGGGCTGGGAGCAGGAGCTGGGTGAGTTCTGGGCATAAAGAGCCCTGGGGAGGCAGCTGGGTTGGAATGGGGTTTGGGTTTTGTCTGTCTCTTAGAGAGAGTTGTGTAGGGCTTCCTTTCTTTTTTCTTAGGGCTTTTGTGGTTTGGTTTCTGTTTTTTTTCTAAATACTCTCTGCAGTGTGTGCTCTGGTGGTGTGGAGGAGCTGACTTTCTCTATGGCTGGTGTGGGGGTTTTCTTGCTGGAGGCTGCTCTGGGTGCCTCCAGCCTGCCCCATCCCTGCCAGACAGCCCTTTGCAAACTTTCCTTTACTGCTGGTTGCTGCTGAGGGGGGATCCCCCAGCGCCTCTAACCTCAGCAGAGGGTCAGGAGAGGGGCTGGTGCTCTGGTGAGGGATGGAGACTGCTGCGCAGGGTGATTTAGAAAAGCTGACACATAGCAGCGGCAGTGCTATAAAACATGTTTATGCTGATACAATTACTGGAGCCATCGCTGTGCTGTGCTGGAGCCCTGCAGCTGGGGTGAACATTGGAAGGGGCTGGCAGCTGCCCTTAGCTGCTGAACCCTGCTCTGGGGAGCTGCAGGCAGTGGGCACCCTGTGGTTTGCAAATGGTGGGTGCAGTGGGAAGGTGGACCTGTGGGGGTAGGTGGGATGATGATGTGATGGGCTCTACTTTCATCTTTTGCTTGCCCACTGGTCATGGTGGCATGGACTGGACATGGTGTCTGTGTGGCCCCAATTCCCAGTGCCCTCTGAGCAGGGCAGGGCTGTGGGTGTGGATGCCTCTGCAGCCCAGTGCCACCATCCATGGGGGGCACATGGTGGCTGGGGCTTGGGGCTGTGTCACTTGTGGGGATGGACCTGGTGGAGGGTTTGGGGTCAGTGCTGTGGTGTGAGCACCTGCAGAGTGTGCTGTGGCTTCAGGGATGCTGAGAGGACCTGCAGCCCCCATCAGGTGCTGAGGAGAAGAGGATTTTATGGGTTTTCTATGAAAACTCCCTACAGGCCCTGTGGAGGAGGGGGTGCTGGAGAGCCAGATCTGGTCTGAGGATTTCAGGAGCTCTGCCCCAAGGTAGGCTGGGGACCCTGGAAGAAGCTCAGGGTGCCAGACCCTGGATGAAGCAGCAATGCTGGGATGGGGAGCGTAGAAATGTCAGAGCTGGTGGGCAGATCCAGGAGTTAATGCCACTTGTGCTTCTCTTCTCCCTGGCCACAGTCCCTGCAGGGCTGATGGTGGTGCAGTGTGGCCCTGCAGCGGGCAGGGAGGTGGGAAGGATGCAGCTGGGATGCGGAGAGCATCATGTACCACTACTGGTCTGCACAAAGAAGATGGAAGCATGAAGGGATCTTGACAGCCCCTTGGGTAGGGAGATAGCACAGCTGAGGAGACCCAGAAAGGCTTTGCAAAGTGACTGATGGGGTCTGAGGGAGAGAGAAGGATGTGAGTAGGGAGCAGATTTAGAAAATTATTTCACTGTTGGTTAAATTTCCTCTGCACTAAAACATTGCAGAATTTGGGGAAGGAAGCACCACTTTGCCACAAAAAAAAAAAAAGTCCCACGTCCAGCTGTGGCCAGACAGTGGGGAGAAGGAGTTTGCAAAGTCATTGATGCAAAGCCACATGAGGAAAACATGGGACAGGGCATGGCAAATCCCACCTCGTGTGCACGCCTGAAAGAAATCTCTTTCCCCTACCTAATCCGTTACCACATGCCTTATTCATATAACAAATAACAGAGTCAGTGGGAAAAAACCAAATTCAATTTATATCTCAATCCAAGCAAATATGAAAAGGCTGCCAAATCTGACAATAAACCCATGGTGATCTCAGATGTTTCCCTCCTATATATTAAGAGAAAGTGGAGCAGAGGAGCTTTTGGTTGTACAGTTGTAGGTGGGAATGCAGGGGGATTAGTGGGATGCCTCAGGGCTGTGTCTTCAGGTGCTGAGGAAAGCTTTTGCTTTGAAGGGCACCAGCCAGATGTGCTGCTACAGATGCGGTTTTCAGAGCTACCCTGGGGACAGGGAGGAGGCTGGCACTCCTGTCACCTTTCTGAAATTATCCAAGTAATCTCTGGTGCAAAAAGCAGAGGCTTCCCACATTGAGCTGTTCCTTCTGTGCCGCTGTGGGATTCTCAGAGGTGTCCCTTTCCCTGCTTTGCAAATGTAACAGCTGGTTCCCGCAGCTCTTCGAGCACAAAGATTTTTCTTCAAAGTTTGTCAAGTCTGCCAGGCTTTCAATGGAAGTGGAGCTGTGCGGTGAAGTGCTCTGTGCTGGGGGGTGTTCTTTCCTGGCTGGGTAGCTGCTGGCAGGCAGCACTATATGTCCTGGGGGGTCCATTTCTATATTACCCAGCCTGTGATAAATGGGTGCAGCCAGCTAAAAAGTTGCTCTCCCCTCTCACAGAGAGAGTGTATCATCTCTCCTCTAGACAGAACTGCTGCAAGTGACAGGGATTTCCCTCGGACCAAGGCAAACCACTCTGCAAGTCCCTTTATTGCCATCTGAGCTGCTCCATGGCTGCTCAAAGCTCCGGTTTCCCCGGTGATGGGACATTCAGCTTAGCTAGGAGTTGGTTTAGATGGGGCATTTAGCTTAGATAGGAGTTGGTTGGTGCCCAGCCCAGCTGCAGGTGTGCAATGGCACTGAGGACTTTTTGTTGTGCAATGACACTGAAGGGATATGTCCCCAAAGCCAGCTCACCTTTACTGCTCCCTGCTAAATCCAGGTGACATCCCCAAACTGAGCTATGTGTCCTTTGGTGCCTGTTCGCATTCAGGCGGTGCTGGGCTTCCAGCAATGGTAGTGGGAACAGATGGGCAAGAGAGATTAAACAAAAAGTCAAAATAGACAATTTGATGAACTGTTTTCCTAGAAGAAGGCATTTAGCAAGCTCAGCTGAGCTATAAATAACTGATGATGTTCCTCTAATATGTGAGGAGAGGTGGGGAATGGGAAGGGGGGGGATTTTCTTAATGTAAACAGATACAGAGAAAATAGTGGTGGGAGGAACAAAAGGTACTAATGAATTCAAGTCAAACACCCTAGTTTGGCTCAGAGGTGCGGCTTTTCTTGTGGAGCATGTGACCACATCCAGGAGGTTCAATTGAAACCCAAACTTGGAACTTTTTGTTCCCAAATTTGGGGTTTGTGGTTATCTTCCTTTATTTTCAAAGCTTTAAGAAACAAGTTAAGTAATATGAGAATGAAATGAATAATTTCATGTTGAACTGGAATGAGTTTATTTTGCTTTCAGCCTGAAAAGTTCTCACTTTGCAGAGCGTTGCATGTGAATGAGGGCTGGATTCGGCCCGTGGAGGACAGGCAGAGGATGGATGATGGGGGGTCCATGTGGGGAGCAAGTGGGGACACAGATGGCTGGGACAAGCTCTCTGTTAGACCTGTACTTTGCTCAGGAAAAAGCTTAAATATTCTCCATGCTAATTTGCTTTTTACCCACTCAAACTGCAGAACAGTAAAAGGGAGGGGAATGAAATGCTGTTCCTGAGCTACATTAGGAACAGTTTGGTCTCATTAATCTGCTTTCACCTGCTCCTAATTTTCTTCTGGTTACAAATGCCTGGAATGGTTGGTTGGTTGGTTTGTTTGTTTGAATGAAGAGGGGGGGAAAAAGAGCTGTTAGACATTGTTCATGGTGAGCAAAGGACAGCAGAGGCTGGCGTGAGCACGCCGGGTAATGGGCCAGCCGTGGGACAGGGAGAAAATTGCAGCAGTGAAATCCTTCCTGGGCTTTCACGGCAGCCTGAGAAGGGTGGGAGAGGTGGGAGCTTCCCTGACTGCCTTGCTGATGTGGGCAGTGGCTGATTCCTGGGGCATGTGGACAGTGGTGGTGGGCTGAGCCTTTGGGACAGAAGCACTGTGGGGTGACCACTGCCTCCTGGGTGGTTTGCATTGCTGAAGGGTCCAGAATAGAATCATTAAGGTTGGAAAAGACCTCTAAGATCAAGTCCAACTGTCAAGCCAACACTTCCATGACCACTAGGCCATGTCATGAAGTGCCATGTCTACATGTTTTTTGAACACCTCTGGGGATAGTGACTCCACCACTTCCCTGGGCAGCCTGTTCCAATGTTTAATTGCTCTTTCAGTAAATAATTTTTTCCTAATATCCAATCTAAACCTCCCCTGGTGCAATTTGAGGCCATTTCCTCTTGTCCTATCACTAGTTACTTGGGAGAAGAGACCAGCACCCAAGGACCTGTCCGGTCCTGCTGTCCTGCCTCACCTCTGGACCTCCTTAGCAGGCATTAGTGGCTCAGGGCTGGTGACGTTCCCCTCCCAGGAGGGGAATGTTTGCAGTTCTGGAGCAGCAGCATGGTGCCAAAATGCTGCTCTCATCGCTGCAGTTGGCAAGGGGTCTTGCCAGCAACGCGACCCGAGTGAGAGGGGCCCCTTGGAGGTGTTTGGGTTGTGGCTTTGGGGAGCTGTGATGAGGAAATGGGAAACAGCATGTGTGTGGGGAAATGACCTCAAATGCTGGGGCTGAGGGGTGGGAATGCATGACGTCAAGTCTCCCTCCTCCCTGCAGACCTTCGCATCCCACTGAATCTCCTGCCGGCTGAGCCTGCTCCTGGCCAGGCCAGGGAGCACAGCATGCAAGAGCTGTCTCTCGTTACGGTGACAAGTAATTGGGGTGATGCGAGATGCTAAAAAATTACTTTATTAGGCAAAGGCAGCCTATAAACCTCCTGGAACAAACAGGCTTTTTAAACAACTCCAGATTGCGCGTGAAGGCGGCTGCTCTCCCTCCCGCTCTTGCAGCACACCTCGTCCTGCTCATCCAGATTGAAGGAAGAACCTTCTGGAGACTGAAGGGACCTGGAGAGACCTTCCCCTGCTTTGACTCAACACCCTACCAGCTGGTGAGATCCCCAAACCAGAAAACTGAAATTGCAGCAACTACCAGGGATAGGTTCAGCCTCTGCTCTCCCTGATACCCCTCTGTTTGATGCCATCCCTTCCCTAGAAGTTCCTCAAAACCTCTCCTTGGGGTGAATGGAGTATTCCTGTGAAATGGGCATGGCTGGCAAAGCTTGTGCCTGCTGTTAGCATTGGCCAGCAGTGGTCTGGGGATGGGATGAGTGTTAATAAATCTGCAGTGCCAGTGCTGCTTTAGTGTTCCTCTAATTGGAGCCATAAAGTTAAACTCAGCCACTTAGGGTTCTGCTGGGAGCTGGGGCTTCCATTTGCAGGTTCTCCTGCGCCGCTAAAGGGCACCGCGCTGGCTAATAGGTGTTAAATTGGAGCATCACTTTTTAATAAGCCTCTTAATGGTATCGTGCGTATCCTTGGCAGCTTTGGGATGTTGCCTGCATTAGGATACCAGTGTGCAGGGAAGGTGGTGCCAGGAACTGAAGGCTTGGAGAGGCTGGGGTGATGTGGAAAGCACCAGGTCCTGTTCCACTGCACATAGCCAGGTCACTGCAGAAAGTTGACAAGGTGGCTTGGTCTGAAAGCTAGGACACAGGCAGAGGGGTGGGTGAGGAGATTGCATTGCTCACAGCTGGTGGCATCACACAGTGTGGAGTGTTTGGTCCTATCACACATTTTTTCAGGGTGACTGGGTAGTTACTGCCCAGGGAACAGCATCACCTGGACAAAGCAACAGTCCTCTCCTGTGTGATTTGTCCCTTTGGTCAATGACAAAGCCACCAGCTGCATTTCCCTTATCAGGACCGTCCCCTTTTGTGATGGTGTCACTTCCAAGGCGATGTTTCTCACTGCCCCTTGCCCTGCGGGCATCACGATTGCTGTTTCAGTGCTGTCACAGCAATCCCCCCCCAGCATTTCTCATTTACTGAGAAAGTTTCATAACTTCCAACAAACCCAAGCTTCTCCTTCCCCATGCCCCAAGTCAAAGGGGTTTCTTTCCTCCCACTACTCTGCATGGTTACCCACCTAGAAGTGACAGCGTGGATGCAATCATGAACTGTCCTGCAAAATACAGGCAGTGAAGCCATCCAGGCTGCTTTCATTTGGGTAACGCTTAGAGAAAGAACTAAGCTCCCGAGAAACAAGCACACTATTTTTATCTAATCCCTCTGCCTTAATAACTGAGAGTTGGAGGGCTTTCATTATTCGTAATTCAGATGAGGGTGTTTTTAGAAGTCCCTGGTGGGATTTGTTTTCTGCCTCCAGCTCTTCTTGCGCTTGGGTCTCCTCCTGCCAGGTGGGACCACTTGGAAGCTGTTTGCTGAGCCTGTGATCACATCCGAACAGCTCCACACTGCCCGAGTGCTTGATACATAACCCCATGCTTGATCTCCAGGCACACTGAGGTTTAATTAAGAAACATCCACCAACAGAAAGCACTTTGTCAAACTCAGCTCCCCACAGCATTGTCCACCTGAGACGGGATGGGATGGACCTGCTGTGCTCCAGGAAGGGAGATCAGGTGGGATTTGTCACCTCCACACCAGGCAAATTTGAGGCCAAAGCAGTGGAAGGGAATGGATGCAATTTTTGTCAGCTCCATCCGTGCCGGCGAATGCAGATCATGAATTACACACCCGCCAGATGACAGGCTGACATTTTAGCTCCAAACATTCTCCTATAATTAGAGAATCTAATGCAATACAGGGAATGGCTCCATTTTACACACACATTATCGTAATGCCTTTAAATAAGATAATTGATTATGCCTCTGCATAAGAAAGTAAAATATTCGGTGTAATTAAAACCGACATTCAGATTTTGGCATGCTGACAGGTGAGGCCATGTGTCATTTTATAAATCCTTAAAGTGATATTCACACCCACATCCGAGTTCCCAAAGTTTGGGGAGAAGAAAAAAAAACCCTTGTTGCCGAGTTGCTTTTTATCCTGAGTTCAAATGTGTTTTGATGAGAGATTTTTCTTTTTCTTCTGCTCTCATTTATCTTCATTTCAGCCTCATATCATCAGCTGACAAAAAAACCTGCTGTCACACCGCTGTGAGCAGGGATATTGGTAGATCCCATCTGATAAGTAGGATTTGGCCAGTTTCTGTTTGCAACAGACCCCTCTGAGACGTTTGTACGCAGCACTGCTGAATTGGCAAGCAGTGTCTTCCAGCCTGTGCCTACCCCGATGCTGAAACCGCTGCTGGGTGTTTATGGGCTCTCCTGGAATGGAGACGTTCACGTAAAAGCTGGGAAAATGTTTCACGGTGCAGCAGCTGCCAAAAGCCTTGAGGTCCTTCTGGATGAGAGTTGACTGGTAAATATGCCCTCGGTGCAATGGATGGATGTTGTGGGGCAGCTGAGGATGGGACATGCTGGAGGACAGGTTGTGGTGAGCCTAGGGGCATGAAGACCTGAACTGGAGGGTTCTGGGGACATGGGGCTGGGTGGGCAGATGCGCTGTCCTTGCCACATGGGTTGAGGTGCTCTTCTTCCCTCTTTATGGAGTGCCAAAGGCTAAGGTGTATTTGTTGCTTCTCCCATCCACTTTTGTCATTGGAGACGCCTGTGAGGTTTGTGTTTCTGATCCAAACAGTAGGTGCCAAAAACTGCTCAGGACCTGCTGGGAAACCTCCTGGTTGGGGCTCCATTGTGCTGCTAATGGACAAGGTTTATGTGACAAATCACCACCACTGCTAGATAGTGGAACTCACCACCAGTGGTCATGGGGTTGATGACGGGGTTTGAAGTCTGGGGGCTTTTGAAGGGATTCTTTAGGTCTTGAGATGTCCTGTATGCCAGTGCTGATGCTGACCTGCTGCCTTGATGTGTGCTGACTGTTGCCCCTTGAAACTTTGCAAAGAAAGGTGAGAACACCTTCAGGATCCCTAAATCTGTCCTTGTTGTCCCATAGGACGTTTCTGGGGAGATCTGGGCAGCGCTTGGTTGAGGGATGTCCATCTCTGCCCTCTGGGCTCTAGATCCATCCCTGTCCCCTTTGAAGACAGTGCTCTTCTGATAAATGGGAGGGCCAAGGCTGCGACCATTGAATCCACCTCCTGCCTGTAACATGGATTTGGTCCAACCTGCCCTCATCTTCCAACAGCTGCCATGTTTTTCCTTCCAAAAAAGCTGGAATGGTTTCTCCTCTCCAGCCTGGGTTACCTGTCAGTGAGCTGCTCTTTCCAGCATCTTTAAAGACTCAGAATATCTGCTGGGACGAGGTGGTGTTTCCAGCCCCATGTAGGATCTGTCCAGGGACTTTTGCAGAAGGAAAGGTGCAGGAAGGTCCTGTTTGATGGCTCACATCTGCCCATGGACAGGCAGCGTGCAGAACGCTGCCTGTTAGATGCAGTTTCAATGGTGCTCACTCTATAATATTGCTCCCCAAACCTTCAGTGATCACCTTCCCTGTTTTATACCTGCCGGTCCACCTGCCTGCCCGTGATTCTTTTCCCCATGGGCTCTATCCAGTGTACAGCTGAAGACTCTCAGGCAATTAGATGGCTCCCAGCCTCCAGGCTGGCTGTGGAGGCCTGATCCTGCTGCGCTCCTCACTGGCCCAGAACATTGTGTCTCTCAGGGCATCTCTGAGGGGGCCATCCAGGGCAAGGACAGGGGAGAGAGCTGCCATGTTGGAGCAGCTCCTGGGGGTTGCAGGGTGGGAGAAGAGGCTTCCCTCTGGTCCTGTCTCCCCATCCAGCACATTTAGGGGTCTCAGGGCAAGAGGTCTCCTTGAGGGAGAGAGAAAATCAGACTCTCTGGGCTCCCCATCTGGGCAGGATTCCTTCTAAGGGGAGGAGGAGGAGAAGGGGGGTGAGGAGCAGCACTGTCTGCTCTGCTCCATTAGCAGGCTGCTCTGGCTTTCTCTGCCACTCTTGAGGCCATTATGCCGGGCTGCGGTTGGCAGCGTGGGGCGCTGGAGCCCGCTGGGATGCCGGCAGCCTGCCCCTTCCTCCACTCCTAAGTGGGCTTGTAAAAAAAAAAAAAAAAAAAAACCAAACAAAAAACCCCACATGCCCGTGTTTCTGGAAAGCAGAGGCGTGGTTAACTGTCTTGTTTAAGAGCACTGCCTGGCCTCCCAAGGGAAAGCCTCCCCATGGTGGGTGATGAGAGGGGATGGGGACAAAGGGCCTTGCTCCTGGCTGTCCTGGCCATGCATGGGTGGTAGGTGTGTGGCGGGGTGATTGAAGGTGGGCAGTTGTGAGCCCCCAGTACCAGTTCATGGCTGCCAAAAATTATCTAACCTACTGGCCTGAGGGGATGGCAGACCCTGGAGGTGGGGTTTTACTGTACCTGGTGGACAGGATGCTGGAACTTATCCTGCAGGCAAAGCCTGAAATCATGGCAGCATCCTGACCAAGGATGCTGGCTGTGTCCTCCTACACAGCAAGGGCAGCCCTGGCTGGAGCCCTGCAGCCTTTAGGAGCAATATCCAAGGCTTCCAAGGTACCTGTGTGTAGATAAGTTGCAAGTGGGCACCCAAGGCTGGCCAGGACAGAGCAGGTAAGAAGAAACTTCAATGCAATAGACTTTTCTGTGAGTTGGTTGAGAGTTTGCATGGATCTGGCTTCCTGGGGCTGCCTCCCTCAAGATCCTGCATCCCTCAGCACCCTGTGGCCCTCAGGAACCATGAACCAGTGCCCTGTATAGGGAACAAGGTTAAACGGAGACCTGTGGGACTGCTGAGGGAGGGAAGTGTCCCTTAAGTGTCTGACCCAGAGCAGCTCCTTTCCTTAAGGGTCTGACACCCCATGGGAGATGGAGCAGCATCATGAGCTGTGTTGTATTAAGTCCTGGAGCTTCATCATGCTTGGGAGACCACTAAAAAATAATGGTGTGGCAATATTAAGTGTTGCTCAGAGGGAAACTGAGGCAGGGGGCTGGGACATGACTTTCCCTAAGGGTCTCAGCCATTCTGCCTGGCTTCCTGCTCTGTTTCTCATGTAAGAGAAACCCAAGAGTTCTGATGTTCCTAGTGTGCCCAGTGCTTCTAGCTTCTTCAAGTTCATGCCCCCACTCGCTCTGGGTAAGCAAGACCTCAGGAGCAATGTCCTGCTAGAAAGTGCTACCTGGATGTCCCTTTGTGTCGCCAGCTCTCACTGCCCTCGTGATCCCTGACTTGTCCCCCCATCCCACTGCCACAGGCAGCCTGTCTCACACTCGCAAGCGCACTCCCCCCTCTCTGTACGCTCGCTCTCACCCTCGTACACCCACACACCAGGATGATGCACAGAGAGGAGCGTGTGCCATCAGCATTAGTCACTGGTTCTGTAGGAGGAAGGTTGTGAGCAGAGGAGGAGGAGCAGAGCCACGATGTGGAGGAGACCACAACCCTAGGGACAGCCACCAGCACAGGTGGATAGAGCTGGAAGAGCTGGACTGGAGAGGGGAGAGCAAAGCAAGCTGGCCAATTTGGCTTACTGATGTGGGCAAGAAACCAGCACAGGGGCAGAAGGAGGCAGCCATGGGGGGCTGAGAGCAGAGTCACGGGGAGCTCCAAGTGGAGCAGAGCAGGGCTGAGCAAAGGGACCTTTCCCTTTGAGTAGTTTCCATGAAGTGACAGTGAGAAGACAGCCTGGCCAGCCTGCCTGAAGAGAGGTCCCAACAGCAGCAGCTTTGCCCAGAAGCACGGAGCAGTGCTCAGCTGGGAGAGGAGCTCTGCCTGCCAACCCCTTTGACCTGCAGCTTCCAAGTCCTGTGGAGAGTGTGGGCAGCAGATCGCAGGAGAGAGTAACCATGGGTGCTTACTTGCACTATCTCCTTCCCTATGAATTAGCCTCAGCCCAGCTGGCAATCGAAGGCAGGCTGCCTTTGAACAGCAGAGCAGGCAGCTTCCCTGTTTCCAGGGTGGGTGGAAGTGCAAGTCAGCAGGAGAAAAGCTTTGGCCACAGGGTGCTCGTGAATTCTGGAAATGGTGCTGGCAGAGAAGAGGCCAGGGGAGTCAGAGGTGGCAGTGGCACGGCTGTCCTTGGTTGGGCAGGTACAAGCATGCTAGGCTCTGCAGGCCCTCTCTAGTGATGATCAGAGGACTATGAGCTGGTGCTGCAAGGTGCCCTGGGATCTTCCTAACACCTATTCACATGTCTCTGTCCAAAGGTCTCCTTGGGTTTGGGTGTCTAATCCAGCCTGTCTTCTACATCCTTTTTTCTCCTCCCTGGTCTCCTACCCATAATCCAGTTGCTGTCCCCACTCTCCTGCCCCACAGACATTCTGCTGTGAACTGCCATCCTCCACATCTAAAGTCCCAGGTGGGCTTGGAAAAATGGTAGTTCTGCCCAAGTGGCTGGGTAATGAGCTATGAGGGTGCAACACAGGAACATGCTCTGGTGGGAGCTGGTCCTGGGATCTTCTGAGCATTCCTCCCCTGTGAGCTACTGCTTCACAGCTGCCCATGTGCCACATGCCTGGACCTCCTCTGAGAACCTGCTGTCTCCATATGTGTGTGGTGCTCACCTGTGTGTCTGCACCTGAGCCCGTTCCTGCTTTGCCCAGTATCCATGGAGGTACTGTGCACGCCTCCCTGCATGCCTATATATATTTCACCTCATACACGTACAGCGTCCAGACTCCTCCTCTCTTCACAGCTGTGTGCTTCTTTTTCATCCCATACATCATCAGGCTGTTGTGATTGCTTTCCCCACGGTGGGCTGGATCATGAAGGGATTAAAAAGATCATCTAGAGTGGCAGAAAGCAACCGTGTTTTGAGCATTAACTGTTGCACCATGCTCCAGCTCTGCTTTATTTCCCACCGAGGTTGAGTTGCCAGACTCCAGCTGGTCTCCTCCTTCCTGTGCACCTCTGACTTGCCAGCAGAAGATGAGCTTAGTGGAGCACTGACTTTCAACAAGCACTACTGATATATCCTTGGACCCTGGAACACCAATGCATCGATAGGCAGCTAAAGAATCACATCCTCACTTATGCATTAACTTCTTTGAAATGCAAAGCACTCCCTCGGTATTTCAGCATTTTCCACCTAGTCCAAGGCAAAACACAACAGGCAGAGAAGTGGGAAGTGAAGCGCAAGGTAACGTTTCCACCTTGTGTCTGTTACAACGATTGCATCAGCTTTAATTACAACGGGACTCTCTGCCCTTTAAAGCAGTTCGGCATACGTTATACTCTCAGCTTTCCTGCCTCAGGCTGGCTCTGGCTCTGAAATGGTTTCTTTCATGCATTCAAAACAGTTTGTAATTAACAATCACATTGTTTTCCTTCGAACACTGACAGAGATACAGAAAACAGAGAAATTGGGAGCTAAGATGCTGATATGACTGAGTATTATTTTGCTTCCACAAAATGACTTTTTCCATTTTACAGCAAATTTTGTGCTGATGAGAGGTTCAGGGTAGTGGAGAGACTTTACTCACCAGTTGGTCATGAAGCTTGGGAAGCTGACTCAGACTTCTGAAAAATATTCCCTCACGTACTGATGGGGAAGAAGGAAATTTGGGCTCATCTGCCCTGTTATCTCTGGCCCGTGTTCTTGACCTCAGTGGATGCCCATGCAGAACACATCCCTGCCAGCACTGTTGCATTCACAAAATAGCCCTTGATGAGAAACCAGCAGAAAAGAATAAGTAAAACCAGGAGTATCTCAGCTTCACAGTGGGTTCCTGAGCTACCAGGCAAGTCAGACTAGAGGGAGCTTAATTTGAAGCCTTGGCTCTGTAAACAAGAACCAGATTACAAACTTCTTCAGCTCTGGTTCAAAGCTTGGATGGGAGGATTGTTGCCTCCATCTGTTCTTCTCATAGACAATCTGCCTTCGAAAGCCATCGCTGCATAAATCTGGAGGAAGCGTAAATGCAGGAGCACCTGAATATTGTTTAACAGATGGGGACACACATTTTTCAAGCAGAGATTTCCCTTGCATTGCCCCATTTGTTTTAAAGAGTGTTTTTCAGGACGATCCTTGCAATGCCATGTCTGCCAGGGAATAAGATGGCATCCCAGTCTGAGGTTTGTGGCTAGCCAAGTTGATTTTCAGTAGCAAACTTTACTGCATGAACACTGTTGTGACATTTCTGGTCTTTTAGTGCTAATTCCCTTCTGACCAAACTAACATTTCTCATCCAAGCTTTTCAGGAGGTCTATTAGCTGTGAGTACTCGGTGTCACCCACTCCCACCCTGGAAACAAAGTGGCTTGAGGAGTTCATCCACACACCTCACTCAAAACTTACTCTGGCACTAACAAACAAATGCACCCAGGAATAAACACAAAGTTGTGTCTTGAACCCTGTGAATCCCTCCACCCACGCGTCCTTCTTCTCCTTCCGTGACAGGCAGTCCGGCAGGTGCCCTTCTGTTGAGAGTGTTCTTCTCTTGTTCTTCCACCTTTCACCCCACAGGGTCTTTAATGCATTTAGCACAGTGGCTTTCAGCTTTGTCAACTCAAGGACCACTACAAATTTTCCGACAGTAACAGAGCCGCAGACTGTTGAATGGCAGGAAGGAAATTGCTTTTCTTTGCAACCTTTTCACAACTCCCTGTAAGTAGTCACTAGACCCCCAGGCCTCAAGGACTGCAGATTGAAAGCTACTGACTTCTCAAGGTGCATATGGAGATCACTTGAGGTAACATCTCTGGGTGGGAACAGGTTAGCCATCAAATTTAGCAAGTGACAGCATTTCATGCGGAAACAGGAGGGAATAAGAAACTGCTGAAATTGCAGTGGGAGTTTGGATATTCCTGATGGAGATGGGGAGCTCTTTGCTGCCACAATGTTGCTCCTTGTGGTGAGCAGAGCCCTGGCTGTGGAGCCACAGAGTTCTGCCTAAGGAGGTGAGCCGGGCTCCTTCAACTCCTCTCCCGTGCAGAGGCACAACAGATGCTGCACCGCTGACCCCACACAGTCAGAGCTCAACAGTCTGGTCTCCAAATGCAAACAAAGATATTAAACGCTGTTTTCTTTCCACTTGCCTTCTGGCTCTTGAACCAGTAGGTTGCATTCAAATAACACAGCTTTTATTTATTTTTTCCCCCAGCCACAAGAACTAGAACTTTTCCTCTTTCTCAGTGTAAATGGAAAGCTGAGAGTCTCTCTGAATCACTTGTCTCCAGGAACTCAGGCTTTACGGAAAATCTCCAGTATTGGGAAGTGTGCAGCATACGTGAGAGACTTGGCAGTGCCACCAGGAGATGAAACCAAAAGATGATGTAATATGGCCACGTCAGGAGGGACAACATGAGGATTGTGTTTGGGGAGCATACACAACCCTGGTCAAAGGGTAAGACTTTATGATTGTGACCGTGTCCTGTGACTTGTGACAGACAAATGCCATGGCATGTTACGTAGATGATTATGGCAGGCAGGCATCGAGCTCAGCCCACCCTGGCCTCCCCCCTCCACTACCTCTGCACCTAACATGAGAGTCAAGGTAAAGATCACATCTTCTAGGAGAGGTGGGCGATGCCATGGGACACTGGACCAGCAGCACGGGGACACGGGGACAGAAGCTGGCTGGTGCAAGAAGGAAAAGAGAAGATGGAGAAAGGGGGGATAAGGCTTGGAAGTAGGAGAAACACACGTGGAACAGGCAGCTTGTCCCCAGGACAACCTGAACTGGATCTGATCAGCTGGTTGCTGTCTCACTGACCCTCAACCCTGCCCATCCACAGCCCTGGACTCAGGAAAATGCAGTGGGAAGCACAAGGCAGCTCCCTGTGGTTGGTTACATGGTGCAGCATGTCATGGGCAGAGCCCTGGCATGGCCTGTTCTCCTTGGGCCATAGGATCTCAAAATCCAGCTACCAGAAGAAGTCTCAGCCTGAGAAGAAGAAGTGAAAATATGGGTGCAGAGGATGGACCTCAAATTTCTCAGTTTTTATGTCGCTTCCCCTTTGCCCTTCTCCATTCTTCAGTTGTCATATGCTTTCTGCGAGAAAGTGGCTGTTGGAAAACAGAGAAGACGACAAACACTGCTGTGGAATTATTTAACGAGACAGAATGAATTGCATTTGAAATCATTTAAATGGGATCTGGGAGTATTTAACTGCAGCACAGGAACTTAACAAGAGTGGGAAAGGATTTTGCACTAATTGCTGGCAATAATATACCTACAGAGAGAGAACATGCAGCAATTAGTAAGCAAGGCTGTAATTTCAGCCTAAGGTCCCTGCCTGCCCTAGAATACGGCATGGATTATCTGCTGGAAGGAAGACCAGTTCTGATCCACAGGTGACCAGAGAAAGGAGCAGATGAGATTCTCATTAAGAAGTCATTAACCAAGGGTTTCAATCAGCGGGATGCAGGTGCAGGAGACGGATTGGTCAGACCCAGCCGTCCCTTTGCATCGCCCCACGTTTGATTCCTGTTCATCCATTCCCCAAACTGGAGTGACTGAGATTGGCAAAAGCCAAACAAAACACAAAGCCCCATCCCAACCCACACCCTGCACGGCAGGGACTGGTCCTGCCGCCAGACTCTGCTCCGTGCCTGGGTGGTAGGGCTACAGCTTCCAGGGTGGAGGGCCTGGGGACCAGTTTGATCACTTCTTACTGAGAACTCAGTAGCTTCAGAGCATCCTCAGTGCTCCTGGATTTGGGCAACTAGCAGGACAAGACCAGAGAGCTGGGGGCATGATGTAGCCTTGTTCATAGCCAAGGGCAGAGTCCGGGGCGAGGACCCTTGGGGCTGGGGCCATGCAGTGATGGTGGGGTGAAATGGGAGGAGGGTTGAGGCAAGCAGGCAAGATGAGATGGGACACATTTGCAGGTGTAATGACAAACAGATAGGAGCCTAGACAGCCTTGCACTGAGCCATTCCAGATGGTCCTGAGCCTGAGAACAGGGACCTGCTTTTCCTGTAGAAATGCCCATTTACACCAGACCCTATGATCCTACTCTGCTGAGCCTGCAAAGCTGGGGTACAAACGGTGCCCAGCAGCGTGTCTCAAGCCCCAACTCCAACAGAGATGAGCTGCCATGGTTCTATATGGGACAGTCCCTGCTAGCCACAGCCCTGGGAGGGTGTCCTCACCACAGGGGATAGCAGAAAGCCACCAGCTCTGGGCCGTGCTGCTGACGCCCGGCAGCTGCAGGCAGCCTCTGCCAGCCTCTGCTCATTGTTTCCTGGTCCTGCCGCTCCCCATCTCCATTCTCTCGCTGTGATGCTTCTGTCTTTGGTTTTTTGTCTTTCAATCAGTTTTCATCTCAGTAATTCCCATTCAATGGTTAGTCCCTGATCTTTCTAATTGAGATCAGAGCTTCATATAATAGGGAGGGGGGGAGGGAGACTATTTTTAATTTGCTACGTTCCCATTAATAACAAGTTCTAATTAAAAAACCTCCGTCTTCCATCCTCCCAAGTTCAGAGGAAAACTCTCTGCGACTTCTGTTGGAATCTTCTCCTGATAAATTGGTACCACAGCCTCCTAGAACAGCTGGTCCTCTTTAGCAGGCATAGTAATTAATGGGAATAATAAATGCATTCAAAGCAGGTTCGTAACCCTCCTTTCTGTGCACTCAGACATCTCTTTGCATTGCAAGAGACACACATCAACATTTCCACTTACAAAACAGGCCCCAAAGAGCTGCCTACGTCTAACAAGCCCGGGTTTCATTAGCACTCTCTGTCCCATAATAAACCTTGTGATACAAAGGCTCCCTAGGGATGGTGAAGTTCCCTCTTGGCTGGAAATGAGGTGGATGCACGGAGCAGGAACGGTACCTTGGAGCATCTCTGTGGCTGTTGAGGGCTTTCTGCCAATGCTGAGTTTCATATCACAGCTCCCCAGCCTCCACACGGAGGAAAACCACCTTCTGCCTTTCACCTGGAGCCTGCCTGGTGGGGAAGGGTCTCTAGTTTTACCCAGACACATGCCCTGCTCTGATGGGTGGGCTGACTGTGGGTATGGCTCCCTCTTGTCCTGAGCTGCTGGCTTGTGCTGCCAGGACCAGCCCCGCCTGTGCCTCTGCTCCTGTGCCATGCTGCCCTTGGTGCTGTGGTGGGGGAAGGCAAGGTGAAAAGGGACCTCAGGGGAGGAGTTTGCTTTGCCACTTGCACAAGAAGACGGGAGACTAGGATTTTCCCTTCTCTCTGGCTCCTATTCTTCTCTGCTGTGTCCACCTTCCTGCCTAGCGTGTGTTAGGGTATGGGGGTATTACTGCCTTGCAACATCCATGCAGTGAGGCTGAGGGACAGGAAGGTGAAACGAATGCAAAGCAAAGGCTAAGGCCACACCATGAGCTGGTGATGAGGCCCAGGTGTCCTAATTCCCTTTCCTTGGCACATGGGACCAGCATATGGGGCAAACCTGCCCAGAGAAGGAGACAGTAGGGACCACATCCGGCCTGGGTCAGCAGATGCAGCGAAGCAGAAGCATAAGGTCCAACAAGCTGCACACCCTCTCCTCCCTTTGTGTGGGTCTCCATTTACACCAGCTGCTGACTTGGGCTTCCTTAGATGTGCAGATCAGCTCTGCTGGGGATGGTCGACCCCTCGCTGTCCCTCTCACTTGCTTTTGTTCACCACTGCTGAGTTAATGGACTTATCTCAGGAGTGGCCAAACCGGGAGCCATCAGTGCAGATATCCCTGAGCTGAGCAATCTGTCCCGAGCAGTGATTTCAATTAAAGGGTCATTAGCATGAAATCTTATCCAGCCCAGCTCCCATTTGCCAGCAGGAGGTCCTTCTCCTCCCGGTCCCAAGCCCTGCTCTGCGGTTAGAGCACACTGCTCTTGCTGGAGCCCTCCAGTTTTGCTAAAACACAGCAGCTGCTGCTAATAAACAAACATATTGATCATAGAGATATGGGCTGTCAGGGACTTAATTCATGAATGAAATGTACTTAAGAGTGCCTGGTAGGCAAAGGCTCTGCTTAAGGAGCTTGTAGCCAAGATGGTGCTTGGAGGTGGGAACTAAGACCCCCGGCAGCTGCTCAGCACTGGGATGTCTCAGTCTGGGGCTGATGTAAGGATCTGGGGATGAAAATTATTCATGGGACAGAAAGGAGCAGAGCAAATTTCCCCTTTATTATTGTAGGCCATCACTAACAGGGGTGTGGCGCAATGAAGGGTTCTGTGCTTCCCTCCTACAGTGGCATTTAGCAAGAGGATCTCTGATCTGTTCCATCACACGGGGAGCATCTGGGCAACCCAAAAATTCAGGGCTAACTTAAGGAGAAAACTATCAAATACTGCATAAAGCCAATCCCTCAAGTCCTTCAGGGGTCAGAGCTTGCAAATAAACAGGAGCAGGACCTGTGTGTGTTTGCTGGAGTTTGGGATACCTGTTGCAGGGGTCAGGGTTGAGCAGGTGTAGCATCGCTCAGAAACTACATCAGCACCAAGGAGGGGAGAGTATCACAGCTCCAAGTTTCCAACATTTCTATTGTCCTGACAGCAAGCAGGTGTTTCTGATTTTGGATCAAATTTTCCATCCACAAACAGACGGTAAAACTGTCCCTGTGTGTAGGACCGAGGCTGCTTGTATTGCAGCGATACTAATGCCTGCCAGTGCTTCTTAATCGTCATTGTTGTGTAGAGTTCGGTCTACACAAGGTACAATCAGCTCACAAATGGATCCCACACAGTCAGGGACTGTAATTACAATAGGCGTATATTTGAATATAGCCTTTAAAGGGGCAATAAATTACACCGCAGTATGCGAGAATGTAGGTTGATCTGTAACAGGTTTCCATATTTTTGATACTGGCCACACTGAAAGCAATTGTTAAAATAGGTCTTAGTATTTATGGTCCTGGAATGTGGAGGCCTTGCTGAGAGTCTGATGAATGAACTTTCAAGGACAGGAATAGTTGTCAGTCTGAAATATTTATCAGTCTGAAATCTCCCTGTGATTCATACCATGGTTTTGATACCTTCATTTTTTTCTCACTGTCTTCTAGGTTTGAAGCTGAGCTTCCCCAGGCAAAGGGAGGGTCTCTGGGTCTCTGCTATGGGCTGCAGTGAGCAGGGCTGCGTCTCCGCCTCCTCTCCCCCTGCCTTGTCTCATCTAGCAAGGCTGGGATGGAGGGGGTTGGTGTTACCCCATGGGCATCTGCTCCCTACAGCTTGAGGATCAGTCCCTGGGGAGACTGAGCAGCTTGGGGAGGGCAGAGAAGGGAGAGCTGCCTGCTGCTCTGCTTGCAGGGCTACTAGGATGGTGAAACCACCCCAGGCTTTCTGCCTTTGTGCAAAACACCTCTGTGGGGAGGCCTGCAGATTCTTCTTCTACAATCAATCATGTCTGCACTCTTTGCAGAGGGAAAGGGAGATGGTGCACGTGTTTATGGGCACTCAGCAGCTGTAGCAGTCCTGTGGCAGGAGGCTGCAGGGGAAGCAGGGGCCATGGGGACAGCATTTGACCTCTGTGCACTGCAAACTCAGCTCAAGTGATGTTATCTCTTCTCCCCATGTCAGCAGCGACCGCTGTTTGAACCAGCTGTGGCACCCAGCACTGCACTGCTGGCCCTCGGGCTGCTTCTGCTGCCCACCACCCCAGGGGCCATGTTTCAGGGCTTGCTAAAGAGATTCCTGCTCCACACACAGTGGGAGATGGAGGCGCATGTCTGGATGGACTGCATGCCTCCCACAGCGTGTGTCTGGAAGCTGCTGCTGTAATACCTTTGCCGTGGGCCTCTCACATCCCTTTGGCTGAGGAGAGGCTAAGGGAACTCAAGGCCAGATGGGTAGGATGTGTTCTCCATCATTCTGCTTCTTATTTCTCCCTGATCAACAGCACAACCCCCTTTGCTGCCTGATCTCCAGTTCCTCCCTTGGTTCCTGGAATCAGCGGTATGCCTGGGACTACCAGCCCTCTCCTGTGAGGAAGGCAACCTGGACACTTTGTTCCTCATTGCTATGGAAGAGGAGAAGCTGTATAGTTTTACACCACAGCACAGCACAGATGAACTTTCCTTTCCTCTTTTGCAAACTCAAACCCTAACCCAGTGGAAGGTGTTTCATTTCTGTCCTATCTTTCCGTGCTGCTTTTATGAGTCTATTGTGTTTTGTGACTTAAGTCTGGTTTGAAGACCATGAGTAGTGCATGAGGCCACTGCACAACCACGTCCCAGTGTGGCATTGTTAGCAGGTCCATGCATAAGGACAAGAAGGTCTGTTGAGCAGGAGGAATGCTGGGTTTCATAGGGATCTGCAGCTTGAGAAAAGACTGACGGTCATGACTTTGGCATCTTCACAGAGCTTGATCTCACCAGCTGGGGGTTTCTAGACTCTGCAGGTCTCCAAGACACCCAGAGCCTGCAAGTTAAATAAGTGTCTAGACGTTATCTCCTGAGAGAAGGGATGAAAACTCCCAACGATTCACCTGCAGCAAATGCTAGCAAAGCACATTTGCTTGAGGTTTCTTGAAGCTACCACTGAAAGGTCAGGTCTCTCAGTGAGACAAAAAGCTCTCATCTCCCTCCTAGCTGTTCCATCAATACTTGTTTTTCCTCTCCATTTACTTTTACCTTCCTGTTCAAAGAAACATACACAAAGAGGGGAAAAACACATTGCTTCCCATGACAGCAGCTATGTAGGTTCTAATGCCAGGGCTCAGGCCAAAGACCCTAGTACACCTTGGGGGCAATAGTGGAGACAAAGAGTCCACAGTGATGACCAAGGCAGTGCAAAGATATGTGTGAACTTGAGGTGCAGACCGGACACCTGATCTTCTTCACCCAGAAGAGAGGCACGCTGCTTGTTTTCCGTGTGCTCCCTTCAGCCTAGCTGTCTCCAAGATCCTTTCCAATACTTAGGGCAGGAAGAAGGGCAGATGCTGTGCACAGGGAGAAGGGAAGGTGGGAACAATGGGCAGCCTATGTGCATCTTGCCACCTATGGTTGTATTACAGCCATCGCTTTAGGCCTCTCAGGTAGGCAGCAGGTGGGAACAAAGATCCAGTTCCACCCTTGCAATGATATCTCTGAAAATAGTGACCACTGTTGTAGCCTCTACCACCTCCTTGGAAGAAGCCTTCAAGGGGATGCTTGTAGCCCCACTGGGAGGAAAGCAAATGGCTCTCCAGTCCTTTGGACAACTGACATGGAAGTCACCTTTCTGGGTTAGATGGCTTCTTTTCCCAGCAGCCAACCCACAGGGTTTGGGCGTGGGCAGCTGGTGCTCTTCAAGCCACGGAAGGAGACATCATCATCTGGCGTGGAAGCAGGAGCTCTGTGCAGAGGACTGGAGTCCTCTCTTACTCATCTAGCTAATGGCTGTCTGCTGAGTTAATCACATAATACCATTTGGGGATAATGTTCCTTAACCCATCACTGGGCCCTTCGGTGATGATTACTCCAGCTGCAACCCACCTCTCTTCCACTTGCTGCTCCCATCCCTCCCTTTTCCCCCATCTCTGTCTTGTTTCTCTCTCTCTTGGTCATTATGGCCTTCGTCCAACAAAGCACTTAACCAGGTGTTTCACCAAACAAGTAACCTGGCCCTCTCCATGCAGCAAATCAGGAAGCCCGATGCAAGAGGCATCTGGCCACCTTTGCCCTCTGGACACCTGGGGCTTATGTGGTGAGGAGAAGCTCTCGGGCTGTGGGTAGAGGAGCTCAGAAAACACTTGGATGGCCCTCCTGACCTCCTGTCTATGATCTGCAGTTCTGACATCTGCTTGTGTGTAAAAAAGAAAGTAAATCATCAAGGATTTCCTCGCTGGGCATGGGGAACAGGAATGCTGCTATCTCTGGGACAGGGCTGGGCCATCCAAGCTAGTGCTGTGCAACAGGCATAGAATGGCTGAAGTTCTTGGAGCCCTGCATGGGAGGAGGAGGTGAGTGTGATGGGTGCTGCCTGGCCGTGGAGGGCAGCTGCAGAATCCTGGGAAGGAGTCCAGGCAAGGACCCAACCGCATCTTCTCTGCTTAGTTAACTACTGTATGTGCTTTTTGTAGGTGCATTTGTTATTTTGCATGGACCTTCTCAGCCATCACCCAGAATGCACAGTTTCTGCATAACATCCAAGTCAGGACAAGAGTCCAAGCGCACCCTGTTAGAAAAGGTAGGACATTATTTTTGCTGCCACAGGAAAGAGGAGTGTCTCAGGGTGGCTGAGGAGCCTGTCAAAGAGGTTAAAATGTTTCCCATGTGACCAGGACCAGACCCTCTGCCTTTCACCCCCAAAAAAGCAAGACTCAAGGTTAGCTTCTCGTGCTCACGCAATGTCTCTGCTGCTCAGCTCTGTAACAAGCCGTGGATAAGACAGTGGGGCTTACATTTCAGGACTTAAATATTCAATTAATCAATGGAATATTCCATTAGTGTAATAATCACTTGGCATTGCCTGATCTATAGATACATCTCAGCTGGGCCTCGCAAATTGATTTCTGATGAAGTTCTAATTGACTGCACAGGCAGAAGAGGACCTGTCGGAGCATGTTGAAGCAGGGCTCATGAAGGCTCTGGCAGCACAACCTCCCCCCAAGGAAAGGAGAGGGGGAGGTGTGATTTATGCCCCATTTATCACGACAGCCTCTACCCTATCCTGTTTTATTGGTCCCAAATGAGACATGAGAGCTTACAGCTTTAATGCGGAAATTTGCAAGCAGCCGGAGACCCCTGTAAGCTGCTGACAGCTGCTTGTCACTTAAGCAGTAGGTGCTGGGGGTACCCTAAATCCTGAACCTCCTAACATGGGATGCAGCCGTGGCGTGAGTTGTGTGGGGAGGGCTCAGGTTTCCTCTGGCACGTGTGTATTTGCTGGCTGGGCTCTGCCACCCTACTCAATAAAGCCAGACCAGTGAAGCCATGGGGGTTTCTTCCCTGCTGGTGTGGCTCAGAGCACTTGGGGATGGGTGTGCATGGAGGGAGGCAGTGGGTGACCTGTGTGGGTCCTTCTTGCTTGGCCATCCTGCAGCCCCATATCCTGAGTGCTGTCCTTCCTAAGTGTGGTGGAGGTCCCTGAAGGAGGATGGCACTTCAGGGAACATCACTGTTGGGAAAGGATTGGGCTTTGTCACGCAAGGTTGTGGGGGTCTTGGGCTGCCACACCATAAAGACTTGGGCAAACCCTGCTCATATTAGCAGTCTGGCCATGAACTTTCCGTGCTGGGGGGGTTGTAGTGGGAGACCTTGTGGTTGTGGCAAGACCTAGAAGAGGTGTGTGATGCATCTGCAGGTGCATGCGTGCAGAGATCTTAATCTCCTGGCAGGATGGGATTGCCTGCCTGGTGGCATGTGTGGCACCAGGGGATGTTTTGTCAACCCAAGGCCACTCCTGGCTGCCACAATCACACCAAGAGGTGTGCAGAGAGAGCTCATCAGGCACATGAATGTCCCAGCATCAGCTGCCATGATGGTGAGGACCGGCACACTGAGGGCTTGGGGTGCAACACCGGCCCTTCCAACAGCCCCCCTTTGCTGCCCAGACCCTTGCCAGGGATCTGCTGGGTCCTTCTGTGATCTCCTGAAGGAGCTGCTAAAGAGGAATGTTTAGGGCTTTCCTGCTCGGAGCATCAGTGGGTGGAAGGGGACACAATGCTGATCCCTGAAGTGTGGGCTGACTCCGTTTCCCTCCTCCTGCCTGCACAGGGACTCGGGCGGCTGAGCCTGGCAGGGGGAAGGTGACAGATAGTGATTTTGGGAACACTGAAAACAACAACGTCAATGAAACCAATCAAAGCGTGTGTGGCTGGCTGCTGAATTTTAAGAGAAAGAGCTACATTTTTCAAACATACAGAAGTGACTGTAACTTCCTCTCCATCCTCTACCTGCATTAACTTAAGGGACAGCCAGGTGCTTAAAGGTTACTTCTCAGGCAATGACTGTTCTGTAAAGGGCTGTTCATCTCTAACACAGATAGGTTTTCTTTTCTTGAACATCAGGCTGAGTGGCTGAAACCTGATAAAAAATCCAGAGTGATAGCTTTTTTTCCCCCCCTTTTTCTAGTAAGAAATAATAACCAGCAAAATAAAATGGCAATTGCCTCACTGTATGCACTGCTTTAAGCAACAGCCTTGTGTGGCAGGGAATGCAGCTTAAGTAAATGCCCAATTAGAAAGGTTTTGTGGGAAGGCCTTTGAATCCCCGTGTCTGAACCTCTCTTCCCACCTGTACCATTTCCATTACCATTGTTTGTAGCCTCAGCTATGGTACAGGAGGAGATTTAAGTGGTTGAAAGCCCATGTGTGGAGTTTAGGTGACAAAATTCTCCCCAGGACCATCAGGGCTGGGTGGACAACAGCAGTGTGGTTTGGAGTCACCTTGGGTTGTGTCTCCCTCCTTGGAACAAGGAAAGGTGCACAGGGATTTATGCAGCTCTGCTCAGGAGGGGGTTTTGACTGCCAAAAAATTGCAATAGCAGCCTCTTCTATGTGAGGAAGATGATTTTCCCTCGTGCCAAACCTGGGGTGATATGCTGGGAATCAAAGCCTTTTCGTGGCTGTAGCTGCTGGTTGCTTCAGAGCAGTCTTGACTGATGAGGTTTGACTGATTTCTAGTTTGTTTGTTTTTGCTATTTTTTAAATGAGTGTTTTTAATTACTCAGTGAGCAGGGCCAGAAATATAACCCATGCTGGAAATCCAACCAAGAGGAGCAAGACTGCAAATGGCGGAGAGCTCAGGGAGGTGAAACCCATGCCTCCAGTGTGGGTGGACCTTTCCAGCAGCTCCCCCCTCCACCATCTCCACCTGAGATCCATGCAGTAGGCCCCTTCCTCACCAGCTGGGGCACCTGGCAGAGACATCCCCTCCCAGCAGACCTCCCAGCTCCCCCTGGGAGACATCGAGGTCTGCTGGGGCTGTCCTCGGGCTCCTCTTCCCTCTGTGTGATCCTAAACACAGGACGTTATATGGTGGCCAGCCAGCTTGTTAACGGGCTCATGACACTCACATGGTATATTTAGCCTATGTCTTCAGGTATGTGCTTTATCTGCCTTCATGATTAGATTTGTTGTCCATATGTGGAGCAAACTACAGGTGTGGCTTGGGCATGGCCAAGACATAGCCCTCAAGAGCTGACCATCCTCAGGTAACCACAACCTGTTCCTGGCACCTACAGTGGCTGAGGGATAAGGATGCAATGTACACTAAGAGAAGGCCTCTCAAACCCTCCAGGACAGGATTTGGCCATACCCATGAGTGTCTAGTACTTTTATCCACTGAGGAATGAGAAGACCCTGATCTCCAGAGCTATTGGCCCTATTTTTATCAGCAGCATGAAATTAAATTAAAATCTGCACGATTTTTTTCCCAGAGTGCTGTTTGTTTGTCCCTCTCCTTTTTTTGCAGGCTGCATGACATATGGGGCAACCACGCTGCGTGTGCTGAGAAAGCATGTCCAGTCCTCCATATGTCACAGATTCCCACACAAATATGGAGGCTATTAAGCAGAAGTTATTAAGTGTCATTACTAATACACTTGGATGTGATGGGAAGGGATTTATTTTTATGCCAGAACCTTGCACGTACGCTCCCATCATGACAGGGTAGAAGGGGGAAAGGGCATTGCCCACAGCTGAGCTGTGGACCCTGAGCTGAGCTAGAGATAACCAGCCCCCATGGGGCCGTGGTCAGTGTGGTGCCAGGCTGGCTGGGTGCCAGGTCCATGGGAAGAGCCTGGTGGAGTCAGCTTGGCTTTTTCCAGGGCACCTTGTTGCTGTGAGGAGATCTGGGAGCAGAGGAAGGTGAGGGCTGGTGCTGGAGTTTCCATCTCCTCCACTGAAAAAAGAAAGAACGAAAGGAAGAAAAGCTGTTTCAGATAAATCTCTAAACATCTGATTCAGAGAGAAATGAGCAATGGAAACAACTGTTTTATGTAGCCACTGTAGATCATTTAATCCTTCCCCCAGGCAGGATTGTCCCTTTACTGTTGTCACACGCTGCTGGCCCAGCTAAGTTTGTCCGAACCGCTTTCATTTCTCTAGTACCAGAAGTGCTCTGCCCCTCAGCTCCTGCCCATCACCCTGGCTCCTGCTGGGGCTCCCCCCAGCCCTGTCTCATTGAGATGTTCTCCCTGCCAGGTCCCAACCCACCTTTGGCCATGGCTGGGGACCACATATGGAGATAACATTTCTCATCAGCATGATTTTGGTTTTCCTCCCCCTGTGGCTCCCCTGGGCCCTCCAGCAGCCCCAATTTGCTCCTCCAGCCTGGCCATAGGGCAGAAGCAGGGCTAACTCAGGCCCTCCACCTGCTGTCATCTGCCAGTGTCCTACTGCATCCACGCAGGGCATCCCTTTCCCTCCCTACTTTGCAGGGGCTGAATTTCAGCCTTTCTAAGAAAAACACTCTTCCCCTGCATGCTCTTCACTATTTTCTGTGCGATGAAATACACAGAACGAAGCTACAGGCAGATTATTAGCCTAGCTAATTAACCCATAATCAGCATTTCGTTCCACTCTAATCACAGGCTGCTCACACCCTCGATTCATGGAGTGCAGCCATGCTATGGAACATGTATTCCTAAAGGGGGAAAATTCAAGTGTGCAACCGCCATGAACCGTCTTTGCAGGGATAACGGCCATTCATGTAGGCATGGGGTGTGACCAGGGCCAGGGTGCAGGTGACTTTGAGGGATGACAGTGAGCTCTGGAGCCCATGAGCTCCTGAGCGCAGGTTCGGTGGCAGCTCAGGTCACTAATGGCTGGCTGTCGCTGCTGGTCAGTGGTGGTTTAGGAAGCAGGGAGGTTGGACGAGAAGCAGACCCAGTAAGTCTTGTAGTCTACATCTCCACCTGAGCAGAACTATTCCCCAGGGGGTGATATTTTTTTTAATGTTTCCAGTGGAGTTCTCCTGCCACTCCAGCAGCAATCCTTCCATGAACCCATACCAGATCTGCTGAAAACAAAACATTTTGGAGAAAGCACCTGTGTGTTTTAATTTATTAATTTTTCCTCTACTTCTACACCAGGCACCACCTTCCCCAGCACCTGCCTCTTGCCCTTCCAGATCTTTGTGGGTGGATGCTCAGTCCTCTGCTCTAGCCAAGCAAAATGGATTCAGCTTTCTTAACATTTCCTTGTAAATCAGATTTCTGATTATTGCTGCTGCCCTCTGAACTCCCTCCAATTTGTCACTCTATTCCTGGTACTGCGGTACGCCGTCCATGAAGAGACAATGTTTGAAAACATCCTCAACCTGGGCGGTGATCTAACGAGACAGCGTATAAAAATATTGTTACATGGCGAGCTGAAGGCATTGTGCAGCTCTGTAATCATTTTCAAGATGGTAAAATCATTCTGCAAGGACAGCCTGTCTCCACTCTGATAAAATCAGGGCCAGAAAGGCAGCCCAGCTTGGAGGAACAAATTGCAGAGTTGTTTTTTTCCTTCTTCTTGGTTTGGTTTTTTTTTTTGGCAATATTTATTTTTAAATAAGGGAGCTGTCATAAGGTGGGACAGATGTTGAGAAGATCAGGTACAAGCAAAGGTACAAATGATGGTGCTTTTACCAACCAGAAAGTGGATGGTTTGACCTCTGCTGTCCAAAGCTCTTTGGGTCCCTGGCTGTCCCTGCAGTGCCCTGATGCACCATGTCCCAGGTGTCCCATGCTGGCAGAGTTCTCTCTGAGCCTTTTAGGACCCACAGCTGAAGCCACTCTCTGCTTAGTTCTCTGGAGCAGCTGGTCTTGGTCCTTCCCACATCTCGCTTGCTTTGTTGTGAAGCTGCTCTTGTGTTTCCAGTCTGCTCTCCATTTCCATATCTGCGAGACCCACTGTGTGTGGAGGGGGATGAAGAAAATTAATCAGGCCAAGAAGATGCCAAAAGAGCCAGGTAACAAGGCTACATTTATGCTAAAGGTGAGTCTATCTTGTTGTTTGCTAGTTCGCCTATTACTGGAGCACCTAGGTGTTAAAGGCTCTACAAAACAGCCCCCAGTGTCCTCCCACCTTCCAACACCATGAGCACCATGGACTTTTCTTCTCTTCTACCCCAGTGTCTTCCTTCCCTATCTCATTGCCATCTTGCATGCTGGGGGAAGGTGAATTTAATTACAGGCTAATGAAATGCATAATGCATTTCTTGAAAAACTGCAATCTGAGTTAATAGAGGGTACTTCTGTTTACAGAGCCAATTGGTGTGTTGGGTTTTTTTTTCCATTCTGTCTTTGTCTGGTAAACATGTATTGTGTAAATCCTCGGCCTGTTCATGGGATGCTCAAAACGTTGTCCTCACTTGCCATTGTTCAGGTTAATTTATGCTGGGTTAGACCTCACTCTTTGGAAAGGGTCCAGATCCCCGGTGGTGTAAATCTTCCTGATTTATGTCTCCCCCATAAAAAAAAAAAAGAAAAAAGAAGGAAAAAAAAAAAGGGAATTTAGGGACCCCCAAAGTGAGGTTTCAGGACAATTCAGCCAGGATTCAGGATTCAGCTGGGGAAAGCTGGGATTAGTAAGCACAGACCTGTTTGTACAAAGAAGGAAAATTAAATCTCATGGCCTGTTTGTGAGAGGAAATTGCCCAGAATAGCTCTGACAGAATAAGCTATTCCACAATAGCTCCCCATGTGGACACTCGAGCCACTTTGTTCCAGGCTAATTAGTGTGCTTCCAAGCGAAGTAATTATTCTAGAAGGGAAATCTCTCTTCTCCCACAAAGAGTGTCTACATGGAGGTAGCTATTTGGGAATGGCAGAAGCGAGCCACCTGAAATCATTGCGGCTCCAGTGTCCCCTTGTTGAGACATCCTGGGCTTGGAGAAGTCCCACCGTTTGTGGGTGGAGTGCTCAAGTGTGTATTTGGAGGAGGACTGGGGAAGGAGATAACAGCATGGGTGTATCTGGCTGGTTACCCAGGTGAGGTGGGTTCAGGTGGTCTCCCCCAGTACTTACACACCCCAGAAAATTCAGAAATTAGAAAAGATTGCACCAATCCTGTTATTTCATGTCCTTTTTTTTGTTCCACTGGTTTATGACCATGCTATTAAATATCTGCTCTAAGGGCTTTCTTCCTTCTCTCAGAATGTCTCACTCTTTTTCCAAAAACTTTTTTTTTTTTCTCACTTACTTTGCTACTGACTCACTGGAGAGCCTAGATTTAGTCTAAACGTTTCTCGGGAGACCGCCTGGTGTCTCACGTGGCTCGTTCCCTGAAATTTGCAGAGTTCTTTTTATGAAAGACGAAGACTTCTGTGAGTAGGAAGATGCACCCAAAGGGGGAACCATTTAGCCAGGTTCAGCGCCAAAGCATTGGACTGGCTCTGAGTTCCTGAAGATGTCTCTGACCTGCACCACACTGCTTGCACCTGGGTCAGTGGAGGTTGACTCAGCTTATGCCAGGGGACCTGAGGTCAAGTCTCCCAGTAGCAAACAATGCTAGGACCTGCATCTTCTCCAGCATGTCTCATGGAGCAAACCTGTACTTGCACTTGCCTCATTGCTCTTTGAGTTGGTCCTGGCAAAATATTGGTGCTGAGGAAACAGGAAAAATAAGAGAGGAGATTCTAGGGTCCATCTCCAACCAAACCAGGATCCTGGAGATATTTTGTAATCTGCTTATATTCAGGGCTTGATAGGTATGGCCCGGCCAAAAGCAACCTCTCAGCTGAAGTCTTCTCTTAGAAACATGGAGAGTCTCAGTGCAATCTCTTGCTCTTTGGACATTGTTTTGGAGAAGGGAGGCAAAGTCCTACGCTGTTTTTCTGGCATTTTTAGCCTTTTACTGCTTGGTTACTCTTTCCTCAAGGCTTAGCCCTGAGCATAGGGTGGTCTGGTATTTGGAGGGGCAGAAAGAGGGGCTGGGAGGGCTGGATGACCCACACTGGATCCCTTTCTCCTGGAAAAAGTTCAAAACAACTTCATAAGCATTTTAGTGTCAGTCAGAGAGATTCTCCATGGCCATAAATGCTGGTATGGTCTATAATTACACATGACCTGCCCGTTCTGGAAAATTGATACTTACATGGTTCACTGGGCCCTGTGTCCCTGTTAAAATGCAGATCAGCCGTTCCCTGCAGGACAGCTGAACTCTCCTTCCAGACAGAGCACTGAAAGAAAACGGATGGGAACTTTTTTCATTAATGGTAGCTTCTCTCTCCTTAAACTGAGACTCCATGGGGTCCCAGAGAGACTCTGGGGGCATGTGGTGGGAAATAAAGTGGGTTCTTCCAGTGTCTGGCTGGGGTGTGCCCCTGTTTGAAAGCCTTCAGAGTGGACTCACAAGCCACCAAGGAGCTTGGATGTGCCCAGGGGGCTGCAAGTCTCAGTGGTGCTGAGTGTCCCTGCATCTTTAGCCAGAAAAGGATACAAAACTGGGGAAAGCACTGGAGGTTTTGTGCCTAAAAGAACTAGGAGGGGAGGCTGATAAGGATTAGGGGTTGATGAAGCTCATCAGTAGCAAAGCTGATCTTTGTGACCCACAAGGTCCCTTCCAGGGCCGTGTCTCTACAGGGTCTGGGCAGGGCATATTCCAGAAGTGCAGTAAGGAGAGAGAGCATGTCCCATGGAATGACAGCCCAGCTTTGCCAGGAGGGAATGAAGGAGGCTGGGGAGCATTTCCAGCTCCCAGATCAGCCCTAGCCCTGCCACACTGGCCCCAAAGAGGCAGAAGATACTGTCTGGGGCAGGGGCTGGTAGCAATGGGCAAGCCTCAGTTTCCCTCCAGAAAGGGGGAGAGAAAAAGCGATTACTGTCAGAGAACAGTGGGCTGACACCTTATCCGTGCCTGCAGTGACTGATATCTCCTTCTTCTGAGGGGTTAACTACCTCAAAATAACGATACACTAGGAACTATGAGATAGTGTCTCCTCTCTCCTCCCAGCAGCATGCTTGAGTGGAGACCCCCCAACAGGCAACTAGGGGACCCCTTTGTGGTCCTCCAACCTTCCCAGCCATCAGCTTTTTGCAGGTACCAATCCCAGCCAAACCCCACAAGCAATCCCCAAAGGGTCAGCACAGGGCACAGCATGGCTAGGGCAAGGTGGTGGTGGCAGCTTGGAGAGCTACGGGGCAGAAATTTGCTTTAGAGGAGCTGGAAAGCTTTGCAGTCTCTCAAGCTGCCCCTTCTTGTGATTGCCTCAGGGTTTATAAGCTCCATCCTGGGCGTCCCACCCCTTCGTGGCAGGAGTGGGACACCCCACAACTGCTTCTATGTCTCCTACCAGAGCCTTGCTGAAGCACTGGCTCCTCAGGAAGCTCACGTCTAGCAGTTAATCTCCCAGACATCTTCTATGTCTCTGTATCTTCCTTCTGAGCTGACCCCTTGCTCCAGCTAAGATTTTTCTCCTCCTGAATTGTATTTCATCTGTCGAATCTGGAGAGATGAGGTGTGTGGAAATTTTGCAGATCCACTTGATTTCTGCTGCTTTATCCAAGCTTTGCCTGCTTCAAAGGGTGCAAATGCAAATATTGACAAGTTCAATAAAAAGACCCATCTAGCAGGCAAATAGCTAAACAGGCTGTCTACTGAGGGGGTGCAGGGAAGGCATTTGAAGTGAAAATCAGCATTTTCTACCAATTTCTACATGATGGCCTCTTGCCTAGACCCTTAAGAGTGCTGAAATATGAGCACGTGGAGTTGTTATTCAGCTTCAGCCCTTCCCAGCAGCTGATCCCACCCCACCCAGGGAAGGTGGCTTTCTCCTTGGTGTTGAAAAGCCAAAATCTCCCATGTTTACTGAGCCTGGCATTCTCCCTGGAGCAGCAGCAAAGTGATAACATCCCAGGTCACCCGACTCCCCCATCACTTGGCTGCGCAGCCATGCCCAGCTCCCTGGTACCTGATATCCTAATTCAGCCCGTCCTTAATGACGTTTGCAAAGATTTCCACTGGTGGAGCAGGATACTGGCTGCGGTCTCCACCGCGCTCCCAGCTCACAGATGTGCTCCCCTCATCCTGGATCAATCTCCACATTGGAACTGGTGCTGTTTGATCTGCTCATTGCAATGCAGCAGAGGGGAGCGAGTCCAGGGAACAGGCCTCCTTGGAATTAAATGGCCTCTCTAATGCGATTACAAATAGCTGTTAACCCTTGTATCAACATGAAGGAATGCTATTTAGGGGTGGTGGAGGAGAACAAGACAGGAAAGTCCCTCCTCACTCCACGATAAATGAAAATGAGGGGTGCTCTGTTACTAGGATTAATTGGGCTTCCCCAGCTCCCTCACAGGGGATTAGGAGAGTTACTTCCTGTTTGCAAAGTGCTTTGAAGAAAGGAAATATCCTAGAAATGCTGCAGGTACCAGCACCATTGCTCCTAGAGCTGATCTCACTCAGGTGAGAGGTTTGCAGCTATGGGACAACTTCCACTCAAGGATTTCACAGCGTGCCACCTGGGGCATGTGCGGAATGCTTGAATATTACTATCATGCCATTTTAGCAAATGGAGAAACAGGGATGCAGAGCACAGGGGAGCTCACAGAGTGGGGATTAGGAGGGAAGAGTCCTATTCTGCATACTGTTGTGATCTCTGCCTAGGGGGTAGTTGGACTTGAAGACACTGGTGTTTATGATGCATGCATTGACTGACAATACTGCTATAGAGGCACAATGTTCTCTCTGGAAGTCAAGTTCAAGACTTGGGTTTTCCAAAAACCTCCATGTGTGGGAGAGGAGTGGCTAAAATATTGACTGGACCATTACCTTTTCAGCCTGAAGGATGCAGGAGAGATCCAAGTGCTCAGCTTTGCTTCTGTGTCTCTCCCCCAAATCAGGCCAAGCCTTGGGCTCACCCAACTTCCCCTCCAGCATCCCCCTAAGCCTTAGGAGGAACTGGCGATATGAGAGGTGATAGGGCTGTTTCACTCTAACCATGTCCCTGAGCTGGCCAGAGGACCCTGGAGCTACAGCCTTGTTGGAGCCACCACCTCCACTCTGCAGTGCTACTTGATGCCAGGAGGGGTGGCTGCCTGGATGCCAAGCTGAACATTACACAGCAGACTCTGATGAAAACTAATTTTCCCCCAACCTCTCCATTTTGTCTTCACAGCAGAAACATCAAGCAGGCTGTACAGAAAAGAAGAAAGCCATACCAGAACAAGCTTGGCTTAGTTCCCACCGTCAGTTTGGTTCCCTCCAACAACAATCAACCAGGACAGGAGCATCTGCTTCACTCAGAAGGGCTTATAAGCATCATCTGTGCACCCCAACGCACCCCCCAGAACTGTTATCAATGCATAACTCTTCAGCCAGAGAATGTCTGCAAAACCCCTTCTAATCTGAATTTCTACAACACCCCGCTGCATCCTTGGCATGGTCAGAGGCATCCACTGTCCCCTGAGCTGAAGTGGGGATACATGTGACGTCTAGGGAGGGCTCCAAATATGAGCAGAGGGTGGGAAGGCACCTGCCCAGGATAGGCCAGAGAGAGCAGGGACAGAAGAGGCACAGGATGTTCTTGGAGCACAGACAGGAACAGCCTTGTCCATGCTTCTCCTTTCTTCCCCCTGACAGCTTGACAATCTAACAGGAAAAATGAAGTCAGTGAAGGGAGAAATGTTATCAGGAGCCCCGTGCTAAGAGGGCAGACAGGCCAGATTGGAGGAAAATGAGAAGCTGTCCGGACTAATGCAATCATTTATCACATAATCTTGCTCAGCAGTTGGGCGGGGAGCCTGGCAGTGCCTGGCACTCAGAGGAGGCTCTCTTGGCCCCTGGTACCCTGCTCCAGTTGGTGAGTGTTGTTTCTACTCGATTCTCCAGGGCCTGAGGTTTCCCGTTCACCACCTTGTTGTGCTTGTAGTACCCACCTCGTTTTGCTCTTGCCATTGTCACTTGCATGCTTTCCTCCTCCCCAGAGCCAAACCCAGGCTTGCACTGCTTTGCTATGGACCTTTTTTCAGAAAAGATGGCATCTTATCAGGTGGATGCTTGTGCTGAGACATTTCATCATTGGGCCACTTTGGCTCCACACTGTGTTGTCACTTGCCTGGAACCTGGATTTACTGCTTCCTCATCCCCAGCCATAAAAAGAGGCATTGCTGAAACACCACTGCAAAGAGGGGTCAGCATGAAAGCGTTACCAACAGGAAGCAGCAAGGGAATTTCACTCCCTGCTCATGTTGCATCTTAGGGTTTGCTCCGTGTTTGGGCCATATGTGATCTGCACCCCAGGGGAACAGCTGGACATCAAAGGGTGACTTCTGGTGAGGATGAGCTCATTCGCCCCTGCTCGATTGACCCTTCCTGTGAGGCAGGGGGATAGGAGCTCCGTGACCACCCGGCAGCTCTTCCCTGGCTTGGGCTGTGAGCATCTGAGGCAGGGAACCCCATCGGCTGCAGCTGCTCTGGCTCCATCAGGATCCGCTCTTCCTCCTCTTGAGCCTGTAAATTGGAGGGAGACCTACACTTCCCTTTAGACCCACCAATCCCTAGTGCTGCTAGCCTGGTACTCAGCAGTGTTCAGTCCAGCACAGTGAAGGATTATAAAAAAAATTTGCACGTGGAGTTTCAGTGCCAGGCTGTGGGACCTCGATGCCCCCCAAGCGACCTTTTCTGCACCTTGCCTCTGTAGCCGATGTGCATGGGCTTTGCAATTAACATCATCTTCTGGATCTCCAGGAGAGCAGTGATGTGCCAAACCATACAGCTAATTTGTATGGCCCGTCACAGATGAGCTGTGTAATTACCAGAGCTGGCCACAGAACGAGAAGGATGACTTGGTCACCACTCGCAAATTTTGTGTTTGTTTCTTTTCTGAGGAAAACCAAACCTTCAGGTGCTGAGAGATGAGGGCTGGGCTGGTGTGCAGGGCACTGGGTCAGGGCTGGGGAGCACAGATTCAAATCTTGAGTCATTTTCCCTCCTGGACACTTCAGCATCCTCTATCCCTAATGCTCCATCTGCAGATCTGCTCCCTTGTGTCCTCTCACCTTTCCTGGCTGTGGAAACCAGCTTGTTTCCAAGAAACATTTTGTCTGAGACAAAGGTTTCAGCAATGTTGCAGCCAGCTCCAGCAGTTATTCCTCCTTCAGCCAGACTCCTGCATGAGCCCCTCCATATGCCCAGTTCCATCGCAGTGTCCTCGCCACCTCTTTTCAGGGCAGCTTCAGCTTATACTTTTGATAGGGAACTGCTCTTGTCTGAAATAGCTCTGTGTCCTCTCTTCTCCCCAGCACAGCCCAAATCCAGCTGGAAGAGTTGTCACAGCCCTCCCATGCCTGATGAGATCCAGCTCAGACAGAGCTTAGTCACCTCCAGCCCTTGCACTTCCCATCCACAGAGCGAAACAGCTCCAGACCTTCCTTCTCTCTCTTGCAGAAGAACCATCAGCAGTTGGACCAGCAATTTCAGGAGAAACACAGCCCCTCTGTGGCACAGGGCAGGTATGGGTGGCACCAATGGTGCCACCCAGCTCTGGCTGGCTGCTGAAGCAGTATTGGTTCAGGTCCAAGGCAAGGGGGAGGTTTTGCCAACATGCACCCCATGCTGAGGACCCAACAGGCATGTAACAACAACAAGCCACCTGTTTTCTGGCTTAGCAACGGAGAAGCAAAATTTCTCAGGCTGCCGCCTCCTCTAGGAATATGGAGTGTTAATTATTATTAATGACTCCCTGTAACTTTTATTATTAGCAATACTAATTAATTGGATTATTACTATTTCCTCTCTTGGAGATGCTTGGAGGTGGCACATAGAAGTAATGGATATTGCTTTCAATACAGAAAAGGGACAAGAGGGAACTCATGTGATGTTATTTGGATAATACAAAGTGGCAGAGGCGAGCGGAGATCTGGGAGACTTGTCCTAGAGGGGATAGAGTATAAGATTAGCAGTGCCAGCACCAAACCCTCCACAGGCCAGATGATTCAATTCAATGCATGTTTTTGCTGTTTTCCAGCTATAAAGACATAAAAGACTAAAATTAATCCTTAGTCCCTAGTCCCAAGGCTCTTTAGCAACCTGTATCTGGATCAATGGTGGTTCCCTCCAGGTGGCTGGCCAGGCAGTTCCCCCAAGGCTGAGGCCAGAAGAAAATGGGCAGCGGATAGTCTCTGTACATGGCACGAGAATGCCTTTTTTCCCAAATCTTTGTCTCATCACACTCAATTAGCCATCCCATGGAGCTGCCCAATGCACCTGCCCATCACACTAGTTCTTCCTTGCCCTGAGCTCAGGATGAGCCAGCCTTTCCTGTGGTGAGACTGTCGTTTAATGTATGGCACAGCAACGACTCACCCAAAATAGCTTTGAAGAAAGGAAAAGAGAAGAAGCGTGCGTGCAGGCACGTGCGTGTGTCCACAAACCCATTTGCTGTTTAGGTGTCAGAAATAAATTTTACCACTGGAGTCTGCAACATCTGATTAGTGAATTATTCAGTTTGGAGATTGCCTTCGCTGTGACCTCATTAGTAACCCCGAGGTGAGCGGGACGCATTAGAGTAACCACCAGGCTGTCACTGAGGAGCAGAACTGGGGCATTAAAATGGATTAAAGTGCTTTACCAAGAAGTGCAGCACAACTCATAAAAAAAAAAAAAAAGAAGACAAAAGGGAAAAGAGAGAGATAGAAGGGGGAGAAAGAAAGAAAGACCGATAAAATAAATAAATAAACCATCCTGTTAAGCTGGCAGCCTGAGGATAAACAGGCAAGCAGGCAGAGGGGTGCAGGGGCCCCAGCGTGCTGGCAAAGCATGAGCCTTCACTCCAAAGTCAGAGCAGGTCTGCAGCTGGGAAGAGGCATCTGCAGGGCTCTTCGCTGTCTGCTCTGCCAAGGGAACCCAGCATCTTCTCAGTGAAACCAGCCCTTAGGATGACAACCAAATCCCCCTGGCCACCCAAGAGAGCCTCTTCTTTTTGACCCCTGTTGGGCTGACACCCAGCCTTACACCTCCTCTATACCAGGGCAGATGATGCAGGGCTGAAGGAAGGTCCTCACATGAATCTGACCTCAAAAGTGTTGGTGCTCGTGTTGTGGGCCTCAGTCTTTCCATGCTGCTGGCTGCAAACAGGAGTCTGGTGGGGACACACACATGTCTCCAAAACCTGCCTGTGAGTGGGACTTAGCTGACACGGGGAGGAAGATATGGCCCTCAGTGATCATTCAAGGACCGTGGTGACCACCCTGAAGGGAATGTGATGGAGAGACAGGTGAGATACCCCATTTTATCTCCTCCTGACAAGCCTATCAAAGGGAAAGGGGGATGGGTTTGTACCATGCTCCCTCAGGGTCAGCTATTCTTTTCTGGGGGGGAGTCATTGGTTGATGTGAACAGCTTTCAACCGGGGATGGGCTCGGTGACTGATGTGGTCGCATTTGTTTGGTCAGCAGCTGTTGCAAATAATGGATGCTAAAAGGCTTTGTGGTTCATTGATGGCCATGCTCATAACCACACACTCTTCATCCAGTTCTGGGGAAGAAACGTAGTGCTCTCCATCTAACTTCTCAGGTACTAAGCCCTGCTTTCAATATAATGTGGCCTTGGTCCCTTGGCTGTGTGCACAAGAGACCCTGTCAGGGAGATATGCTCCAAGGTGGTGGCTGGACCCTATGAGAAGGTGATCCAAGGGTCTGGTCCTTCCACCACTGCAGCTGCTAGAAGCCTGGACGTGGACCCATGGCACTGCACCTAGACATTAACTCTCTGTAGCAGTGCCTGTTGAGTTCCTTTGCCTCTCCCACTTCTTTAGTGACGGTACTGGGAGCACCTTATTGCCAACTCACATTACGGCCAGTCTTCAAGAGGATACTAGGGGACCTCTCTGTGTCACCTGGTCCTCAGAGGCATGGTGAGCTCCCAGGTTTCTTCAACGTAGCCAAGAATTTACTTTCCATCTAGCTTCATCTGTTCAGCTTGGGTCCATCTGAAACTGGGGAGACCCCTATTCAGTACTTTCCCCACGCTTCCTATTATTAGTTCTCCAGCTGCCCCAGCCCCTCCATCCCAGGCCACCTCTGCACCTGAGCTGCTCTCTGGGCCATTGGAGGAATTGGAGCTTATTGTCTATCTCTTCTTCTCTGCAGGGTTTTGAACATCGGGGTCTATCCAGAGCAGGGCTGTGTTGGCCTCATCCTGCCCCATCTGAATCCATCAGGCATGCCCTGGCCTCTCAGAGGAAGTTGTAAGAGGAACATGAAGGCATAAGGATGGTAGGACACAACTATTTAAGTTTTATTAGGTTTAATTGTCCCTATTTTATTATAGCTAAATGTATGAAGAATCTTAATTGAATCAATTTCAAACACCCAGGGCAAATGAGCCACTCGATAGAGACAAGCTGAGATGGGAGCGACTCAGGCTGTCAGTTTCCCAGGTCTTTCCTGAATCCTCCCTCCCCTACCCACCAGGTGAGTACGGGAAATTCGTTCATTTATGGCTGCTTAATAATATATACTTATGCACTGTGTATCCCAAGCTATTTGCATTGTCAAGTCATGTGCATTGGTGTGGAAGCTTTGCTTTCCCTTGTGTTGCTGCTGGTGTCATCTTCGAGCGTTTGCCTAACAATGACTAGATGGAGCGAAGGGAAAGATGCAGCAGCATTGAAAAATGGCTGGAGGAGCCCAACCAAGGCTCTCTGTCACCATCCCAGGAACTGCTGGATTTTGTTAATGGAGCATCTAGCAAAGACATGCACAGTAGTATGCCTTTCCCCTCCAATTAAAGTAGCCATATTGTTTTGAAGACCAAAAAATTTAAATCCACTGGTTTCTAGGAGAGTTGTCCTAGTGGTATCTCCCATGCAGACTGTTATTACCTCAGCTTAGCCCCTTCCAAAAACCAATCAACTTAAACCAGAAGAAGGTGCCATACCAAATAAACAGGACTCTCTCTGCACTAAATCTTCCTTTTTCCAGCCAGCCCCCTTTGGTCTGCTGTGCTGCCATGGACACACGGGGACATGAGAGACCTTTCTGAGGATTGCCACCACTGTCTCAGCACCTCCCCATTGGGCTTGTGTCTCTTGACATCTCCTGAATTTAGAAGCCAGGCTTGTAGGTTGAGTTTGAAGGGCAGAAGACCTTCTCCCCTCTCTTATGGCATGAATTACTCTCTTCCATCTTGTGTTTCCTATGGGAGCTGTTTGCAACCCACACTTTCAGCAATGAATGGAGCTGCATATCATGTCTTCTCATAAGGCTTTTCTAAGCTCTCATTGCTTGCTTAATTACTTGGAAAAACCCTTCCACCTCTCTGGGCAGAGACACCTCTAGTCAGTCTCCTTTGCACACAGATGCCCATCACAGCTCTTGGCCAGGCAGCTTGGCAGGCTGCGAGATGCTGCATGTCTGCTCATGGGACACAGCTTGGGATGTGAATGCAGACACAAGAGCATGCCTCAGGACCTTCAGGTGCACCCTTCTTAGCACTAAGTTACCCATAAGGGACCTTGCTCATCAGTGCAGATGGATTATCTAGGACCTTCCTCATCCACTCATTAGAGATGAGCACTTTGCAAAGGACCAGCCTGAAAATCAATGCAGGACAAGGGCCCAACCCCACATTGCCTATATCCCAGCTCTGTGGGCATCATCATCCTCCCCACAGCTGGTGTCTCCTTGTCCTCTGGTGGGGACCCGAAGCATCCTTTTCCCAGATCCCTAGCAGCCAGAAGGGGGTGGCATCAATCCCTGCCTGTTTTGTAAAGCAAGGCTGGAGTTTTCTTTTGGCCATTTGCTAAACAGCTGGAGTGCTCCCTGTAGCCAAGGAAACCTGCCTTAACCTGCTGCTTACAGGGAGGCTTCTGTTTGGCAAGTTTCTCTCAGCTTTCTTCAGTGCTCCCAGGTTAAGATTTTGGGAGGTCTACAAAGAGAGATGTACTTGTCTTGTTCTTGCACTCCCAGCTTCTCGTGCTTGCCCCATTTGGGGGACTGAGTCTGTGTAGAGCAGAATGGGAAAAGCCCTGATTTCCCAAGTTTTGTTGCCACTTAGTTGCAGTTCCACAAAAACAGAGGCAGAGCCTGGAGGCTGTTTCTCTGCTTCTATTTCTTGTTCCTTTCTTCTTCCTCTTCCCTACTCCTAACACTTCCAGTAGGCGAAGTGCAGTGTAACCATCCACCATGGATATGCTGTGTGCTGTATCACACTGGGGTCGTGTGCAGGAGCTGAGCACCACTGGGAGAGATGCAAATGAGGGCTTGGGAAGAGGTGGAAAAAGTAAAAATCCAGGAATGCTGAAGAGGCTGGGAGAAACCTGTGGATTAAGCAGTGTCTGTGGCTGCATCTGGGACCTTCCACCTCTCTCCCAAAGCAAGAAAGACTGCAGGCAGCAAGGACAGCAGAGAGCAGGCAAAGCTCTCAGGTTTCTCTAGACACTTTCTCTTCCTGTGGCCCATGTTTACTCTCCAGATGTGGCTGTCAGCAGCTCCTTGTCCTGCCAAGCTGCTGTTGCAACCCTGACCCTTCCCAGAGGCCGTATCTCTTCAAATAGAGTGCAGCTCTCTGTCCTTCTCTGCAGAACCTGAACCTGTCCCATCCCATCCTATCCCATGTGACGCTGTCAGCATCCCCCATCCAGCATCTCTGCTCCCCTGCTTTATCCCTGCTGTCCCATCTCCAGCCTGCTGCTGGGTTCATCCCCACTGCCCCAGTGCCAGTGGACACAGCTATGCTGCCTTGTTCTGCTCTGGTGCCGTTTTGGTCTCTGCCAGTGCATCCCTGAGCATCTCCGGGAGGTTAAATGGTGCTCTGGGAGCCAGAGGCTGCTGCTCTCCCTCCAGCAAGCCCACAACGTTGGGTGGTTGCTGTAATGGCGGGGCTGTGCCAAAAGCCTCTGCCTGCCCACGCTTCGCAGAGCCGGGTTAATGCAGCGGCAGCTGCAGAGCGGAACCCTAAGCCGGGTTAACACACCCGCTCTCCCCCAGCTCGCCAGGCTGCCAGGAGGTTAAACTCTTGCTTTGGCCTTGCAGGAGCTGGTCTTCATCCCAAGGCGAGAGTGAACATCGCCTCCCGCTCTCCGGTTAAGCATTTCTTTTGCTTTCCCTAAGGTGGCAGCATGCATCCCCTCACTGCAGCATCCTCCCGAAACCCAGCATTTGAGCTCTGCATCCTCCAAGGTGTCCCTCTGACTCCCAAAGCACCCAGCACTGTGTTTCGGGGCTCTGTCCCTGTCCATGCTGTCTGGTAGCCCAGCCTGGCCCTGAGTGGCTGCTGGTGGACCCAGGGCATCACAGCACTGACCACCATGAGTGGTACCCACGCAGGCCTGGGCAGGAGGATGCGCTGCGGGGCTGGCAGTGAGGAGCAGCTTGCAGGCAGAGCTGGGAGGGCTGACAAGCTTCCAGAGTCTGGTCAACAGGAGAAGAGATGATGGAGAGGGAGAGAAAGCTGGAAAAAAAATTATCTCGACTTTCCACCAATAGAGAGAAATAAAAATGTCACTGCTTTGTGTTGGTGTGGGGAAGCTTTAAAGGGTGATAAGAGGGTGTCAGAAAGCCTCGGAGGAAAGGAAAGGACACGTTGCACACCAGCCTAGTGTTTTCACTCCTGGTTTGCAGGATCTCTCCCCAACATCGCTTATGCAGTGCAGCTTGGCTCACAGAGAGCCAAGATACTGGTGTCCTGTGAGGGCAGGTCCTGGCCATGGCAGCAGGCTGGCTCCTGGGCCCAGGGAGCCCCTGAAACCCTGAAGATGCTGGCATGTCCCATGGGGTGTCCTCTACCTGCAGCAAATACCCAACCTCTTCTAGAAGAGCTGGTGTGCCAGTCCATCAAGTGGGCTGCTGACTATGCAACCCTCCAGGCTTCCAGGCCACAGTGACCAAAGGAGGTTAAAAAAGATCCAGTTGGCAAAAATACCCTGTAATTTCCTCTCTCTCTGATCACAAAGTGCCCCCTTAGGAGTGGCAGACAGCCTCGGGCAGCAGGCACAGATTTGAATTTACTTCTGTTGTTCAGACCAAACAGCTGCTAAGGGCGTCAGTTATACAGACACGATGATGTTGTCACTTTATGTATCATTTTTATTTCATTGCTCTCCAACGTTTGTAATACCCTGGAGCTCAGAAGCTTAAATAACAGCTCTCCCCATATTGATTTTATCTTTCACCATTTGGCACTTGTTCATTCCTTTCCCTTTGAGTTCCTGATAACCAGGATTTTGACGGAGCAGCATCCCACTCTGTGCCTGGGCAGTGGCTGGGCAAGACAGATATGCCAGGGGAAGGGATGGGTGCAGGACAGTAGTTTTTTGGGGGTTCCTCCAGAGATGGGGCTGGTGCACATGTGATGCTCTGATGCCTCTTGGACTCCTCCTTACCAAAAAAAACCCCGATTAGCATCAAGACAAATGTTCTTGCTCGGTTGCAGTAACTCTCAAGGAAGTTGTGTTTAGCATCAAGATGGTCCTCTCCAGCAGGATTTTGGGGATGGCGCAAACAATCAGATGGTGCTGAGGGAATTATTTTATAATGAAATATGTCTCTTCTTCCCAGTACTAGCTGCCTCTGAATGAGCTCTTCTTATGGAGTTGTACTAGCTGCTCAGCCTGGGTCTCCAGTGTTGGAGCCATGGGACTTGGACATTGGACTGTACAATTCCTTTTTTCCCTCTGGCTCAGCACCACATCCCCTTGGGTCCTGCAGCAAAGCTGCTCCGGTTGGTACATGGTATTGTGTTCCACCTGCTCTCCCTGCAGGTTCAGTGTGGTAGGTTTGGGTCCAGAGCAGCCAGAGCTGCCAGATGCCCAGCACAGCCTGCTCTGTCCTCTCCCACCAAAACCATAGCAAAACTTCATGTGGCAGGTGAGGAGACAAATAGCACCAGGAGCACCTGGGGGACCCCCAGGAGGACATGGCGAGAAGTACTCCAAGAAGAATGAATGGGGATGAGCTGCTGAGGCCAGTGAAATGGTGTGGGCTTGTGGCAGGACTGGTGAGAGAAGGAGTTCCCCTCTAGCCAGTCTTAATAGGCAGTAGAAGGAAATATTTATTTTAACTTTGTTAGATGGCTGTGGCATATCACTGAGGGAGGCCAGGGAGTGAGGGGAGCCCTGTGCTATGATGGAGCAACTCTTTCTGAATCTGTCTGCTCAGCACAGCAATGTCTGTACACAGAGACAGGTCAGAGTGGCATGGTGTGGTCTGGAGGCTCAGCTTCTCTGTCTTGGTTGTAAAAGCTCCTTTTGGATAATCTGCACATGAGCAGCCGATGGAGGTGGCTGCTAGACCCACCTGTGTCTTGGTGGGAAGCAGAGGTTACCCAGATGCTCCTTGTTACAGCACAAGGAAGAACCTGGTGACATTTTAGCTATTCTTGGTCATTTCAGCTGTAGGGGCCATCTCCAGATTTCAGCTGTGTGCAATGTTCTGTGTATTTGCAAAAATAAAGTGATCCTTTAATATTTAATCAGTCATTAGTCACTTTTATTTATTTTACTCAGCTGAACAGCATCACAAGTGTTTCACTGATAGCTCTTCACAGTGGAAGCTCTTTGCTTAAGGAAAACTCTCCAGTGTTGGAGATTTTGGACCAACTGAGGCTGTCCTGGAAGCTCTACAGTGGATGGCTGAGCATCTCCGGCTGGCAGAGGTCTGTCTCCATCCCTCCCCAGGGCTCTCCCAGAACCTCCCCAGCTCCCTGGGAGGAGCAGGGCTGGCAGGGCTCTGGTTAATGCTGTTGCACCGGTAGCTCTTGATGCGTTTGGCTATCACAAACCACAGCCTTGCCTGGCAGGGGAACGGGTGCTGAGCCAGGGAGGGTGGAATGGGAAGATGGGCTCTGGGGACCCCATCCCGCTGAGAAGGTGGGTTATGTTTCACATTAGCTGATGCTTCTGTGTGGTTTCCAGCACCAGCCCAAATGCAGAGGCTTGTGGCAAGCCAGCTCGGGTATGCAGTAGGCATTAATCACATCAGCCAGATCTTTCTCTGTAAGGGTGGGGAAGGCCTCTTTTCAGACTGGTGGAGTGATGGGGGAATTACTCAGTACTGAGAATTGCTCAGCAATGGGCTAAAAGATGTGGGGAACTTATTTCTTTTAGTAGAAAAAGATTTATCTGCATTGCGGGATCACAGGATTTGGCTTTTCCTCATTGGTACTAAAAGTGGCAGGGCAGCAATGACATGGGTGCCAATGTGGAGAACAATATGCGTGGCTATCCAGACATCTTCAGGACTTGCTGGTGTCCTCCTCTGTCTTCCTCCTCTGGCAGTATGTCCCAGATGAGCTTGGGGACCTCCAAGCTTGACCTTCTGGTGCCTGCTACCAACCAAAATAATCAGAGAGATCATTTGCCCCTGTAGAATGCTGTAGACTGTAGGTCTGGAGTTGACTGGACAGGAAGCTGGTAAAGTTTTTGGCACCCTGGGCTTTGGACAGCTGAGTGTGAGGTTAGTAAGGCTGCTTTTGGGAAGGCAGTGACCTTTAGCAAGGGGCATGGCTGGAGAGGGAGCCAGACAGGAGTAGGCAAGAAAAACTGCTGCATGTTCAAGGAGAAGAAAATGTCTCAGCTGTTTTATGTGAAGGAATCTAGAGCCTTTGTTCACCTGATGGGGGACATCCATGGATCATCAACAGACACAGCTGAACAGAGCCATGACGCACAATCTTGCTTTGGTGATCCTGAATCAGTGTGTAAGGGCTGAGGCTGAGATGAGCATTTCTTCCATCCAACGACTAGCCCCTAGCACTTGCCCGTTAGAGAACCTACCAAGAGCTGGGGGGAGGCCCTGAGCACCACTACTTATGGAGGAGCAGAAGACCTTACAGTGGGATTTCATGCATCAAGCATGGGAAGGGATGGGGGACTGAGGTGTTGGCAATGTGCTCACTCCACATAGCTCATCCATGATGGTCTCTCATGGCACATCCTTACTTCTCAGCTCTGGTATGTGGACATTGTGCCCATCACACCTTCAGGCATGCACAGGCGCATCACCCCCCACCCCTGCAAATGCCCTCATGCCTTTTCTTCTTAGCCCCTCAGTGGTTCCCCAGCTGGCTGCTTCCCACACATGTCCCTAATCCTGTACCTTGCCTGACCCTTCTCCTCCTGATCCTCTGTCTTCATCCCTAATCCACACCTCACCCTCCTGCAGCCCCTTGGCTCTTTGCAGCCCCTCCCCACCTTTGCTCACCTCACACACTTTCCTTGGAAAGGCTAAAATAAGCTCTACCTGGAGTGTGTTCAAAGGCTAATGTATATCCGCCCTTAATTATTGATTTGTTTATTGCAGACACTTTGGCAGGACATTTGCCACAGCTCACATGCCAGGCTCCTGCCTTCGCTTCCCCTTGCAGCTCATAGGGGCTAATGGAAGTGTTAAAGGGGTGATCTGGGGACTATGTGCTCCAGCTTGAAGGCAACATCCTTCCATCCCTATTTACATGCACTTTGTGCCACAGGGTCCCCCAGGTTAACCCCCACTAGCCCAGCCCTGTGGGAATGGTGATGGGCTTTCCTGCAGAGCTAAAACCAGAGTTCCCCTCCAAGCCCCCTCCTTTCTCCCCAGGTGAGCAGAGCTTGTGGTAGCTGTTTCCTATAGCAAGGCCCCCTCCTGTAAGGTGGTATCAACTCCCAGCATGTGTCTAGGAAGTCTGGCACAAGGGATCAAAACACAATTATGCCATTGAGCCCCAGCTGTCATCCCCGGGCAGGCAGAGATTAGATGCTGCGCATTAGCAGGATTGTTAACGACTCTGCAAAACCCATGTTGAGAAACAAGTGTGGCAGTGCCCAGAAAGGAGGGCTCAGAGGCATGGTCCTGCTCCTGGGGCTTCTGTCAGCCTGTCACTCTCTGCCACAGGAGCTCCAGCTTTCAGGTGATGCCACAGGGGCATCAAAGTAGGAAAACACAGATGCCACCAGCTGCTGAAGGGGAGCATCCTATGGTCGCTTGCTTTTCTCTGCAGTTTTCTGGCTGGGACAGAGCATTTTGGGGTCCTTCTTGCCCAGCCCAAGGCTCTTGGGTAAGCCAGACTTTGTGGGTCATCATCTTAATGGGTTCAGCATGGTCGCTTCTCCCTGGTTGAGAGTTGGTGATACCAGTTTCTTCCCTGCTTAGCCCTGCTCCAGCGCCTCTCCTCAAAGTCAATAGAGCCCCCCAGGAAGGAAGGTCAGTGAAAGATTTGGAGGCATAAACAGGCTGGGGAGCTTTTTCTAAAGCAATTTAATTTCCTCACAAGGGCAGCCAGGTTTGTGGAGCACGCTTCTGTGCACATGTGCAGGGAAGAGCTCAGGGCCAGGAGGAATTGATTCTCTAGTGAGTTGTGAACTTGGAGGCTTGGTAGGAGCCCGAGACGAGCGTTGTTACCTCTCTGATGAGGCGTGTGTCACGGCCACTACTGCTTTTGCACAATTTCCTTCCCAGATTCTGAGCAGCAGCCTGAGTCTCTGCGAACCATGCGGCGATGCAGGAGGGATGCTGCTGCGGGTGCAGGTGCCCGGCCAGAGGGCAGAGACACTCGGATGGTGTTCCACAACGCAAGGAAACAAGGCTTGGCATGGATGTAACTCTTCCTTTTGCTCTTAAAAACATGCTTTAAAATAAGCTGAAGGTTTGGGGTTTTCTTTTTTTGGTTCATTTTGGTTATTTTTGAAATCTAAAGTGATTTTTCTTACAGAAAGGTCCTATGTTATAGGATATTCCAGGCTCTTTCTGAAACCCCTCTCAGTTCCATCTGCTTCACTCGTGCATTCAGAGACTGCATTAGGATTCTTGAAAGCAGAGGCTTCATTTGGGGAAAATCATAGGGCAACAAGATGGAGACTCGCGCTCCTTTGTCCTGACAAGGGTTGTGTCCATGACTGCAGGGCCTGACTGCTCACATCGGGAATTTCCTGACTTGTGCCCACAACGGAGCAGCTCTGAGCATGTAAAATGCCCTGAGAGATGTGCAGATGGCAGGGCATCAGAGGAACAATGCAGAGACCATAATTCCCGTTATCTGCCTGCACCATGGCCATCTGAGTGCCTCTTGGGACTCCTTTGCAGTCCCATCCCCAGCTCCTCTCCAGCAGCTACCCTCAGGCTTTGCAGCCTCACCTCTATCAGAGCTTCCCCACCCAGGTCTCAGAATTGCTCCTCTTTCCTCTCAGTGAGAGATGGACCAGCTCTGCACAGAGCATTGCTGGCAGATCAAAGTACTGCCTTGATTTCTTGACAGCAGCTATCATCTGCTCTACATTATTCTCCTTCCTATTCCTTGGGCTTTCCAAGACCTTTGTTTCAGTCTCTTTTTTGACCATCCTCCCTGGATCATCTCTTGGACGTTACAGCCATGACCAGGCCCTTTCCCTTGGCTGGACACATTAATTCAGGAGCCGCCTAGGTAGGAGACAGGTTCAGGTCCTAGCAATGAATGCAAGCACAGCAGTATTTGTTATCCTCATGACAGGGCTGTTTCTTTAGACCTCACTTGAATATGTTTTCCCCTGAAATTCTTTTTCCTGTTTATTTGAGCAGACAGTTCCTGGTTAGATGCTTTTTCCTATACTTTCTTAACAGCCTCAGAGAGTTTGTGAACAGAACATCTGCTGGAATGGCTTCATCCTGCCCTTGTCCCCACATGCCCACAGCATGAGCAAGGACAACCTGAGGCTGAAGTCTCCTACCACTGGCTGCTCCCCAGCCACCTCCCCCAGCTAAGACCTTCACCTTTCATCACATGGCTGTCACTGCCCAAATGTGATTCCCCCTAGTCCCTCCTCCTGCCCCTCTCCCTGTAGGTTCTGGGGCCAGGCTGACCCGTGTGCAGGATGCGACCTTCCCTGCTGCACAAGGGCTTCTACCAAGCACTTGAGAAGCAGTACAGATATTAGATCAAAAGCTGCTTCAAGCTCTTCCCAGGGTGGTGGGAATGAGGAGCTCTGCTTCAGGGAGCAACACTTTTGATGCTCGTGTGCCTGCACGGCTGAGGCGAGAGGCAAATGCCTCTTGGCCCTGGAGGGGCTGATATTTTCGTCCTGCAGCCTGTGCCAGTGATGCTGTGGGGGATGCTGTGCCTCCCTGACCCCTCCCCAAAAGCTGGGAGCAGCTCTGGGGCATTTACCCTGTAAGCTAGACCCTCTCCAAAATTGCATTTCTTGGGGTCTCTTTGCAAAGAGGCGTGTGAACCTGCAGCCAAATTCCCAACACAGAGGATGAAACCCTTCTGCCTGCCTGAGCACACACCCCATGCCGCTGTCTGGCATCTCTGCATGCTGCCCAACAGCAGCTCTGCATGCCCCGGGGCTGGCTGCGTTTCAGAGGTGTGCAAAGTGGCCCCTGCTGTAGGCAGATACTTCTGGATGAGAAGGGGGCTAGAAAAATGTCAGCTCATCATTTTCAGCGAGCGGCGAGTGCTGTTCTGGTAATAGGGAGCAGGGCGGTGCATGGCTCAGTGTGGGCCTGCCAGATCGATACGGAGATCAGAGGCAGGAGTGGACGTCGGAGCTTATGATGACTGAGCAGATATTGGACTATGGATCTCTTTCTGGTAATGCCCCAAAGGGCTGTGGTGTTTGCTGGCCCCAAGAGGTGAGTGGTACATTGGGAAGCCTTTACCTGGGAAGTGGACCGGTGGGAGGAAAGATTGTCCCTAAAGGATGGTCAGCCTGAGAGCATGAGGCTAAAGGCACCCATGTAGGTGGGAAGTGCAGAAAGGCAAACAAAACAGTTGTCTTTACTTCTGTCCATGGCCAGGAGCCCCTTGGGGACCCCCCAGCCCTGCTCCTTCTTCTGGGCCAGGTGTTTTGGTAGCAACTCATGTCCCTGTGCTGGGATGGGGTGATGGGCACCTCTTGGCAGAGGAACTGGGATTTAGTCTTGGCTGAGTGCATTCCATGGAATTTCTGGAGACTCTCAAAGGCCAGAGGGAACTGAGCTGCTGAGACCCTGTGGGGCAGAGTTCTCACAGGAGGCACTGATTTCATCCTTCATGGAGATGCTTCTTGAAAGAGCAATTTGCCAGTATCCCTCAGAGCAATAATGGCAAGGCCTCTGCTCAAGATACCATCTCTGCACTCTGACAGCCCCATCATTCATGCCCTGCTCCTGCCTCCCTCTTCCATGGGGACAGGAGTGAGGGATGGAGGCAGGGGTGGAGGCAAGGATGGCATGTTCCCACCTCTGACAGCTCCCTAGTGCTCCCATTCCCTTTTGGGTCTGGGTGCGCAAGAAGTAGCACTGCCCTCACTCAGCATCATCTTCCATCTGCATGTGGACTGGTGAGGGGATGGTGAGTTCAAGCAGGGGAAGCAGGACCAGAGGCCACCAGGCTGGTGGCCCCTCTGCTCTCTGTAGCAGGGACTTTGCTGTTGCTGCAGTCTCTTCTGCAAGTGAACTCTGCAATCCCCCCTGGCAGCCTGCACTGGGGAGGATGAACAGCCCCTGTTTCTTTCTTTTCCTGCCTACCTTCCACCTGCCCTCTGGGCACCCAGCTGGGTGCTCCCACTTCTCCCATTCCCACGCTTTGCCTGGCCATGGTGGCTTTATCTATTAGTGGCAGAGGAAGCCATGGCTTGGCACAAAACCTCCTCATCAGCTGCTGAAGTGGGGCCTGCCTGGCATTGGCTGGTAGAGTAGGGTGGGGGCAGGTTGGCTCCTGTGTCTGCCCCACCCAGGACAGCTGACCTGAGACCTCACCAGCTTTCTGCAGGTTAAACCTCATCTTTGCAAGGAGAGTGCAAAGCATATAACTGTCTCGGGTCGCAGAGGAGGACCTGAAAGCCTCTCTGCATCGGTTTGTGCATCTTCAGCAGGTGTGCTCTGCTCTAGGCTAGGGGTTGACCTCCACAGCCTGGGGGACAGAGGGACACCCTGCAGTGACATGCTAGAGTAGGCTGATGGCCTCACACTGGCTTCACATGTGATGGTGTGATTGATGTCAGGTGCCAGGAGGAGGCTGTGAACTTGCACCAGCTCCAGTATAAAGGAAGCCCTGGTCTCATCCTGAGCACTTGTTTTGTGTGATATCCTCTTCCCCTGTGCTGCTGAGGTGTGAACCTACATGCTGGCTGGGCATTCTGGTGAGCATATGACATGGTGCCCTCCATCAGTATCTTCTCCAGTCTGGTTGCAGTGCTGGGCCACCAGAATGGGAACTCTTTGGTACAGGTAGGGAAACTGAGGCAGGGAGTTAGAAATATGCCTGGGTGTTTTCCTCTCTGGTGTTTTCCCAGCCACGGTCTCTGTACAGGTGCCTGAGGATGGGAGCTGCTTCTCATGAGGAGAAGGACCCACCAACCCCTCTGTTCTCTTCTTCCCTGCCCTGCCAGGCATTTCAGTGACCTCTTTGGATCCAGGTGTTTCACTTCAGTAACTTGGAAGCAGGTGGGGCTCAGGGAGAAACCAGCTCTCCCCCCTTGGTATTTATTCGCTGGACCAGGAGCTCTCCTTCCCCTGGGGAGCCCTGATGAAGCTGCCTGGCACCTCAGAAGCCCGCGTGGGAGCAGGACTGGTGCCCTGGCATCTGCAGCCTCTTGCACATCACTGCTGTTCCCAAGGCCTGGGACATGGTTGTGCAGCAATGGGTGAGGAGTTGCCCAAGCGTGAGCCCTGCTAGTGCCCCACGGGGATGGGGTGGCTGAGGGCAGCTTGATCCCATCCGAAGGATTCAGGTGAGTGAATCGTGGTTGCAAAGCCTCCCTGCAGCTGCTTTTTTTTTTTTCTTTCTTTCCTTGCCTTTTTTTACCCTCAAATCCTATTGCCTCTCCTGGACTAGGGTGATTTGAGGTGCACAGCGGAGCCTGGAGATGTTGGTTCAGCCTGTGCAGAGATTCCTCTGTATCTCCTGCTTGTGCTAAACCCTGTGCTTGGCAGAAGCAGACCCTTGAAATATTTGGAGTCCTACACCTGTAATTCCTCTCTCCACCCGTGCTCCTGCCTGCAGCACTGTCCCTTTATCACTGTGTCTCTGTGCAGAGGAGCAGAGACATGAAACTATTGGGGAGAGGGAAAAAAAAAAAGGCATGCAGAAAAGCGCTGTAGAGAAGCAGAGCAAATTAAGCAGAGCTCTGATCTGCTTGGGTTTGTGCTTGCCAAAAATGCACCATGCATCTTAATTCGCTCTGCTGTTCAGCTCGCACTCACTGCTCTCCTGATGCCATTTCGGCGCTCTGAGCTCAGCCTTTTCAACACTTCAGTCTTCCTCTTTCACGATATTGTTGGGTGTTTTTTTTTTTTTTT